>CM024650.1:58056812-58533696 GCA_014182695.1 Eucalyptus albens | reverse complement strand
ATTCTTGATGCTGGCCAATAGTCTCCAGCGGGGGAGAATTGTCGACTCGATGGGGCTTTGTATGCTACTGTTTTGCTTTCTTCATCTTCCCGAATCGAACTGCTAATGCACTGCACGATCGGATTGAAAGCGCAAATACCACGGAGTCATAAATGGAGACAACTAACAAGTAAGCACTGCAGGCCTCGTCTGATTTTGCCCCGGCCGTAGTAGAGCCTATTGCTTTGCTTATGATGATGATTAATTAAACCTTTTTGGTAAACTAGGAACGATTCTCCTTTTTCCAAAATAGAAGTTAGAGACTTAAACATTAAAATCACGTTCCAGCGTTCTCTAATGCCTACCAGTTCAGCCAAACATACAGATGCGCATCCGTCCGGATTCAATCCTACTATTTTCTTCGTTAAGCTGACCATTCAGGCTGCAAGGACAAGTACCTTGTTCGTTCCTTTGACTGCTCGCGGCTGGGCTATTGTTCTTCCAACTTTGGCACAAGTAAAATACGAATTTACACCTCATCGGTCTCTTTCCTGTCAGAAGAAGCAAACTGATGCCGAGCAGCTGGATCGGCAATGGTCTGTGTAGAAACAAAGTTGATATTTTGATGAGAGATGAGCCATCGCCAATATCTCCGACCCTCTACGATGATGACGCATATGTCTAACCGGTGAAGCTTCCAAATGTCAGACATCTTGGTTGCCTTCAAGATCAAGATGCTGTATTGAGCATGTTTTTAAGGTAAATGACAAAACAGGTAAACAAGCTAAACTCAACTCAAAAATGCACGAGGCTTGTTGATCTGTCTAGAATTTAATTCCCTTAAAGGGGAATCGATTGACTAGACTGAGAAAGTAGACATTACTAGATCCAGGATGGTACTTGACAGAACAAATATTTCCTTTCATGTAAATGCTAACAACACTTGCTTCCGTTTTTGTGCTCCATATCTTGACCTGTTCAATTCAACAAAGTGTATCCAACCTCAGATCATAACTGTCAAATCCACGGGAGGTAAAATGAAGCTTAATACACTTCTACATCTCCCACTGGAAGAACTTGTGCTCACATGAAAATAAATCCCAAATATGTTAAGGGAAAGTACTTCCAAATTTGAGTTCAAAACTTCACCAATCACTCCTCTAACACATTCTCTCTTACCTTTTCATTCGCATTCAAAATTATCGGAAAAAGAAACTCAATGCTTTTAACCGTGCAAACCGAAGGGAAGGACTGATTGCATCATTGAACAGTGCAAGATAACTGAAAATCGCCAATAAATCTTTTTACCCCTCAATCAGTTCACCCTAGAATTGGACTACTAATTTAATCATGGTGAACGAAAAGATTTCCAAGAGTAATCCATGTGGGCTTAAATGAATCCAAAAACACAGACCGTCTCTTTGACAAAAAATGAAGACCTAGAATTTCACAAAGATACAGTGCAAAACAATGGAGAAGGGTTGCAAAGACATTCATTATTCTTAACTATGACATCTGTAATGAAGGGTTGCAAAGACATTCATTATTCTTAACTATGACGTCTGTAATGATTTCACTATATTGTCTATTTATACAATAACTATACAAAACTTTAAAATTGTATCTCGTTGCTCCCCTTTATAGCCTTGGTTTTGAGAAGAAGTAACAGATTTCTTTATACAATCAACTGTACCCACACAATCTGCCTCCGGAAGTACGCAACCCAAGTCATCTTCAAAAGCATCCCCTGGGTTTGAATGAGGTGACCGAAGCGTCCCATGCGTCTTACATGCCTTCCTGGTCTTACAGTGTTCAGCTTCGTCATCTCTGAGAAAGATTAACAATACAGGAAAAAAACCAAGATTAGCTAATACATCATAATTGATCCTCAATGCTCTTTAGAAAGATTTAAAGCAAAAAATAGTTGGACAACCATAACACGAGCAAGCTCCTGTAACGTCTGACTATTACTAGTTATAACAGACACACCATTGTACACAGTATTGCTAACCCCATGAACACCATTCACATGAAATGCGAACTACCACCTACAGTACTCCAGACAAGCTCTTGAACCTTCTTATAAGTATATAAAATGTGACACTTTGTATCGACCTATTATGAGCAAATATGTTCCTTATAGGAGCTACATAGGCAAAATCTCAGGCTTGGACATGCAGCCAGTCATCACTTACCTATTTTTGGCCTTCGAGACTCAGGTAGTCTGGAAGTTTGAAATTCATCTGAACAAATTGATGAAAGATGTTAATAGGTGCAGGCAACTTTTTCAATTCCTCTGCAATGAAACTGCCGGTGAAAATACAGTGGGCACAACCAGATCCATCGTGCCTATATTGGCTAAAATTTACTCTTAAGGATGGCTTTACACGCAAAAACACGATTGGTGTCGCCCACAAGACTGGCATAAAATGATCTAAAGATTGCAGGAAACCTCCAAGCTAATGTCAGGCAAGAATGAGATAAGCCAATTCCCTGTCATGCCATTGGAGTGAATTTTCAGTGATTCAAATATTTTATGGGAGAACGGTAATAATTCAAACAATATCGAATCAACGCAGCGGAATAAAATAATATCCCCTCTTGTGTAAACCTAATAGGAATCGATATAGTAGAGTAAAATAAATACCAAGCACGCGAACACAAGACGATTTTTTTACATGGAAAACCTCCTCGATGTGAGGAGATAAAAAATCACGGGACCGGAGTCCACCTGAAAATCTTCACTATCAATAAAATTGTTCTTCTCTAACAAATACTAGAAGTACATAGCAGCAAACACCTCAAGAACATACTTCTTGGCAATACACATGAACTTCACAAGAGATCAAGGATAAATCGACAAAAACGCAGGTTTTTGATCAATCCACGAAAAACTTGATGTATGGAGCTTCAAACGAAAATCAAACCATTCAGATTTGATTAAATTGCACCACAAACATGCTGACAAAATTTCAACTCAATCGGACCACGAATCGACCTCCGACGCCAGCTTGATGTAAATCAGATATTGCTCCTAACCCCAGATTTTCTGCTTTATCTTTTTCTCTTGTTTCTGTTTCCTTTTCTGCTGCTACCTCTTTATATAGATAGTGAGAAACCCTATTTCCTCATATAACTTATTATATGGGTTCAAGCCCTTTTTGGGCTTGCAACTTATTGGGTTTCCTCCACATAGGAGTGAACCCAGCTAACAAATCTCCTCCTCACGACAATGTGGAGGGATTCACCATCCCTGCTATCAAACGGCAATGTTCAAGCTTCTCTCTTGGTAGAGTCTTCGTCATCATATCGGAGCCATTATGATCCGTATGAATTTTCTCAAGTTCCAACAACTTTTCATCTAGAACATCCCTTATCCAATGATATCTAACATCAATATGTTTCGATCTAGAATGAAAAGATGAATTCTTACCAAGATGAATTGCGCTTTGATTATCACAAAATAGCACATACCTCTTTTGCTTGAACCCAAGTTCTTCTAAGAACTTCTCCATCCATAGCATCTCTTTACTAACTTCAATCGCTACAATAAATTCAGCTTCGGTTGTAGAAAGTGCAATACACTTCTGCAATCTTGACTTCCATGACACAGCTCCATCCGCAAAAGAAATCAAATAACCAGAAATAGATTTACGAGTATCAATATCTCCCGCCAAGTTGGAATCTGTGTATCCAACTAACTCAAGTTTCCCGGTCCCGAAACTGAGTTTCAAATTTGAAGTTCCCCGAAGATACCTCATAATCCACTTCACTGCATTCCAGTGCTCTCTGCCTGGATTTGACAAATAGCGACTAACAACGCCAACTGCGTGTGCCAAATCTAGGCATATACATACCATCGCATACATTAAGCTTCCTACAGCTGAGGCATATGGAACACTTTCCATATCTTTCTTTTCTTTATCAGTCGTAGAACTTTGCATCATATTTAACTTAAAGTGGGCAGCAAGAGGAGTACTAACCACTTTAGCCTTATCCATGTAAAATTTCTGAAGGATCTTCCCGATGTATTTTTCTTGCGACAAAAACAACTTCTTAGCATTTCTGTCTCGGGTAATTCTAATGCCAAGAATTTGCTTCGCCAAGCTCAAGTCTTTCATGGCAAAAGAATTGCTCAACTGCTTCTTAAATAACTCAATTCTTGAAGCATTTCTGCCAACAATCGGCATATTATCAACATAAAGCAAGAGAATAATAAAGTCATCAATAGAAATTTTTTGGACAAACACACAGTTATCCGAGGAAGTCTTCTTATAGCCCTGTTCTGTCATAACCGATGCAAATTTCTTATACCACTGTCTCGGTGCTTGTTTTAGGCCATAAAGACTTTTCTTCAATTTGCACACATAATCCTCTTTCCCTTTTACTTTGAAACCCTCAGGTTGTTCCATGTATATCTCTTCCTCCAAGTCACCATGTAGGAAGGCCGTTTTAACATCCATTTGCTCAATTTCTAAATCTAGGCTAACTGCCAAGCCTAGTACCACACGGATAGAAGACATTTTCACTACCGGAGAAAATATATCATCAAAATCAATACCCTTTCTCTGACCGAACCCCTTAACAACCAATCTAGCTTTGAACCGTGGTTGTAAAGTATGTTCATCTTGCTTCAACCTATATACCCACTTATTCTTCAAAGCTCTTTTACCTTTAGGTAACTTCACCAACTCAAAAGTATGATTATCATAAAGTGACCGCATCTCATCTTGCATAGCATCGAACCAATTGCTTTTGTACTCATCTTCTATTGCTTCTGCATAGCATTCTAGTTCACCTGCATCAGTCAATAATACATACTCATCTTCAGAATACCTGGTGGAAGGTCGTCGGTCTCTAACGGATCTCCGAACTGGAACATCCAGTGGAACATCTAATTGAGCCTCTAGTTTAGGAATAGTATTATCTATTTCAACATGTTTAGGAACATGTGCGTTATTTGGAACATTGACTTCCTATTGCTCTTCATCAACCTGTGTAGGAATATTTGTAAGAGGAACTGGATCTAAATCAACCAGATTATCACTAACCTGTGGTGCTGAAATCATCTTCGATTTCTCAATATCCTTTATTGTTTGATTTTCCATAAACACAACGTCTCTGCTTTTTACAATTTTCTTTTCAAGTGGATCATAAAATTTGTAGCCAAGCATATCTTGTCCATAATCAATAAATATGCACTGTCGTGTTTTCACATCAAGTTTAGACCTCTCATCTTTGGGAACATGCACAAATGCTTTGCACCCAAATACACGCAAATAATCATAAGAAACTTCTTTGCCTGTCCAAACTCTATTAGGAACATCAAACTCTAAAGGAACGCATGGAATAAGATTTAATACATGCACAACTGTACTTAAAGTCTCACCTCAAAAAGGATCCAGGTAGCTTTGATTGTGAAAGTAAGCATCTTACCCTTTCAACCAGTGTTCTATTCATTCTCTCAGCTAAGCCATTTAACTGAGGCGTCTTGGGAGGTGTCTTTTGATGTCGAATACCTTGTTATCTGCAATATTCATCAAAAGGTCCAATAGACTCTCCCCCGTTATCAGTTCTAATGCATTTCAATTTCTTTCAAGTCTGTCTTTCAACTGAAGCCTGAAATTGCTTAAAAGTATCTAATACTTGATTTTTAGTTTTCAAGGTATAAATCCAAATTTTCCTTGAAAAATCATCTATGAAGGTAACAAAATAAAGAGAGCCACCAAGTGATTTTGTTTTCATAGAACCGCAAACATTATAATGCACTAAATCCAGTATACCTGACTTTCTTGAAGGAGGGGAGCTTTTAAATGCAACTCTGTTCTGTTTTCCTGCTAAACAATGAGCACACTTCTTTAACGCTGAACTTTTCAATCCTGAAAGGAGCTTCTTCTTGGCCAATATTGACAAACCCTTCTCACCGATGTGACCGAGCCTCTTATGCCATAACTCAGCTGCATCTTCGCTATCTACTGCATTACTTTTGTTTGTAGACAACTTTGCCTGCATAATGTATAACGAAGAATATTTTTCACTTCTAGCCACAACAAGAGAACATTTGGTAAGTTTCCATTGACCATTACTAAAGGTGCTACAATACCCCTCATCATCCAACTTGCCTGTAGAAATCAAATTCAAGCGGATATCAGGTATATGTTTAACATTATTCAATACTAACCTTGCGCCATTGCTGGTTTCTAGGCACACATCACCGATGCCT
Source organism: Eucalyptus albens (assembly GCA_014182695.1). Taxonomy (NCBI): domain Eukaryota; kingdom Viridiplantae; phylum Streptophyta; class Magnoliopsida; order Myrtales; family Myrtaceae; genus Eucalyptus; species Eucalyptus albens. The sequence continues at coordinate 58,527,494 of CM024650.1, read as the reverse complement.
ATAGCTTGAGCTAGTCCATTGTTTCCCATCTTCACAGATCCGAAATCACCTGACATGTATGATGTAAAGAAATCCCTATGAGACGTAGCATAAACGGATGCACAACTATCAATTACCCAACTGATCTCATGAGAAACAAAATTCACCACATCACCATCAAAAATAGTGAGAAAGTCTTCTTTAAGTGCAGCGACACGATTGTCATCACTGTCATCATCACTTTTCTTCTCTTTACCTTTCTCCTTTTGTTTGTCCCTTTTTAACTAGCAACAAAACCTCTGAATATGTCCCTTCTGATGACAATAATGGCACTCAACATTAGCAAATTTATTATACTTACATTTGCTTTTGTTTCGACTTTTATCTCTATTTCTCGGATCTCGAGACTCACTTCTCCCCATTTTCTCAACAACCAAGTCATTAGAATGTGAAGAGGACGATCCCTGTGTCTTCCTTCTCATCTCTTCATTCAAAATACTACTCTTGGCTAAATTCATGGTAATTGTACCATCCGGGGCAGAATTAGACAAAGATGTTCGGAACGTCTCCCATGAGTCCGGCAAACTACCAAGCAGCCATAGTGCTTGTATCTCATCATCAAACTTGATTCCCATCGCAGCCAACTGATTTATAATTCCTTGAAAAGAATTTAAATGATCAGTCAAACGAGTACCATCATGATATCTCAGAGCCATTATCTGTTTTATCAAAAATAACTTATTATTCCCAGTCTTTCGAGCATATAACTGTTCAAGCTTATCCCATAAACTGCGTGCATGTGTTTCCTCAATAATATGATTTAAAACATTATCATCTACCCACTGCCTGATATAACCACACTTGACGATGAATTACAGACCATTCAGCGTCAGTTTTATTCTCTGGTTTCTCCTCAGCAAATACAGGCAAATAAAAATCTTTCACATATAAAAGATCTTCTATCTTCCCTTTCCAGATATGATAATTCGAACCATTTAGTGTAACCATTTTATTCGTATTCGTTTCCATTGTTTAACACAAGGCAGAAAAATCAAGCAATAACCTGTTGCTCTGATACCGCTCTGATGGGAGAACGGTAATAATTCGAACAATATCGAATCAACGCAGCGGAATAAAATAATCTCCCCTCTTGTGTAAACCTAATAGGAATCGATATAGTAAAGTAAAATAAATACCAAGCACGCGAACACAAGACGATTTTTTTACGTGAAAAACCTCCTCGATATGAGGAGATAAAAAATCACGGGATCGGAGTCCACTTGAAAATCTTCACTATCAATAAAATACTAGAAGTACATAGCAGCAAACACCTCAAGAACATACTTCTTGGCAATACACATAAACTTCACAAAAAATCAAGGATAAATTTGACCAAAAACGCAAGTTTTGATCAATCCATGAAAAATCTGATGTATGGAGCTTCAAACGAAAATCAAACCGTTCAGATTTGATTAAATTATGCCACGAACATGTTGACAAAATTTCAACTCAATCGGACCACAAATCGACCTCCGACGCCAGCTTGATGTAAATCAGATATTGCCCATAACCCCAGGTTTTCTGCTTTCTCTTTTTCTCTTGTTTCTGTTTCCTTTTCTGCTACTACCTCTTTATATAGATAGTGAGGAACCCTATTTCCTCATATAACTTATTATATGGGCTCAAGCCCTTTTTGGACTTGCAACTCATTGGGCTTTCTCCACATAGGAGTGAACCCAGCTAACAATTTTATCATGCAACACTCTCATTGCTAACCCATCACATGCAGTCTCAAACAACCACATAAAAACGTCCCTCTTCCTTTCTTCCTTTTTTGAATTCAAATGAGGAACCCTCAGTCAAATGACTACTATAAGATAGGGTAAGTCTGCTTTGTGTGCATCCATGTATAACTGCATCAGAATTCAATAAAAGAACAAATTGCAAGAGCTTATGATCTCATCTCCTTAGGCCTTGAGAAATTTGTCATTAGTTGAAAATGCATGGCTCTCTATGCATTTTGAATTGTGATATGGAGAATAGAAATTCCATATACATAATTATTGTTGTAAAATAAGGGGTTGAAAAGTCAAAGGTAGAAAAAGGTAGAAGCTTCAGCAGAGAGAGAGGAATCGAGAGTTTTCGGGAGAGAGGAAAAAAGAGAGAGAGAGAGGAAGAAAAGAAAGAAAGAAAGCAAAAAAAAAAAAAAAATGAAGAAAAGAAAAAGGAGGAGATAAAAGGGAAAGAGAGAAGGAAAGATGGGGAGAGAGAGGGACGGCGGAGAGCTTGAGCACAAAGAAAGAAAAAGAAAGAGAGAAAGAAGAAGAAGAAGAAGAGAAAAGAAGAAAAGGGGCTTTGTGCGTTCTCGCCATGGGAGCCTCGCCAAATCACCTCAATTATGTAACACAATGCTTGGTAAGCACTCGTGCTCCCCGTTTGTTCAATTGGAATAGTTTCGGACTTAAAGGGTTAAAATTCGGAACTTTGGGAAAATCGAGCCGCACTGTATGATTTTTGAGTCGTTGAGTCACGTATTTTTATAGAAATTATAGTTTAGGGTATTGTGGAGCTGTAGAATTTTACGGATCGTGATTTGAGCTTACAGTTTGTCTGAAATAAAATCTTGAAGTTTATCACACGTGATGAACAGTGCACGACTAGGACTTCGGGGTCATATTTTGTTGATTTTCAGCTTGATTTCGGCTTGGTTAAATTGGGGTTCTTGTAGTATGTTGGATGGGCTTTCCATTGATTATAAGTACGCTTGAAACGGAGTTCGGTGGAGAAAATTATGGCATGATAAAGTTTTGTGCTCAAGCTTCGCGCTATGGACAGCTTCAAGTAATTGCTTTGGTTTATTGATTTATTGGCGCATGGGAGTCATTTTCTAAGTGCTCATGCTTAGTTTAATCAAGTCATAGTTGAGATAGTGTTTTACTCAATTGTAACATTACTTCTCACTTATTTGATAGGATCGCGAGTTGAACAATTCGAGTAAAACTTGTTATTTGGTCCTAAGTATTCTAAGGTGAGTGGTGTTATCTCTTCTAAGAATTTAGAAACCCATATCTTCAAAATGACAAATATTTGATATTTTACAAGATATGAAGAAGCATATTTGTTGCATAAGATTTGGATCAACATTTACTAAATTTTGGTATTTGAGAATAGTGTGAGAACTTTTTGGTAGAAATATATACTTTGTTTGATGAATGAAGTTGAGAAATATTACATGTTTTGGATTTGTGAAACCTTTTTTTACGAAAAGCTCGACTTTGAGATGGTTTATGGAATGTTATATAAATATCAATTTGTGATGAGCTTTTTAAAATGTATTTGGTTTGATTCGGTTTATAAAATTGATTTATGATACGAGTCTTGAAATTATTTGAGAATGTTATATGAAAAGTATTTTGGTGGATGAGTTGAGTTGTAAAATCTTTTTGGCAATATATGAAATGATTTGGATTTGGTTTTGTGAATTGTGGATGGTGTCGTTCTAGATTGATATTGATGCTCAATATCACTGTGAGCCCAACGATGGCCTTGTGGGTATACGCATACTAGTCTAGGATATCCTTATAAGCTAAGCCACCGACTAATAATAGGTGGACCTTACCAAGGGGGGAATCTTGGTCGCCTTGTCACTAGGCATTGTATCGTGACCATAGTTTGGTATTGAGTAACGGATTGGTCAATAGAGTGGACCATTGACATGTGATTTGAGTTTAGTCGTTGGGATTGACCATCGACATGTGATTTCATATGAAATAGATTAATAGAATAAACCATTGATGTGTGACATGAGATTAACCAATGGAATGGACCATTGGCATGTGACTTAATAAGATTGATCAATGGATTTAACCATTGACATTTGTTTTGATGTTATTGTGAAATGAATGTTTCTTATATAAATGTATATATTAATAAGTATATGTAACTTATTCTCTTATTATTTGTTTGTTATATTCTTGATTTGGGTTAAAAGAGTTGCGATTTGGTTTGCTAGATATGTATAGTGGGTGCTCAATCCACTTAGAAAAGATGCACTATTCACTGAACTATGGTTGCTTACCCCTCTATTTTCCAATCTTTTTCAGGTTCCGACTAACGATGAGTAGGTACGGGAGTGATATGAATGTGGGGACTTTTAGGAGTTGGATTTTAGGAACTTTGAGACTGCGTTCTTCAAGAGGAAGGACGGTTGTGTCATCCCCCATTCTTATTGATTTTGGGGTGTGACGATCATAACCTGTTGAGAAACGATAATGTGCAACATAAACAATCCCCAGCTCCCCCCTCCTTCCAATTGAAATATGCCAATATTCACAAGAAGACTTCGTCTAGACGAAAGATATGCTTAATGAATCAGTTAATTGTCAACTCCATAAATATGATGGCAAAGTTTAACCAACTTAAGCAATGCTTCAGTGGCCAATAGCTTCAAGCAATATTTAATCTGTAGAAACCAAGGCATGACGATTCTATAAAAGGTATTTGCAAACTTACATGCCATTCTTGGGCTCAGTGCATACATGAAGACTATCCTGCAGTACAACATTTTCAAGGGAATCATGAGAAACGTATATAAGAAATCACTTAGATGAAGAGAAATATTAAATCATCTATCTTGAACAAACCCTAAAAACTATAAATACAAGTGATAGTGTAGGTGCATTTGACATGTCATAATGATTGATTTTTTTGCATAAGCTCCAACTTACACCCTAGATTAGCCCCAAGTCCTTTTCATTGTATGATAGTTCGCATGGTCTAATCTACTACGCCCTTGATAATCAGACATAAAAATATATAATAAAGACTTCTCTTTATTGATAATCTTTGGGTAATAAATTTCATGTTTACATCAATGGCGGTTACATTAGCTTTAAACAGGCACTACACGAGTACCCTTTCACCACATACATCCCCCTTTGGAAGGTACAAACTTATTAGACTTGAATACAATTTTGACATCCTTCTTGATAAACATGGGGCCAAAAAGTAGATTCTTCAAGATCTCCAATACATGCAACACATTTAGCAAGGTGATCTCCTGGCCGGAGGTGAATTTCAAGATCACCGTTCCTCTCTCAACAATTTTGGTTGATGCAGAGTTAGCTAGATAGAGTTTCTCCTCTTCCTCAATCTTCAAAAGTTAATCCATACAAATGTCTTCTCAACAATTTTGACATCCTTCTTGATAAATATGGGGTTAGAAAGTAGATTCTTCAAGATCTCCAATACATGCAACACATTTAGCAAGGTGTTCTCCTTGTTGGATGTGAATTTCAAGATCACCTTTCCTCTCTCGACAATCTTGGCCGATGTAGAGTTAACCACATAGAACTTCTCTTTTTCCTTAGTTTTCTCATAAGAGAACAAAAGTTTATCCATACAAATGTGATTTGTGCACCTTGTTATAACCACCGACCGTTAGTGTTCAACACCAGGGAAACCTCAAACAACACAATAACAATCAGTCTCTCATCATCTTCCTGCTCTATCGGATTTAGTTGCTTGGCTACACGATCGCCCTCACCTTTATTCGGGCATTTCTTGCAATCCTTAGCTCGGTGGCCAAGCTTATTGCAAACAAAACATATCTCTTGAAATTTCTGTGATTATTCATTCTACTTGTCTTTTCCTTGAAAAAACTTTTTCATCTTCCTATCTTGCTTGGATTTGGAAGACTCAACAATGTTGGCATTTGGCTCTATAAGAGTGTTTACATTCCTTTGGTTGTCCTCCTCAATTCTAAGTCACAAAATGAGATCTTCAAGGCTCATCTCTTTGCGTTTATGTTTTAAATATTTTTTAAAATTTAATCAACTTGGAGGCACCATCTTAATATTGGCTGCCATTTGGAATGATTCACTAAGTGACATTCCCTCAACAAAGATATCATTTGGAATTATTTGCAATTCTCGAACTTGACTCACAATAGATTTAGAATCCGCCATCTTGTAGTCCAGGAATTTGCCAACCACGAATTTCTTGGTGAATGTATCATCTGTCTTGTATTTCTTTTCTAAGGACTCCCATAACCTTTTGGCAGTTCCAATATTACAATAAACATCAAATAGAGAATTTTACTAAACAGTTAATGATATAATTTGGGCATAAGAAGTCCTTGACCTTCCAAACCTCCAATGCTCCAAGGTGTCATCATATCTTGCTCATCTATATTAATTATCGGACACATCTCTAATAAGTACTTGACTTGATTTAGTGTGGCCATATGGAAGAACACCTTACGCTATCACTGCTTAAAACCCACACTAGCAAATTTCTTCAGTTACTCATTTGATGTAACTGGAGGCAAAATCTATTGAACCATCCCTCCAGAAATGGAATTATACACCATTTGGCTTGTACTATTCTAAAAACCAATCTTGGGTATATCGGCCATATAACACATAAGAGTTGTACTAGAACCACCATATAGGACTCAATTAAGGGATGTCATGTCCTCCTTTGACAAAAATCTCACCAACGTGTTGTTGGCCATGGGCAAATTGAAGTATGGGTTCGAGGACTTGAAGAAATAGATGAACGGGGTCGACTTATTATGCGATAATTAAGGAATATTGCAATCCATAGCTTCAATTGCAAGTTGTGTGGTTCTTGTCAGCAGACTTGTCTAGTAATAGGTTTCCTTACTTGTGCTAATTATTTTACTTATATTGACAGCAGTTTGTTCTTCATGGAAAGAAAAAAGTATTCTCTACTTACAGGCTAAAAGGTAAGGTGCGCAAGTGGGATACCTATTTTCGATCCATTCATTTTTTTGCCAAACCTTTCCCGATTATACATCAGTCCATGTCGTCGAAAGTTGACCCATGAATCTAAATAGTTGGGCAAATAGCTTCACTTCTTTTGATATATTTCCCGAGCTGAGTAGTATGCAGTACCCGGAAAAACTAATTGGCAATCAAGGCAAGCCCCCGGGCACACAAAAGCAATTACCAATTGTTTTTCAAATAAGTTTTTCACTTACTAAAGGACAATCTTACATGCATAAAATGTGTAACATCCACGATTCTAGCCCATGAAAAATGACTATGGAATTGGTGCCCCAATAGTGGGAATTGGCCATGGACCAATCTAAGGATTGGTCATGGACCGATCGGCCCAATTGGAAGGATGACCAAGGGATCGACCATGGTCCAATCGAAGGATCGGCCATGGATCAATCCAATAATCGTGCAACTCAACCCAAGCTATTCAACCACAGATTGACTACTCAACCATAAGGGTTGGTCGTGGGATGGCCACATACCACCATGGATCGATGAATGATCATGGATTGATCTCGCACAATGATGCATCGGTCGTGGGAGATTCTGCTCGGTCATGTACTGACCTCGAACAGCCATAAATCGATCCCGTGTGACTGTGTCTCAATCAAAGATTGATTGATTTCACACAACTACGTGACAATCGAGGGTTGACTATAGATTGATTATGCTCGGCTATCGATCGGTCATGAATCGATCATAGATCACTTGCAATGGATCATGGACTGGTTTAATCTTGTGATGCCATGAAAATTTATTGCCCAAGTTAGAAACCTTGTATACTATTTTTGAAGAATGTTTTACTTACAAGAAAATGGCAAATTTGAGGTGTCGTGTTTGGACGCTGTGTTTTACGTGTTAAATGGGGCAATTGGGGTTTTAAAATGAAAGTATGCAAAATTTGGCGGGTTGATTTTAAGTACATGACCACATGTGATCATTTTACCGGAATTTTAAGTGTAAAAATTTTCCAAAATTTGTTATTTGAGCACGAACTCTTTTACACTGGGCTAATTGACGGCAGATAAAATTGGCTTGAGTGTTGGCGTGCTTAAGTGGTCACTTAATTGAATCCGTCACCCAATAGGAGTTTGGGGGCGATGCCCGATGTTTATCAGATTCCCGGTGGGGGTCCGGATGCCAAGTCGCGGTTGACGCTGGACTGATGCTACTTTATGAAATGCCGTCTAAGTGGGGATTCTAGACGTTGCGTGCCTAATGGGACAGGACAATACCCGATCATGTCGGAGGACCGCCAACCCTTGTGGTGACCATGGTCCAAGATGTCGTAATAATTGAAACACGTGTGTTGGTAATGCGTATGGATATTATGAAATGTTTTCTGATTTTTAGTTATGCTTAATGCATTGATATTGGCATATATGATTAACTAATGTGTAGGATGTGCCAAGGCGAGGTAAGGATGCCTACGGGTTACTTGACAGCTTTAATATTTGTCTTTGGGGTTGGTTGCCTAACCATGTTCATAGTTAAGGCAAAGCAAGGGTTGCTTTGCTATTGATTTGACATTGATATAACATTGCATGTTTGAGCCGCCTTCAAGACAAATTAGCGTCCCAGTTGAGTCTTAGGTCATTAACTCGCTAAGATATTTTTATCTCACCCTGTTGTTGTTTAATATTTTTCAGGCCCGTAGTATGGAGAATCATCATGATCGGTTCGGGGTCCCTTTGGAAACGAGAGATTTGGGCTAGCGTTAGTGAAGTTTAAATTAACCTTGACCTACTGTTGGTTTTTGTTGGTTGGTTGTAAGTTGCCGGTGTAAGAGCTTGTAATCACTAAACTTCCTAGGGTTAACTAGTAAATTTGTAATTGAAGTGTTTCGTTTGATGTTGTGGTATTTTCCGTGCTATCCCTGTTATATTTGTTATGATTGACTGGGTGTTGTTTATATCAAATGCTTTCGCTTGTGTTTAATTGAAAGATACAAAAAAATAATGGGTCGACGACACGTCCTAGGACGTCGCAAATTTACCAACCGTGATGGAATGTTCGCGTGCTCAGGGGTTTGGGGTGTGACATCCCCGCCCAAAGTAGTATCAGAGCTTGGTTAATACCTGGAGTGATAACATGCGATTGGTTTTGGGATAGTTAGCTAGGAAAACATCTTATGCTTATGCTTGTGATTGATTCCTTGCTTTATGCGGGTTCCTCAGAATTCTAATTCCTTGTTGGAATCGAAAAGCGGGTTCTATAAAGATCTTGCAAGATGAGCGATCCTGACCAGAGAGCTCCTCGAAAGAGGCAGTTTCAACTTTGACTGGTACTTGGGGAAAGACACTGACTCAAATTGGTGCTAAAGGGAGAGCATCGGCTCAAGCTAGTGCTAGGGAAAGAACACCGCCTTAGGCTTGTGACATCCTGAAATTCGATCCCGTTTCGATAAAATGAAATGTGCATTTCGTCGATGTGCCTATGGTCCTTTTTCTCTGAGCTGATCACTCACGAGTTAGCTAATCTATTGGGTGAAGCCGTTAAGGGATATAACCGCGGTAAAATCCCTAAAAGCTACCTAATTGGTTGGATTGGACTAAAATCACGTCCGGTTGATTTTAAATATGAAATTTAATTCGGTTTTGGGAATCGAATATTCGGGCGTGTCACAATTCATTTTTAGGACCGTCTCATCGTCTATCAATTTATCGACGAGTCCGAAATTTCAGTAAAGAAATTATCGGAGGAAAAAATCGAAGACCAAAAAAGAAAATAGAAAGGGAAATGGAAAGAGAAAAAGAAAATAAGATTAAGATTATTGATTTATTTCTTTTTCTCTCTCTTCTTTTCTCTCTTTTTCTCTCTCTCTTCTCTCTCCTCTCCCCTCCCCCTTCGTGCGGACACTCCCCACCGAGCACCCCCTTGCCAAATTCAATTTGGCTTCTCTCTCTCCCTATTTGACTAGTCAAACTCATTTTCTCTCTCTCTTTTCTCTCTTATCCCTTCTTCTCTCTCCTCTCTCCTTTCCCCCATTCCCACGTGACCTTCTTCTTCTTCTTCTTCTCCTTTCTTCTTTGTGCGAACCAGCAAAAGCCAGCAAAACAGAAGCAGCAGCCACCGTTGTTCGAAGACCGAAGCAGCTCGCCGTCGCCGCCGCACGCCATCGGGCCGCCGTCCGCACCACCCGCGCAACGCCACGCGTTCCGCCGGCCGCCCCTTGCGTCCAGGCGTCCTCCCCCATGCGATCCAGCTGCTGCCTAACCTCGGTCCAACCCCGTCCGGCCACCTCCAACCACCGGGAACCGCCGTGCAGCCTCGCCAAGCCACCACCCGCTCTCCCGACCTCTTGCCGCCCCCAACCCTCTCTCTTTTTTGCTGTTTTGCGGCCGAACTAGCAAACCCACGGAGTGGGTATCCAGCTGTTCGTGGGCCGTTTTGGGCCGTTTCCGGCCCCAAACCCGAGCCGTGCTTTGGGGACAATCGTTCCTCGCGTCGCCGCCGTCGGATTGATCTGATTTGCGTGCGATTTGGTGAGTAATCTCACTAATCCTGGATTAGTCGGCTAATTATGCTTAAGGTTGGTTTAGTTTTAATTAATTATGTTTAGGTTGTTAGATTAGAATAAATTAGCAATTATTAGTCAATTGTGATGCGATTTAAATAAATTGATTGTGCAATTAACAAGTAGACGTGGTCTACTATTTATTGGAAGCATCTCGGGAATTTTCCGACCCTAATCGGGCTTCAATTTGGCGATTCGGGCCTAAGTGAGATTTTTGGGCATTTAAATATTAATTTTCGGAATTAAATTAAATAATTATTTATTTTCCGAAAATTCAAGGGAGATGGTCCGGAACCGGAATATTATGCGGATGACTGTGGTGAAGCCCGTTTATTTAATCGGGCTTTTTTTTTTTTTTAGCTAAATTGAATTTTTAATAGTAATTATTTAATTTTCGAAATTAATTAATTATTTATTTATTTCCTGAAAATTCAACTGGGATGGCCCGTGACCGGAAAATGTTGCTGATGACCGTGGTGAAGTCCGTTTATTTAATTGGACCTTATTTTGAGCTAAACAGAATTTTTAATATTTAATAATTAATTTTCGAAATTAATTAATTATTTATTTATTTTTCAGAAATTAAGATTGAGATGGCCGACGACCGAAATCTTGTGCTGATTGTCGTGGCGCAGTTCGTTTATTCATTTGAGCTTTGAATTGTGCCAAATTGATTTAATTGTGGATATTTAGGATATGTTCCTAAATTGATTATTTGGGTAAATTGAGTACGAATTAAGGTTGTGGAGAATTACTTTAGAAATGGGATGAATCATCATGAAAGGCACGTGGCTCTGTGAATAGTACATCACCTCGGAGAATGCACATGGCTCGGTGACGAAGTATGTCGCCTTGGAGAATGCATGTGGCTCGGCGATTAAGTTTAGCATCTAAAAGGACACGTGGGCTCGGTAATTTGATGCATTACCTCGGAGAATGCACGTGGTCCCAATGAGTACATTTGGCATCTAAAAGGACACGTGGGCTCGGTAATTTGATGCATTACCTCGGAGAATGCACGTGGTCCCAATGAGTACATTTGGCATCTTGAAGAGACACGTGGGCTCGGTGACTTGATGCATCGCCTCGGAGAATGCACGTGGGCTCGCTGATTCAAAATGACATTTTAAAGAGCAGGTGGTCGAGTGGGACCGTAAAGCCATTGAATATCGAAAGTGGTCGAGTGGGACCGTCGAGTGGGACCGTAAAGCCATTGAATATCGAAAGTGGTCGAGTGGGACCGTAAAGCCATTGAATTTCGAAAGTGGTCGAGTGGGACTGTAAAGCCATTGAATATTGAATGTTGTCGAGTGGGACTCTGAATAGCAATAGCTTGAATGACCGAGAAATGGTCAAGCTATCATGAAATCGACTAGATCGATTGATCATTGCTTTGATTTGATGTCGTGGATTGATTGACTGATTAGAAATGACCGTGAGTGGTCTTGTTGGCATTTAATCGACTAGGTCAATTTGACCGATGCTTCGACCAGTGATATGATTGCTTGGGTGCCTATTATGAATTGTACTGACTTGCAGGTGGGATATGAGGCCAAGGTACGTCTTCTGCCCTGTGCGTGTATAGGCAGCCTATAGTATAACGGTTTACTAATCGGGCTTAGTGGGGTAGAACTCGCTGAGACGTGGTCTCATCCCAGTTTGGGGAAAAACATTTCAGGACCCCGTTGAGGAGCTGAGGAGGAGTCTGAGAAGGAGAACTCGGAGGTGAAACCTGAGTAGAAGGATTTTTGGAAGAAGAAGATAATACCGAGAGAGATTTTGAGTATGACCTGAAGGGATTGAGATTCCATCTTCTTTTGTGAACTCCAATTGATGTGAATAGTTATGAAGTTCTCTAGTTGATGTCATGTCCAAAAGTTTGGTTATAAATTTCAATATGAAAAATATGGCCCTGCTTTTCTATCCCATCGTTTTATTGTCTGGGGATTTTAACTGCTTCCGCATGTGCTTAAAAATGAAAAGGTCGGCGATACATTGTCCTGGGATATCGCATTATAAAATCGACCAAGTGAGACGGATGTGTGCGTGCCTGAGGATCGGGGCGTGACAAGGCTAGTGCTGGAGGAGGAGCACCAGGCGATCCTAGGTTGGATGGGATCATACAAGTGCTAGAGACTTTGGGAAACATGATCGGTCGGCGGGCTCGGAACCAAGCTACCGCTGCCGCCGCCGCCACTTCTACCACCAACACTGCTGCTGCTGTCGTCGCACCTACTAAAGTCCCACTTGGGAATGGGAATGGTGATCGGCTTATGCATATGCTGGTGGAGCAGTTCCTAAAGTTGAAGTCGCCAAAGTTCACTGGAGTTGGCGATCCTGAGGTTGCAACCCTCTGGATCCGAGAATTAGAGAAGGCTTTCACACTGTTAAGGTGCTCTGAAGAGGATAAGGTAATCCTGGCTGTCTACTAGCTACAAGGTAACGTGAGCACTTGGTGGGAAGCCACCAAAGGAAGAGTGTTTCCTGAAGGTACAGTCCTAGAGTGGGATGCCTTCGTTGAGCCTTTCTATAGAAAGTATTTTTTCGGACTGCGCTCGAGAACAGAAAATGGCAGAGTTCCAGCGTCTCCGTCAAAATCAGATGTCCGTGAACCACTATGAGACGAAGTCTGCCGAGTTGTCGAAGTATGCACCAAAATTGATCGAGGACCCAGTGGACAAGGCAAGGAGGTTCAGAGATGGTCTGAAGCCAAAGATCAAGGACCAGTTAGTGCCCCTAAATCTCAATGATTATGATGAATTGTATGAGAGGGCCCAATTGATTGAGAGGAACATGACAGAACCGGCAGCCACGTCTGGATTGCGGTTTGCACCAAATAGATATAATAATCGGCTTGAGAAAAGGCCAATAACCGAAGGAAAGTATCCCATCCCTCCCAATTGGAAGGGTGGAATTAGAAAGCTGATGTGGGAGGAAGCATGGAACAACCTTATGTCTTGCTAGAACAGGAGCTTGTTACGGATGTGGTCAGCATGGCCACCGAGTGAAGGACTGCCCACGTAGGTCCGTGGGAGCACAAATGCCACTACCGTGGATAGGACAATCGACAGGATACACACCGCAGAACGCATCACAGGGCAATTTGAACAGGCCTCCGGCACAAGGAAGAGTGTATGCCGTCACTAGAAAGGAGGCGGAGGATTTGAAAAACGTGGTCACAGGTACGGTCTCATTGCACAATCATGCTGCTTATGCTTTATTTGATCCAAGAGGTAAACATTCATTTATTGCTGAGCAATTTGTTGAATTAGTGGGGTTGAGTCCGAAACCTTTAGTAGCGATCCTTAGTATTTTTACCCCATTAAAGGATGAAGTGTTGTTTGCGGTAAGATGCTTAGGTTGCAAGTTAGTGATTGGTGATCGAAAAGAAAGAATAGACTAAATTGTGCTGGTAATGTTTGATTTTGATGTAATCATCGATATGGATTGGCTCACCAAGCAGCGAGCTACAATGGACTATTATCGTTAAGCGATTTAGTTTAACTCATTAGCGGGTGATAGTTTCGAGTTTGTCGGGAATTGAGGAGCACCCTCGATTATTTTAATTTCGTCACTTAATGCGTTTCGGCTACTAGATATGGATTGCCAAGGTTATTTGGTGACTATAGTCGATACATCAATTGAGGAACTAAGGATGGAGGACATCACCATAGTGCGGGAGTTTTCTGATATCTTTCCTGAGGAGTTGCCTAGATTATCCCCAAAAATGGAGATAGAGTTCGTAATTGAGTTGGCCCTTAGGACAGAGCCAATTTCTAAGGCTTCTTACCGTATGGCATTGATGGAGTTGAAAGAATTAAAGGTGCAAATGCAAGAGTTATTGGACAATGATTCATTCGTCCTAGTACATCGCCTTAGGGAGCACCAGTTTTGTTCGTAAGGAAGAAAGATGGTTCATTGCGTCTTTGCATTGACTATCGGCAACTCAATCAAGTTACGATTAAGAATAAATATCCATTGCTAAGGATAGACGACTTGTTTGATCAGCCGCAGGGAGCTTAGGTATTTTCCAAGATCGACTTGAGGGTAGGTTATCATCAGTTGAGGATTAAAAATGAGGATATACCGAAGACGGCATCTCGTATGCGTTATGGTCACTACGAGTTTACTATAATGCCGTTTGGATTAACCAATGCCCCAGCTGCTTTTATGGACTTGATGAATCGAATGTTCAAAGAGTACCTAGACCAATTCGTGATCGTGTTCATCAACAACATCTTGGTGTACTCGAGGAGTTCAGAAGAACACGAACAACACTTCAGGATGATACTTCAAACCTTGCGAGAACACGAGCTGTATGCCAAGTTCAGTAAGTGTGAGTTTTGGCTAATTCGTGTAACTTTCTTGGGTCACGTGATTTCTTGCGAAGGGATTTCCATGGACCCGACCAAGATTGAAGTTGTTATGACCTGGCCGAGACCAACAACGGTGACTAAGATCCAAAGTTTCTTAGGATTGGCATGCTATTAGAGATGGTTTGTGGAAAGGTTTTCTGCAATAGCCATGCCCCTAACACGATTGCTGAAGAAGGAAGAGAAGTTCGAATGGACGGACAAGTGCAAGCGTAGTTTCCAAGAGCTTAAGCATAAGCTGACTACCGCATCCGTGTTGACAATTCCATCTGATCCTGGAGGATATGAGATTTATAACGATGCATCGTATAAAGGATGGGCTGTGTTTTAATGTAACATGGGAAAGTTGTTGCATACGCGTCCCGTCAGCTGAGGCCTCACGAGCTGAATTATCCGACGCATGATTTGGAACTGGCAAAATCATCTTTGCCTTAAAGATTTGGAGGCATTACTTGTGCGGAGAAAGATTTCAGACTTTTACGGACCACCAAAGTCTCAAGTACTTATTTTCTCATAATGAGCTAAATATGAGGCAACATCGTTAGATGGAATTTCTCAAGAACTATAATTGCGACATTTTGTATCATCCTAGAAAGACCAACAAGGTTGCAAATGTGCTAAGTCGAAAGTCGTCGATTGCACAAATGATGGTTCAAGAATGGATCTTTCTCGAAAAAGTTCAAGATTCGGATTTCAAGTTTGAGATAAGTCACATTTTAAGTCTCATGGCTACCCTCAGAATTGAACTGAAAGCGCAGGCAAAGATTAAGATGCTGCAATCGATGGATCTTGAGATTCAAACGATTCTGCAAGGACATGCAGAAAAGAGGAAAGCTGATTTCCAAGTAACTGAGGACGGAATATTAAAGTTTCGTGGACGGTTATGCGTGCCCAACAATGCGGAGCTTAAAGAAGAAATTTTGTCAGAAGCTCATTGTAATAGTTATAGTATTCATCTGGGCAGCACAAAGATGTATCAAAATCTGCGCTAGTATTATTGGTGGAATGGTATGAAGGCAAATATCGCCAAGCATGTCGCTAAGTGTTTGATATACCAACAAGTGAAGGCATAGCACTGCAAGCCTGGCAGACTTCTACAACCTCTCGAGATTCCCGAGTAGAAATGGGAACATGTTACAATGGATTTTGTGATGGGATTACCGAGGAGCCAACGAGGAAATGATTTCATCTGGGTTGTAGTTGACAAGTTGACAAAGTTTGCACATTTTATCGCCGTACGAAAGGACTTTGCGTTGGATAGATATGCTGAATTATACGTACGACAGATAGTTCGTCTTCATGGAGTGCCACTGACGATCACGTCATATCAAAACCCTAAGTTTATGGCAACTTTTTGGAAAGGTCTACAGACTGCCCTAGGAACTACGTTGCAATATAGCACGGCCTATCATCCATAGACGGATGGTCAGTCTGAAAGGACCATTTAGACACTCGAGGATATGCTGCAAGCTTGTATGTTGGATTTAAAGGGAAGCTGGGACAAACAGCTTAATCTGGCTGAGTTCGCCTATAACAACAGCCATCAACAAAGCATCAGGATAGCACCATTTGAAGCATTGTATGGTAGGGCTTGCAGAACGCCCATTTGTTAGGATGAAGTTGGCGAACGAAAGATTATGGGCCCTGAGTTGATTCAACAGTCAATGGATGCTGTCAAAGTCATCCAAGAAAGGCTTAAGATTGCCCAAAACCGTTAGAAGAATTATGTAGATAAACAGCACAAACCATTGGAATTTCAAGAGGGTGATCACGTATTTCTCAAAGTGTCACCGATGCGAGGCATTTCGTATTTTGGCAAAAAGGGAAAGTTAAGCCCGAGGTACATTGGCCCCTTCGAGATTTGGAGCGGATTGGGACTTTGGCCTATCGTCTCATGTTGCCACCGAGACTTGCTCAAGTATATGATGTCTTTCACATATCAATGCTGAGGAAGTATCAACCTAATCCGACCCATATGCTAAATTTCGAAGAGATAGACGTGGACAATGGGGTGTCGCACGTGGAAAGACCAATGCGAATAGTTGATTGAGAAGAGCAAGTGCTACTGAACAAGATGATTCCCTTAGTCAAAGTAATTTGGCAACATCATGGAACGAAGGGAGCCACGTGGGAAAGTGAAGAGATAATGAGGCATTAGCATCCTCACCTTTTTGATGAAGTATTGTAATAATTCAAATTTCAATGACAAAATTTTTGTAAGAGGGAAAGAGTTGTGATATCC
The DNA here is from genome assembly GCA_014182695.1 of Eucalyptus albens. Lineage (NCBI taxonomy): Eukaryota > Viridiplantae > Streptophyta > Magnoliopsida > Myrtales > Myrtaceae > Eucalyptus > Eucalyptus albens. The sequence continues at coordinate 58,510,580 of CM024650.1, read as the reverse complement.
AGAAATTTGACCCCTTTTGAAATATATGAAATAGTTATTTCATCAATGCACTAATAGTTAATTTATTATGAACTGATCACTCATGAGTTAACTAATCTAGTGAGTGATGTCGTAAATGGTTAAAACGCGAACGATCAGAGAATTCAATCAAGGATAGATCACTCGACCATAAGGATTGACAAGGGACAATACTACACTATTACAAGTTAATTAATGAACGGATATAAATTAATTCAACAGAGGTACGTAGTCATATTGTGGGTGATTCCGCACGATTATGATGCTTGTTAAGAATGACAGTAAATCGCTTTTCTATTAATCTTGTATTTAGGGTGAGTAATTGATTCCTCGCGATTACATAATAATCGAGGGCTATCTATGATTTGAAGAGGCACAAATTCTTGACACCTAAAATTTACAATTTTATTATGATTTAATCGTGTACAAAATTAGGAATTAATTTTATAAAAAAACAAAACAACAACAAAAAAGCAAAAGCAACCAAAAAAAAAAGTCAAACGGGCTGGCTTAGGCCGGATCCGACCTTGGCTCGGCCCACCTTTTTCTCTATCTCATGCGGGGGCCTGGCCCAGCTATTTTCCTCCCCCTCGGCGTCCTTCGCACGTGACTTGCAAAAAGAAAAAAGCAGGGGGCAGCAACAAGGGAGAAAAGGGCGGCCGAGAGAGAATAGCGAGGGGGGAGAGAGTGCGAGTGAGTGAAGAGAGTTGGAGGGAGAGACCGCCGGCCATCGCATAGCCGACAACCCGCCGCCGTGCCTCCTTTCTCGCTCCAAAACTCCGACCAGAGGTGACCCAGGAACGAGAGAGCAGAGAGGGAGAGAAACCGGAGGAGGCGTCGTCGATGCTGCCCGATGCCATTCGAGCCACCACCCTTTGACCCTGACTGTTGCAACATTCGAGTCGCCGCCCTCCGATCCTGACGCCGTTCGAGCCATCGCCCTCCAGCTTTGGACGTCATCACCATTGCAGCCTTTGCCACGCCATCGTCGCTGCTGTGACGCCATTAGTTCGAGCCCTCTTGCCATCACTGTTCTTGCTGCCACCACCGTCGCTTGCCGTTGTGTCCGCCATCATCGCTCCCACCCCTTTTCTCGGAACCCTAGCCACCACCGTCTGTTGCATAGTCGTTGATTGGATCTGCTCACCTTTACCGCTGCCGTTTTGTTTTCCATGAAACCTGAGCTGCTGTACCCATTGGACAGCCGGCTACTGCCGCCCACCGCATCACCGCCGCCGAGCCGCTGACTTCCCTGCCATCCCCCTTAGCGCCGCGAAGAAAACCCCGGAGAAGAAGACGCGAACAAGGTCAGAATTGGGTTGAGCGTGGATCTTAATTGGGTAGGGTTTTTGTCCGCATGGGCCTGTCATGGTAGGCCCTCTAATTTTTTGGCTTGTGGGCTTGTGGGTTGGTCTCATGCAAGCTTAGGAAATAAGTGGGTCTTTTTATTTTCTTTGGGCCTTGACTTGAAGTATCAAGAAGAGGGAACTTTAGGCCCACCCGGGCCCGTCGCTGCCGACCGGACCCGGCTCGCACCGACCGGGCTGAACCCAGGTCTAGTCGACAAGACCCGACCCGATTCTCCCTTTTTTGTAAATTATTTTTTTTAAATTAAAAATATTAGAAAAACAAAATTAAAAATTTCAAAAATTAAAAAATGTAGGGTTTTGTTAGGAATTGTCATATCTTGCCTTCTTATTATAATTAGGCCTTTATTTGCTCGTATTTTGATTACATCGTATATTTTATTTGCATATCTAATTATGTTTAATTGCACGTGTTTAATTTTACTGCAATTAGAATCTCGGTAGCTATGATTGTTATTATAATGATTGCATACCCGCATAATCACCTCACATGTTAATAGATAGGCATAAAATCAATCCAAACTGCCTAACAAAAATCTTTACTCTTAAAGTTAACAAGATTAGGTGCGAAAGGGCACTAATTGGTCAATTCGTGTAATCAAGTCCCCGATCCTAAATTCTCTAGTTGCGTAAGAAATGAGGTATACTCCCATGCTCCGCTTGGTTTCTAGCCGACCCCAATAGGCTAGTGGCGACTCCTTATTGCAAAAATCTTTAAAAATATCCCAATGTCACGCTGGGTATGGGCTTGAGAGAGCTCGTGCCTAATCATGAGCCTTAGGTTCGTCTTTTAGGCAATGCCCCTAAACATGTTCCCTCCCCATGAGGGTAGGTCGCAACATAAACGTGGATAAAAAATTATCGAGCACGAGTCAAATGCGTAAAAACCCCTAAAAGTCATCTGATAGTTTAGGTCGTATTAAAGTTGCATTTGATCAATTTCAACCATGGGTTTTAATCCGATTTCGGATATCGAACTTTCAAAAATTCCAAGATCAACCTATCGGATGTCGCCTCATTTATCTGTCAATTTATCAGTAAGCCTTAATTTTTGGACAAGGATTAGTAAGTTGAGAATTGGAAGTTGGAAAGGGAGCTGGGCCAAGTGAAGGCCCAATGGGCCTCACGCCCAAATTAATGGCCCAAATTGGTTGAGTTAAGCCCAAGTCTCAATTCGTCAAGCCCAATCCCAAGTCCTAATGAATAATGTGTGTGAATAGTAACTCGCGTGTGAAAGGGCTAGTAAGAACACCTAATGTGGAGTGAATAGATGTGAAGACAATTTTTCGGAAATTTTAGTAGAAGTAGTTTGACTCTAGAAGATAACAGACTATGAACGAATTTAAAACTTAAACTGATAAACAAAGTTACGAATTAAATAAGTAGTTAAGGGAAGAGAATAAAAACACAAAGTTTATAGCTGTTCGGCTTAGATCAAACCTACGTTCACTCTCCCATGCTGACAACCCACTAGCTGGATTTCATTAAGAATCAAAAGAGATTTTACAGCAGTGTGAACATGACTTCACAGTGAAGAGTCTCTACTGGTCTCTCATGAAGTCTCACTATTTGTTTCTCTCTTTTGTATACAATTTTAAGCTCAGTAAATGAAATAGCAAGGAACTAGGAAGCTTCAAACTTTGAAATTTCTCTTTCACGCACACGCTCAAACAGCGGAATAAAGTCCACCTTAAATACTCCTTTATGCCATCATGATCGTTGGCACTTACCAAAGGAATTCTTCCAATCAATCCGTTGGACAGAATCAATCAAAGAGATCTCGAGCCGTTTGATGATTGAGATGAAAGCCCGTCAATCATGTTCGACTATGTTGGAGAAATCTTTCCAGAATATTTTGAAGCTGACAAAACGTTTCTATCAGTCTAGTCTGGATATCTGCAAATCATCTAGTTTAAAGTCTGAAGACTTTCTGATCACCAGACTCAAGATTCAAGACTCAAGACTCAAGACTCAAAGCGATTCTCACTGACAGTCTTTCTAATCCAGTGACGAAGGAAATCCAGAGCCGAAGTATATGGTTGAGGATTTAATCCTATCCTCTGATCTTTATGGTTGGATAAAGATAACGGATTCTTTTGTTCGTATCTAGATCAATTGAAGATCCGATGGTCGACAAAGTATTCTTGGAATGTTCTATTCTTGGAAACCAAGATCCTGATTGTATGGGCGAACAGGATTGATGGGCTATCGTCAGGTTCCTTTAATAGCTCGAATGATCTTCTCGATTGATTCCGTCCAACGGGTAGATTGGAGGAATTCCTTTGGAAAGTGCCAACGGGTATGATAGCATAAATGAGTATAAAAAGGAAGACGTTCTAGTTGTTTGAGTATGTGATCGATAGAGAAATTCCAGTACGAAGCATCTTGATTATTAGTCGATATAGTCTGAGCGAAATTGTATACACAGAGAGTGTCTATACTTGGTGATACCTTGAGCGAGTGTGGTAGATCATCTACACCTAGAAATCAAGGAAGATCAACACTGTAACATCTCTTTGTTCATAGTGGAATCCAGCCAAATTGGCTGTCAGTGCAGAAGAGTGGACGTAGGCTTGAATCAAGCCGAACCACTATAAACCGCGTGTTTAATTCTCTCTTTCCATTACTCAGTCGTACATTGATTATCATTTGTTGCAAATCCTTCAACTATCTAAGTATTGCGCGATTATCAAGAGAAAAATCTTTTATATACCTATTCACCCCCCTTTAGGTACTTGTACTAGCTATATCAATTGGTATCAGAGCTCGTGTTCTTACTTTATTTGAAGTGTTTTACTTGAGTAAAAGATCCATGGCTAGTATGCTAGCACCTAGGGCTGGTGGAAGGGCAAAGCAATACCAGACCACCCTACTTTGATGGAAAGGATTACAACATCGGAAGAACAAGATGAAAGCTTTCCTACGATCAAAGGATCCTCGGAATGGGACGTAGTGGAAAGAGGAATCACTCCCTACTTGCTGCATCGAGTCTCGAAAGAGGGAAAGAAACTATTGATGCCAGCGGAATGACTCAGGAAGAGATAAACAAGAGACAAGCACTCGATGCAAAAGCAATTTACTCTTTATATTGTGCCTTGTCTCCAACTGAATATAACAGAATATCTTCTTGTGTTACAGCAAAAGAAGTATGGGATAGATTACATATCACCTATGAAGGAACAGATCGAGTAAAGGAGACCATAATCAACATTCTCCTCGGTCAATATGAAGCCTTCAAAATGAAACCAGGAGAATCTATAACTGACATGTTTAGTCGTTTTACAAATATTGTCAATGGTCTTGAGAACCAAGGACAAAAAATTTCTAATCCCATGAAGGTAAACAAGCTACTGCGTAGACTCTCCAAGGATTGGAATCATATAAAGACTTCAATAAGAGAGACGCAAAGAATAATGCCTCTATCTGTCGACGAGCTGATTGGAACTCTTCAGTCTTATGAAGTGGAACGGATAAATGAAGACGAAGATCCAAGAGGTAAGAAATCCATTGCATTAAAATCAAATGATGATTCTGATGATACAGATTCAGGAGATGATATGGACGATGAGGAGCTTGCTCTTATGATAAGAAGATTCAGAAAACTGAATAGAAAAGGTAGAAGGTTCAACTCAAAGAAACAAAGTTTCAGAGACAGCGAGACCAAGTCTATTGATGATGAGGAACCAAACAAAGATGTAGTACGCCGAATGTAAGAAAAAGGGACACATCGGACCCAATTGTCCTCTTCGAAGAAGAAAAGAGGAAAAGCTGAGAAGTTTCGAAAAGCTCTCAAAGCCGAAACCTAGAGTGATATGAGAATGTGAAGAAAGTGATAATGAATATGCCAACATATGTCGATGGCACATTCGGACTCGGACTCAGATTCTGGATCGGACTCGAACAAGTGAATTTGAGGTAGGTGATGTTAAAATTCCTATCAAAGTCTCTAAATACATTGATGAACTGTGTTTCAGCCTTAAGACTTCTCTCAAAAGGATTTCCGAACTTAAAAAGGAAAACTCAGCTCTAAAACAAAAGGAAGCCATTTTAGAAGAAAGAGTTAAAAGTCTAGACCTAAATGTTTCTACTCTTAAAGAAAAAGAAGATAATCTTTTGAAAGAAAATGTTTTCTTAAAAACTGACTTATCAAATATTTCAAAGAAATTTTCGATAGGATCGAAAAACTTGAAAAAGTTCTTTCAGTTCAAAGACCTTACTTCAATAAGTCTGGTCTAGGCATGACAGCAGAAACAATTCCTTTGATTGATTTTCCTAAAGTAAAAGAAAGAATTAAGAAAAGACCGTCGAGAGAGGCTTACAAAAATCATTTCAAGAAAGTTTTTGTAAAGTCTGTAGGTCGAAATGCTCTAAGGTGTTCAAAGTGTAACAGTCAGGATCACTTTGAAAAAGAGTGTCCTATGGTTTGGAAGCCTGTTAAGAAAGTATAGCCTAATAATGTTTATCCTACTAACACCAAAGGACCCAAGAAAATTTGGGTACCAAAGAAAGCTTGAGACTCTCTTTTAAATACAGGTCTCCGTCAAGAAAAAGGTAAAGTGGTATCTTGACGGGTGGATGTTCAAGACACATGACGGGAGACTCAAAGTGCTTCATAAAGCTTGTTCAAGTAAACGGTGGAAATGTTTCATTTGGAGGAAACGGCAAAGGAAGCATTGTGGGATTTGGAACTGTGAAAATTGGAAATCTCACAATAAGCAATGTTTCTCTAGTGGAAGGACTCAACTATAACCTCCTCAGCATTAGCCAATTGTGTGATACTGGTTTCAAGATCTCCTTTTAGGAAGGAATATGCTCTGGAATCAGTAAAGACTCTACTCGAGTCTTTCATGGGTCGAAGGCATGGAAATATCTACCTCTTAGACATGAAATTAAATGAATCACAATGCCTAATCTCAATTCAAGACGAAGCAAGCTTATGGCACAGAAAGCTTGGTCATGTCAACATGAAGCAATTAGCCAAAATCTCATCAAAGCAGCTTGTTCGAGGTCTACCAAAATTACCATATCAAAAGACCGATCCATGCACACCATGTATTCTGGGAAAGCAGGTAAGAAATTCATTTAAGCCAATAAATCATGTCTCTACTAATCATGTACTACGGTTTGCTGCATATGGATCTCTTCGGACCAACTAGAACCCAGTATTGGAGGTAAGAAATATTGCCTAGTAATTGTGGATGATTACTCCCGCTTTACTTGGGTATATTTCCTTGCAAGTAAGTCAGAAACCTTTTCGTATTTTGAAAAATTTGCTAAAAATGTTCAAAATGAAAAATGATGTGTTATCTCAAGTATAAGAACAGATCATGGAGGTGAATTTGAAAATCAAGATTTCACAAAATTGTGTGATGAATTTGGATTTAAGCATGTGTTCTCCTCTCCATACACTCCTCAGCAAAATGGAGTTGTGGAAAGGAAGAATAGATCTCTTCAAGAAATGGCTAGAACTCTTTTAATTGAAAGTAAAATTTCTTCACGATTTTGGGCTGAAGTCTGTTTCAACAGCATGCTATATCATCAATAGAGTCTTCCTAAAACCTATTCTTGAGAAAACCCCTTATGAATTATTCAAAGGTAAGAAGCCAATTGTTTCATACTTTCATGTGTTCGGTTGCAAATGCTTTATATTGAAAAATGCAAAAGATCGAGTTGGTAAGTTTGAAGAAAGATCAGATGAAGGCATCTTCCTTGGATATTCTACATCAAGCAAAGCCTACAGAGTCTACAACAAGAAGAGCCAGTCGGTGGAGGAGTCAATGAATGTCAAATTTCAAGACTCTACGCAAGATGAATCCAGTCAAACTCAGTATGAAGAGTCTGAATCTGCTCCAGACTTTCCAAAGCTAACAACTTAAGAAGTATCTCAGACTCTGGAAGACCAGCATCAAGATGTCCATGAAGATTCAAATAAAGAAAGAGATCATCATCCGAGACAAATCAACCAAGAATGCGGAAGCACAAGTCCAGTCATCCTAAAGATCTCATTATCGGCGAAATTAATGAAGGAATTCGCACCAGATCCAAAAGACGTGAAGAGTCTAGTCTTTGTGGCTCTCATTTCTGAAATTGAACCCAAAAGCATAGAAGAAGCTTTATCGATGAAAGCTGGATCGAAGCTTTGCAAGAAGAGCTAGGACAGTTCAACATTAATGATGTCCGGGAATTGACATCTAAACCAAAAGGTAAAACTGTTATTGGAGCCAAATGGGTGTTCAGAAACAAGATGAATGAAAAAGGAAAAGTCGTACGAAATAAAGCAAGACTCGTGGCCAAAGGATACACGCAAGAAGAAGGAATAGACTATGATGAGACTTATGCTCCTGTAGCAAGGTTAGAAGCTATTCGTCTATTACTTGCGTTTGCTTGTTACAAAAATTTCAGGTTATTCCAAATGGACGTCAAAAGTGCTTTCCTAAATGGATTTATCCAAGAGGAAGTCTATGTGGAACAACCACCTGGGTTTGAAGACCCAAAGAAGCCAGACTCAGTCTTCAGACTGAAAAAGGCCTTGTATGGTTTAAAGCAAGCACCTCGAGCTTGGTATGACAGACTAAGTAAGTTCTTATTACAGAATGGTTTTGTCAAAGGTAAAGTAGATACTACTCTATTTATCAAAAAGGAAAACAAAAGCTTTTTACTCGTTCAAATATATGTGGATGACATTATTTTTGGATCCTCTAATGAAAGTCTATGCAAGAAATTTTCTAAGTCTATGCGGGATGAGTTTGAAATGAGTATGATGGGAGAATTAACATTCTTTCTTGGTCTTCAAGTAAAGCAATTAAAGGAAGGAACTTTCATTTACCAAGAAAAATATGCTAATGATCTTGTTAAAAGGTTTGGATTGGAAAATTGCAAGAAGACTGATATACCAATGTCAAGTTCTTTGAAGATAGACAAAGATGAAGAAGGGAAGAAAGTTGATCAAAAGGCATGCAGGAGCATCATCGGTTCACTTCTTTATCTAACTGCTTCTAGACCGACATTTTGTTGAGTGTTTGTATCTGTGCTAGGTTTCAATCGGATCCTAGAGAATCCCATCTCGGTGCTGCAAAACGTATCATTAAATACGTTGCTTCATCTTCAAGCATCGGTCTTTGGTATCCTAAGAAGGAGACTTTAATCTTCTAGGATATTCAAACGTAGATCTAGCCGGCTCTGAGTCGATAGAAAGAGTACCTCGGGAACTTGCCGGTTGCTTGGAAGCGGGGACGGTGTCTTGGTTTTCAAGGAAACAAAGCACCGTAGCTCTCAACAACGAAGCGAGTATGTAGCCCTTGGAAGCTGCATTCGCAAATTCTATGGATAAAACAATAGCTACAAGACTTTGGGATTGAAGACTCATGCACATAAATCAAATGTGACAACACCAGCGCAATCGATCTCACCAAAAATCCAATTCTTCATTCAAGAGCAAAGCATATAGAGATTCGACATCACTTCATTAGAGATCATATTCAAAATGGAGAAATCTCGATTCAATTTGTTGATTCAAAAAGTCAACTAGCGGATATATTCACAAAGCCTTTGGAGAAAAATCAATTCGACTTTATCCGTTCCAGACTCAACATTTTGAAGCTCGAAGAAGTTAAAGTCTAGAGACTCACCAACCTTGGACTCGGAAAGTTGATGACCGTCGAGACTCAAATCTCTCGGACTCGAGACGTTGATGACTATAGGCGTAAGTTGTTATTTTATCTAAACTCGAAAAGGTATGATCTTTCGTTCGGTTATTTTTAGTCTCCGTGAAAATCGAAAAACTTGTCTTTTCAAAAGGATTAATTTTGGTAGTTATTGATTTCGAAAAGAGGTATTCGTACACTTCCCTTGTGCCGATTGAACTTCCCTTTTCAAAGCGAGTTATATATATACAGTTTTCATTTTCAATCTTCAAAACCCTAAAAAGCATTCTCCTCCCAATCCGATTTCTACTTCGTGTTCATCTTCGAGAAAGTTGTCATCTTTTCTTGGGAAAGCAAGCAAAGGAATCTTTCAGCGACAAGAAAGGATGTCTTCTTCGAGGAAGTCTTCAAGAATCGCGAACAGGGGACCACGAGAGGATGAAGGAGGGACCTACCCATTTCGATCTCACCGAAGAGGAAGAGTTATCGAGTCGGCAACGAGCCCGATTCACTCTCCACCACGTCACTCAACGCCATCTACCCCACAAGGTGCGGGTCAACATCCGGAGGAAGAGGTAATCGAGGACGCGAGACCGTAGGAGTCAAAAACCCTCTTATATTTACAAACTCTACCGTGCATTGAAAATCTTGGGACTCCGTTGAAATACGTGGATGATTTTCTCAAAGATAAGCATTATGGGAATGAGTATATCTTTTGAAAAGAATGGAGGATTTGGGAATTGCTCCCAAAGGTAAAGCGAGAGGAAGCACTTGCGAATATTCCTAGTGACCCTCGTATGTCGGGACCAAATCCGTCGATGGGAACGACGATGACAAAATGATGATTTTCACCGAGAATGGGTGTTGCTGCGAAGGTGAAGGGAAAGAGGATGGAGTTATTTAAATCGAAGGAACAGGAAAATTTGTTCTTCAAGCGCTGAAACGAGGGATGATAAACCCTAGGAGTGTCGATTTCGATTTCTTGGATCTTTGTGAATGTGAACTTAAGGGAGAAGTTCGATGCTTTAACTGGAACGTTTTTGCACCGATACCACGGACGGTTATGCACAACTGACTGCATATTTATATTCGAATCTCAGCTTTATAGATGCGAATAGAATATCATTCAGTGTTCGAGATCAAGATTATGTGGTAGACGTGGACATGTTGGCGGACATAATTGGAGTTGAACGAGGACGTTATCAACCAGTCAAAGTCTCAGTTGCTCGTGCCACAATGGACCTTGTCGAAGATAGAGATATTGAGGGAAAAATCATCTATTCAAGGATGCGTGCCATCAATATTGTGTTGCACAAAATTGTTATCAATTGCATTAGGCCAAAGTCTACATCAAAGGCGATGTGTCTAATTAGAAGCAAAATTGATGTACGCAATCAACTCGGGGAAGAAGTTCTCTCTCCCTCACACTATTCTCTTTCACATGTACGAGCAATGTCGAAGGACAAGGGACAATTGCCTTACCCAGTGCAGTGACCAAGATCTTGAGACACATGAATATTGAACCGCCACATTCACTTTGTGTTCGACCGTGCGATAAGATGGTGGTAGGTTTGAAGATGTTAACAAAGATGCGTTTGAAAGAACTTTCCAAGGCAATGGAGAAATTCAGAGTGAAGACTCCAGTTCCGTCTGCTTCAAAGAGAAAAGGAAAGGAGGCCATTGATGCCCCATCCAAAAAGAAGAGAACTCTCATCTTGGAGGATGAAGATGAGGAGGAAGATCTCACAATCACTGCCTTGATAAGGACCAGACGTTCTGTTCCCCAATCAACAGAACATCAGGAGAAACAGAGAGAAGAAGAGAAGAAAGACAAGAACAGAGAAGAAGAAGAGCAGAGAGAGAAGGAGAAAGAAGCTGAAGAAGAAGGAGAAGAAGAGCAAGAAAAGTCTGCAGCTGAATCTGGAGAGAAGGGGAATCAAGATACAGAAGAGCATGATCATCACTCTTCCCCTCTTGATGTCCTAGAGACAGGGGGAGTTGGCGAGCAAGAAAGGTCCTCACCTCATGCTGCCAATAGTGAAGGTCCAAGACAATCTCCAGCAGACCCAGAAGAATTTCAGGCTTCTCAATTGCCTGAAGAAGGACATGATACGTCAGCACCTAGTCTGCAAGACTATACAGAAGCGCCATCGTCTGCATTCACTCCATCTGAGAAAGCAAATGCAAGTACACAGATGGACAATTCTGCAGATTTTCGTCGTATTATGGATGTTCTTCTGGACATGCGTGGCCAAATTTATGCTCTGGACTGTGAAATTCAAGCCATGAAGAATGCTGGACAAGCATCTTCAGTTACCCTGGAGGACAAAATGAAAGACCTCGCTCTGCAACTTCAAGCCAATGCCAAAGGAGAGGAGGTAGCTCAACTAAGGGAAGACTTGAAGAGGCTAGAAGGCGTAGTCCAGTCCATGGGAGATTTCCAGATCGTGCGCATTCCCAAGCAAACCTGACTCCTTTCTCACCTTTTTTAATGATGACAAAAAGGGGGAGAAGCAATTTGAACCAACCAACCAACTTTCTTTGACTTTAAATTTATTTTTGTGGTTGAATATGGTTGTTTTTTAGTATGACTTGAGTGAACTTGGGTGTGAACTTGAATTTGACTGAATTGGCTGTGGATTTTGATGCTTGACTGTTTGCATTTATATCAAGTGTTGTTATATGGTATTACTCATAAAAGACTAACCAATTTTCTGTGGATGCAGAGTCCGGTTGTTTTGTTAATCTTTATGAGATAGCCATATTGCTTGAGAAATGTTTTGCGAGGTCAAAATGGTTCAAATCTACAGGAAAGTTTTGTCACCATCAAAAAGGGGAGATTGTTGGAGAAATCTTTCGAGAATATTTTGAAGCTAACAAAACGTTTCTATTAGTCTAGTCCGGATATCGCGCAGATCGTCTAGTTTAAAGTCGAAGACTTTCGATCACCGAGACTCAAGATTCAAGACTCAAGACTCAAGACTCAAAGCGATTCTCACTGACAGTCTTTCTAATCCAGTGACGAAGGAAATCCAGAGCCGAAGTAAATGGTTGAGGATTTAATCCTATCCTCCGGAGAAGATCTTTATGGTTGGATAAAGATAACGGATTCTTTTGTTCGTATCTAGATCAATTGAAGATCCGATGGTCGACAAAGTATTCTTGGAATGTTCTATTCTTGGAAACCAAGATCCCGATTGTATGGGCGAACGGGATTGATGGGCTATCGTCGGAGTTCCTTTAATAGCTCGAATGATCTTCTTGATTGATTCCGTCCAACGGGTAGATTGGAGGAATTCCTTTGGAAAGTGCCAACGGGTATGATGGCATAAAGGAGTATAAAAAGGAAGACGTTCTAGTTGTTTGAGTATGTGATCGATAGAGAAATTCCAGAGTCTGAAGCATCTTGATTATTAGTCGATATAGTCTGAGCGAAATTGTATACACAGAGAGTGTCTATACTTGGTGATACCTTGAGCGAGTGTGGTAGATCATCTACACCTAGAAATCAAGGAAGATCAACACTGTAACATCTCTTTGTTCATAGTGGAATCCAGCCAAATTGACTGTCAGTGCAGAAGAGTGGACGTAGGCGTGAATCAAGCCGAACCACTATAAACCGCGTGTTTAATTCTCTCTTTCCTTTACTCAGTCTTACATTGATTATCATTTGTTGCAAATCCTTCAACTATCTAAGTATTGCGCGATTATCAAGAGAAAAATCTTTTATATACTTATTCACCCCCCTCTAGGTACTTGTACTAGCGATATCAGACTATACAATTAGGATCTTGGTTTCCATAAGTAGAACTTTCCAAGTTTGCTTACCTTCCAAAAGATTTGATTAACGGAATTGATTCCATTAAAGATAATCAATCACATAAGTGTTGTATCCAACCATAAGGTCAGTCTTAAGCCATATAGACCGAATCCTTGGAGGATTAAAGATAATCTCGCATCTGAATAAGTCTTCATTCTTTAGTAGCATTCAGTTTGGAATCTGTCAGAGTGGGCAGACTTTGAACCTAAAGTCTGACGGTCTCCAGACTTTGACACTTCAATTTGAAATCTTCAGACTAGACTATGGAAAGGTTTTGTCAACTTCAAAATAGTAAAAAAGTTTTCTCCAACGGCGTGAATAGTAACCTAGCCTCTAGAAGCCTAATTTTAGGCTTGCCTTCAAAGTCTTGATTCATTAATGCCCTCTAAAAGCCATGATTATAAGAGACAAAGACTTTGGACTTGCAAGAAGACTTGCCACCTTTGATTTCTTAAGTTCTACTTTGATTCCAGTTTTCGAAATTCCTAGACCCTCACTGTTTTCTGATTTTGTAGAGCTTCTTGTGATTTGAATTTAGAGAAAATTCCTTCATGAAAGACGTTTTCAACATCTTTATTTATAACATACTTTAATTTCATAATTTTCTAAGTTAAAATGGTTGGTACGAGAGCCTAATCTTTTACCATGTGAAGACTGTCCAGTGCAGTAAAAACAGTAACCAGGTTGTCTTCTCGAATTTTCATAAAATTTTTCCTTTGGAATCTGGATATTCTTCCTTCACAAAAGTTATAAAGGACATCCGTATCTGCAACATATTAAAATTTCAAAGTGTTTTATGGAGATTCAGATTTTGAAATGGGTTTTCTTCTGCAGTCGTTGAATTTGTCCAACGGACAAAACGTTGGGTTGTCTTTGGTGATTTTCTGCTCTTTATGAAAAATGAATTGGGTTTGGCTTCCACCATGAAAAATTTTATTTAAGCTCTTTTCTACAACATATTAAATTTTCATAATTTTTCGAATCCGTTTGATAAGATAATGACATTTATTTCAAAAGTTGCTCGAAACTATTCTTTACATTGGAGGGGGAGGGCCACACGCCCAAGCTTGGAAGACGAGCCTAGGTAATTGCATGGTTGAGATCAACCCTTGCTCCCCAAGCTTAGACTATTGGATGGCCAAGATTACTTCTTATTCCCCAAGCTTAGGCAATTGTGTGGTTGAGATCTACCCATACTCCCCAAGTTGGAATGGAGGGCCAAGATGTGTTCTTGCTCCCAAGTTAGGACTTTAAGTCAAGGAGTATTAATAGGCCAACTTCTTCCTCAAGTTTTCCTCTTTTTTCCTCATTTCTCTCACTTTCTCTCTACCCCTCCCTTTGGACGAATTTTCCTTCATCCCTCTCTCTCATCTCATACCCATTCCTCTCTCTTTCTCTCTCGAGTTGCTACCCTACCTCGTCGTACTGTGCCACCTTACCATTCGCCGTCCCTCAAGCTGCGAGCCACCATCACCACCGAACCACCACCAAGCCACCAAGCTTCCTTGGCTGTGAGCTCAAGCTACTACAGCTACCGTGGTGTCGTTGTTCGAACCGTGAGCTTCATGTTCTCGTCATCGTCGCGCCGCCATTGCCATTAGCTCACCGTCGCCATAAATTAACTTCCTAATATTTTACTATGGTGTTAATTGCGTTTAGGGGTAGTTTAGATTAAGGCTAATGGTAGTTAGACCTAATTAATTATGATTTAGTTGATAGGTTATCGCGATAGGTGATAAGTGAACTTGATAGGTTATCGCGATAGGTGATAAGTAAACTTGATAGGTTATCGCAATAGGTGATGAGTGAACTTGATAAGTTATCGCGATAGGTGATAAGTGGACTTGATAGGTTATCAAGAATAGGTGAGACTTGATAGGTTATCAAGAATAGGTGATAAGCTATCACCGAAGAGATGATAAGCTATCGAGAAATTGGAGATAAGCTATCGCCAAATGGGTGATAAGCTATCGGAAAATAGACGATAAGCTATTTCTAAATGGACGATAAGTTATTGGTTTAGGGTTGATAAGCTATTGCAATAGTGCGATAAGGGGTGATTTTTATGTGTTTTATACTTGATTTATGGGATGAATCTATGCATGTTTTATGTTGGTTTAATCTTGTGATGCCATGAAAATTTATTGCCCAAGTTAGAAATCTTGTATACTACTTTTAAAGAATGTTTTACTTACAAGAAAATGGCCAATTTGAGGTGTCGTGTTTGGATGCCGTGTTTTACATGTTAAATGGGGCAATTGGGGTTTTAAAATGAAAATATGCAAAATTTGGCGGGTTGATTTTAAGTACATGACCACATGTGATTATTTTACCGGAATTTTAAGTGCAAAAATTTTCCAAAATTTGTTATTTGAGCACGAACTCTTTTACACTGGGCTAATTGACGGCAGATAAAATTGGCTTGAGTGTTGGCGTGCTTAAGTGGTCACTTAATTGAATCCGTCACCCAATAGGAGTTTGGGGGCGATGCCCAATGTTTATCGGATTCCCGGTGGGGGTCCGGATGCCAAGTCGCGGTTGATGCCGGACCGATGCTACTTTATGAAATGTCGTCTAAGTGGGGATTCTAGATGTTGTGTGCCTAATGGGGCGGGACAATACCCGATCATGTCGGAGGACCGCCAACCCTTGTGGTGACCGTGGTCCGAGAGGTCGTAATAATTGAAACACGTGTGTTGGTAATGCGTATGGATATTATGAAATGTGTTTTGATTATTAGTTATGCTTAATGCATTGATATTGGCATATATGATTAACTAATGTGCAGGATGTGCCAAGGCGAGGTAAGGATGCCTACGGGTTACTTGACAGCTTTAATATTTGTCTTTGGGGTTGGTTGCCTGACCATGTTCATATTTAAGGCAAAGCAAGGGTTGCTTTGCTATTGCCATCGATATGACGTTGCATGTTTAGGCTGCCTTCGTGACGAATTAGCGTCTTACTTGAGGCTTAGGTCGTTAACTCATTGAGATATTTATATTTCACCCTGTTGTTGTTTAATATTTTTCAGGCCTGTAGTATGGAGAACCGTTGTGATCGGTTTAGGGTCCCTTTGGAAATGAGAGATTTGGGTTGGCATTAGTGAAGTTTAGATTAACCCTGACCTACTGTTGGTTTTTGTTGGTTGATTGGAAGTTGTTGGTGTAAGGGCTTGTAATCACTAAACTTCCTAGGATTAACAGTAAATTTGTAATTGAAGTGTTTGGTTTGATGTTGCGGTGTTTTCCATGCTATCCTTGTTATATTTGTTATGATTGACCGGGTGTTGTTTATATCAAATGTTTCCATTTGTGTTTAATTGAAAGATAAAAAAAAAAAAAAAAGGATCGACGACATGTCCTAGGACATCGCAAATTTATCGACCGTGGTGGAATGTTCGCATGCTCGGGGTTCGGGGCATGACAAGTCGCCACTAATCGATTTAGGGTGAGTCGATTATAAACTAAAGTGAAATATTGAAAAAAATACTTCACTCCTACGCAACCAGAAAAACTAGAATCGGGGACTTGATTACACTAGCTAATCACTAATACCATTTTGGTACCTAATCTTGTTTAAACATCAAGAAAAATATCTTTGTAGAATTTTATACCAATCACGAGTTCTAGGATTCAGTTCCTAACTATATTGAGGAAATAGAAATCCATGCATCATAAGGACGCAATTGGAATAAGCCGATATTTGCTTCCAAGAACTTGAACACGATTTCCTTTTTATTTCCTTTTCCTTTTCCTTTTTTTTTTTTTTTTTTTTGTTTTCAATGGTCTTCTATGCATTTACGAGGAAAAGTAATTAAAAACTATATTTTTTTGCCTTTTTCTAATTTTTGGAAAATATAAAATATTTTTGGATTTTTCTGATTTTTGATTTGTTATTATTATATTTTTATTAAATAACATATTATATAAATAAATAAAAAAAAAGCCGCGTTGGATTCTCGAGTTGGGACCAAATCGAGTCATTGAAGCCATGGCTTGGGTGGCCCTTCAGTAAGCCCAACCCCGACCAAAAAAAAAAAAAAAACAAAGGAAAAAGATTTTTTTTTTTTTTTTTAAAAGCCCAGCCCACAAATCAGCTAGAAACCCTACCTAACTAAAACCCGCACTCGACTCAGCTCTCAACTCGGGACGAAGCCGCCGTTGGCTTACTCTTTCTCCGCCATGAGCCCCGACGGGCTAAGAAGCACCGACACTCTCCGGAAACCTTCGTGTCATGTCCGACACTCCGACACGTGTCGACACACTCGATACACTCCAACACGTTCCGACACGCGGTCAATGAGTGTCGGGAAATCCGACAAGTGGTCAACTCTTCCCGACACGCTCCAACATGCGAGTCCGAAATTCCGACACGCACGGGGCCAATTTTAAAAATTTTCAATACTTGAGGGGTCAAAATATAAATATATGAAAAAATAATGAAAATAACAAAAATAAGGAGGAAAGAAGAAAATTATTACTCTCAAGTTTCTCACTTATAAGTTTTGACATTCCCGTGAGTGACGATGGAATGCTACTCTTCTCACTGGTGTCGCTCCACCGCCCTCTCAAACTTAAAGTTGTGATTGTTTTTTTCTTCTTTTTGCTCTTGTAGGCATCGCCTATGAGTTATCTCTTTTGGTCTATGTCATTAGTTTGTGAGTTATCTCTTACATTTTCCATGGCGAATTTAGTTATTTCCTTTTCTTTTGGTCGTACTTCGAGAGCTCTTTTAACCTTGTTTTGCAGAGGAGCTCCAAGCCAATCTATATTATGAACTCCAAATTCTGTCCGGGATTATAAGAAATCTCACTAATTTTTGACAAGTGTAAGAAAACATGACATGTTCCTTCAAATTTACTCTTTTGTGTTTGCAATTTTTGAATTTCTTATTCAATCTCTGTCAAATTAAAACAATGAATGATATCAACAAATGTTGAATTAATATTTTTAGTATAAATTAATTCTATGCTCTTTTTTATTATTTATTTTTTCTTTTATAAATAAAAATATATGTTTAATATATAACGTGTTGAAACGTGTCGAAATTATCTATTTTTTGAGAAATAACGTGCCGACGTGTCGTGTTGACATGTCGTGTCGTATGTCGCGTGTCCATGTCGATGCTACATAGCCGACGGGTACTGCTGGGACGTCATTGGGCAGCAATTCAACGGCGACGCGATAGGGCAATAGTAGCGCGCTACTCGACCGTGTCAAGATATGGCGGCAGTGGCAGAGGAGGAAGGCTTATGCCATTTATGAGGATAGGCTAGCTATCTACAGAAACGTGGCAAATCGAAGCAATTGGGCTTGTGGCCCACTGGTAGGCCGTCAAATGAGTGGATCAGATCGGAATTGGATATGATTGAAAATGACCCGATTCAAATTTAGCTACCTTTACTCCACCTGACCCCAAATCCATTTTTTGGTAATTTTTCTCCTTAAATTGTTACCTTTATAGAATGGACGGCTCCATAAAATGACTCATTAGTGTGATAGCTTGAGGGTCAATTTATGGGTGCAAGCGTAAAGTCGGTGATAAGGAAAAGGGTATTGGATGCCGCTTGAGTGACTAGCAATGCCCTCGTTGTCCAGAACCAGTTCACTTCCAACCATCAGCCAATCATGGTGGTCGAAGTACAACCGCTAATCAACATCAAAATGCTAGTTTGAATTAAGGAAATTAGCATCAAAGTCTTTTTATATTGAAATGCTATTGAGAATCCTAATAACAAGGAAACATCTTCGAACGAAAAATCTTGGTGATCTTTTAATCTCATGTCCATGTATATACGCTTTCTTGTTCGCTTGCCACACCTGCATAGATGCTCAAAGTAACCTGTAACTAATGTCTAACATCATCCAAACTTTACATGGCAATTTTGAGGAACTACATATGGAGGAATCCACGGATTGAAGCACTTCGAATGTTCCTGAACGCCATTGTTTGGACACGCACGTGAACCGAAGTAGCGACTTCACTGGCAATCGGGTCCAGTATCTCAAGGATTAACTCGATCGGAAGGCCCGCCATTTCCAAGGCTACTTCCAAGTCTCGCATTCTTACAATTCGAGACGAACCGAAGAAGATAAAGATGAGAACGAGAAAAGTGGATGCCCTCGCCTCAAACAAAAAGGAGCAAGAAAAAAAGGGAAGGGGTACATGCCACTAGGGCTTTGTTAGGTCAATAATTGAAAATAATAATTTTCTACATGTGGTATCAGAGCAAGTCATATATAATTGTAGAACCAAAAAAAAAAAAAAATTTGAACAAAATTCAAAATTTTCCTCTTTGAGCCAAATATAGACGTTATTTTTTTCGTGTGGATTTTTTGCTTGATCAATCCTGAAACCATAGGGTTTTTGTTCTACGATCTTTCCAACCATATATAATTTGTATAATTTCATTGAGAATTGAGTGAGAATTTGAAATTTGAAATTATAGGGTTTATACATGAAAAAGTTCTAGAATTTTCAAATTACTTGCAATTGATTGATGTTCGTTGTAAATCGTTGCATGGGTATTGTTATATATATATATGTGTGTGTGTGTGTGTGTGTGTGTGTGTGTGTGTGTGTGTGTGTGTGTGTGTGTGTGTATGTTTTAGCATCTTTTTGTTGCATTAAGGTAAGTTTTTAGTGCTTAAATTTAAGAAAACCAAATTTTCGGCCAGGGGAGGCTTGGATCCGAAATTTTGAAGCTTATATGTGGAGATTTACTCGTTTTTCTTCGTTTAATTCATTCTAGTAAATTATATTTATGTTGTATGCAAAATCCATGGAGAAATTTCATCAAAAATCAAATATTATATGTGTTTTTGGAGCTTCGGGTCGAAACCCGGTCGTGCGACTTGGTTTGCAGGAAATTCGGGACCCGGCTGGAGATTGAAGAAGACCTCCAGCCGAGCCGAGCCAATGGATGGGCGTAAGCCCATCCTTTCTTTTTTATTTTATGTTTCAAGTTCTGGGCTATGCCCATAACCCTTACTTATGGATGGGCGTAAGCCCATCCTTTCTTTTTTATTATGTTTCAAGTTCTGGGCTAAGCCCATCCTTTCTTTTTTCCGATGTATAAAATTTTTTCACATAAACAACTAATCAATCAAGAAGAAACGGATGCATATATGACTATAAAATACCGATATCAATAAACACAACGGAATTAAAGCGTACTTGTTTGAGCCATTGTTTCACTTGAAGGAAAGTAGATCAATCTGATAATCAGTGATCTATTAGAATACCAGATCTTCATCTCTATGACCTATTTCAGTATAATAGCTTTCAATGGGATTCAAACAACCGATAGGTATAACCTACCCTTTTATAGGCTAGAGAGGGGACCTAACAAACCCTAATCAATAACGTGTCAACTGAGCTCTTCCCATTACGGGCTTCTGTTAAACACAATTGCCTACACTTTGCTGCTCAACTAGGCCCGTTATTAATATATGCCAATACCCAATTCAATAAGATCACTGTAGGATTTATCAAATATTGGAATATCCACTAACCCGATTATTTAAAATAGAAAATTAGTTAATTAATGTAAGCCCATATTATAGAAAATTTCCAACAGTATTTACTTCATTTTGCAAAACTCGGTAAGAATTCAAGCCATTTGTTCATGTAATTTGAGTAGTATTTAGAATTAGGCACAAATTCAAAGAAGGTATGTGAAATTTAAACTGCGACCTCATATTTTTTTGAGTCGTTGAGCTGAGGAATTCATGAAAATGATATATTAGGCATTGTCGAGTCGTGGGGTTTGACAAAAATCGGTTTGGAGTAATGGCTTGGTCAAAGCAAAATTCTAAAGTTTCGCGTAAAAGTTGTTTTGTTAGCCATTAAGCTTAATTTAGCCAATTTGTTGCTGTGCTAGCTTTTTACTCAATTTTGACATTGCAAGTTCAACAGTTAGAGTAATCTTTGTTATTTGGTTGTAAGGCATTCCCAAGTTAGTGATGTTATCTATTCTTCAAGTTTGTCAACTCATATTACCAAATTAATATGGGTTACATATAAAATGAGTTATGAAATGACATTTTTGTCGCATAAAAGTTTGGATCGAATATTTACTACCTTTTACTATTTGAGAGTCTGCATAAACGGGAGAGTTTAGGTAATATTCTGAACCCCGAAGGTCCATGAAGGGTGAGCTATATTTCAGGAACTAGTTAAATGTGGGGCTTGGATCTTGACTTACGAAATGCATAGTTCGACTCTTTAATACAATTCAACCAAATCTTTGATCCCAAAGGAACATTGTCATCTACTTCGAATCAACATACATGTACATCAATAATCTAGAGCTGTTTGCAGATCCTCGCATGATCCAAGTGATCATATGATAAATCAAACATTCGCATGCAAATGATTTGAAAGAATCTGATCTTTTACTCCAGTTTAATTTCTCATCACATTCAACCTTTTTGTACAGTTACTAGATCAATGAATTGAACAAAAGTCGGCAAGTGAGCAATGGTTATCCAAAACACGAGCAAGCTCCTGTAACCTCTGATTATTATACAGACACACCATCTCACTTACAGTTTCGTTAACCCTACGAACGCTACTTACTTGAAAAACAAACTACGGCCTACAGTGTGGCAGACAGCTCTCGAACCTTCTTCTAACTAAATACAATGTGACACTAACTAGGTTATTAAAGGTCTGTCTACAAACAATCTGAAATAGTCCGACAGGAAAGAGCTAGCTACTTTTCACAAAGTGTTTGCCTCCTTATCTCGGCGGGTCGTCCATCATCTGTCGGCCGGAACATGGGCTCGCAAACAAATTTCTGCGTCAACAAAACCTGGCATGTCCCCTACATCAAAGTCGACTGTATTGGTCCGTAAATCGCACCACACAAGACTGGGATTCTCACCGCCCACGACCACCAAAACTCGATCACCAGCCTGGGAAAAAGCCAATGGCCGGAGAAGCCCCGTATACCTCGGGTACTCAGCTATAGAGAACAACTGAATCCATGGTCCGTTCAATCCGTATTCTCTCTTAATCCACACATCGACACCCTCTGGCGCATCATAAATGATAAGGCAGAGACACCCTCCCAGGACGGTCAAATCCATGTCACGCCTATTATCTATAAAATTAAGCTGGTCCACCTCCACAAAATTGTTAGCATGAAAATCAAAAGCCACCAACACTTTTGCCGAATTCAGCGCCCACTGACGTCTCATTATCCAGTGCACACGTGCGTGGCCATGGACGAAAGCCCCACTTTTGTCCATTAAATCCAGATAGTATGGGATCTCGATCTCCTGGAGCCGCCTCCACGCATTAGCTCCCGATCTATAGATGCCAAGTCGAGATTCGATCGGCTCTTCAAGGGTCTGAATCAGCCTCACCAGCACGCGATTACCATTCTCATCGTCATACCCAAATCCATTAACGCAAACAGAGCGAACCAATCCACCGTGTATCTGAGTATCTTCAGGAGGCAAGAGCTCATGATCCCCAGTGAACGGATTCCATATAGCGACGTCGCGGTCGTTCGCTTTAGAAATGCAAAGTAAGTCACGGCAAGACCCAAGCACCTTGATCCGTTCCCCCCCAAGAGGCCGAGGGTACTCTATATTCACCACGTCACCCGGGGAATGCAGATCCTTAAGGTAGAGGCTCGGGGGATCCTTGCAGAAGAGGCAGAGGTGCGGCTCCACGTCACCCAGGGGATGCAGATCCATACCGTTTGGACACGCACCTACACCGTAGCAGCGACTTCACCGGCAATCAGGTCCAGTATCTCGGTGATCGAAGTGCTCTCCACTTCCCAGCCTACTTCCAAAACCTCGCCTCCTTACAGCTCGAGACGAACTGCGACAAAGAAGATGATGATGATCCAGAAGGAACAGGTTCGCTTTGAGAGAATCGCCGGGGAAAAAGGGGAAAAAGGAGTGTCTGTGCCAATTGAGCTCACCACCTCTCCTTCTCCTCCTCCTCCTTCTCCTTCCTCTTGCCAGGAGAGAGAGAAGAGTTGGGGTGAGCGATATGAGGCGTGAAGAGGAAGATGGAGCAAAAAGTTATTCCACTGGCACTGATGAATAATCGAGCATTAGGCGGTTCAACAATCGCCATCCAGAATACGTGTAAAGGGTAGCATATGAGTAGAGCCTTTTCCTGATGCGTGTGGACACGGCACTTGACTAGATCGAAAAAGGAACGAGATAAAGAAGCGGAATATTCGGATTCGTCCTTGCAGCGTGGAACGGAGACCGCAGGGAACACCTCTACTACTCTCAGATATCCACACAATGTTCCCCAATAATTAACATTTGGCCTGACTTTAATAACTCGGACACTCTTTTCAGACTCATAATATCTGTAGTTCCAGCCGGTTTGCGAAGGACTTATAAAGAGCAAAGTCATCCATAAATAAATCACAGGAAAGTCATGTGTATCTGCCACTAAATGAGATACTTCGCGCCCCACGTGAGTGCAAATTACGGATAGCAACAAATCACCAGTCACGGGACATTTGCTCAGGAAAACACTAGGCAAGCAAGAGCAGGATTATCATTGTCTTGCGAGAAGATTGATTAGGTTTCTATGTACAGTAAGATCTGCTAAAGCATGGCATCGCAGACATCAGACGCACTCAAAAGTGTCCTGGGTGCAAGAAAGCGAGCGGTACCGGTTTCCTATGAAAGCACACCTGTTCAATAATGGTTAAGGCCCTGTTCAAAAAAATAATAATGGTTAAGACCATTATTCTTCTTCTTGATACATAAAAAGCCGAGCCCAGCCGCCATCTTTGAATGGTCTGGATGGGCCATCTATTTTTTTGGCAACTTCACTGCAGGCAGGATATTCACAGATGAAGTGATTTGTCGTCATCTCTGCTGCCTACCTTTTTCTTTTTGCAAAGAGATATGTGGGATGACGTAAATTGCCCGGGAACTGTCCTATCTAAGTGAAGCTTAGACACCATCCTCGCTCCATGCAACATGCAAGCAAGAGCATTAAGAAGACTGCGGCTAACTCATTGACAAAAACCCATGAGCCACAGCATTTAAAAGAAAAAATTGAAACATATCTTAGCATTGTTAGATTTGTTTAAGAATTGAAGCACACCCAGTAACCTTTTCTCCTCCTCCTCCTCCTCCTCCTCCTCCATCTTGTCTTCCCTTTTCTGCTCCTTCGCCTTCTCCTATGCCTTATTCTCGCCGGGAAGAGAGAGAGCGAGAGAGAGAGAAAGAGAGAGGGAGATCAGTCGTGCGTGCCGTGGTGAGGATGATGGAAGACGGCTATTATTCCACCAATGCCGTATCTCTAGCGTGTGGAGGTGACGCATTGGCCGGAACCGCCCCTACCCCACTACCCGTATGAGTAGAGATTTGGACGATGCGCATGCGGACACGACTCTATGATTGGATAGAGAAGGAGGAAAACTACAGGGATTATCACTTCGACCCTCCAAGGCAAAGTTCACGCACTCATCTAGGCAAACGGACATCCACTTTGCATCCTGTCCTGCTCTCAAAGGACAACACCTATGATACCCCCATTTTGGATACCACGGTGTTTGGTTGCTAGCGACGACATGAAAATTGGCCGATTTGTGGTCTTTTCCACGACAAGAAATCGAGATTGGCAAGTGCTACACGGCTCGAAATATTGAACAACTCTATAAATCTCCAATATGACACCCTAGCTTTCGATGCCGGCAAACCTGCGGTACTCATCAAAGATAGAAGACAAGCGCCGCCTCCGTAACTTTCTTAAGCATCCCACAAGACAACCGGTTCGGCGCCACCTGCCATCAAGGAGCAGATCGTTGGTCAACATTGGCTTATACCTCAATATTCGAGAGAATAAATGGTAAACAGGAAACGAGGGGTACCTTCCCACGTTTGCAGTGGATTTAAACAGGGTGGTTCCTTACATCTCCGATCACAAGGCAAGAACCAAATACTTGAGTAAATGTCCAACACGCAAGCTAATCACTCATAAGGTGAAGTCACATTTAGAAGACTCTGCAGTTAATTCATTGACAAAAACCCATGGTCCACAGCATTTATAAATAAAATTAAATTGAAAGCATATCTTAGCGTAACATCAAGTAACCGAGCTTCATAGTCATTCGAAAAGGGGAAAATGGGTATCTCCAAAATTGCGATATCGCTTTGCTAGATTTGCTTAAGAATCCTCTACGCAGCGACACAAAAGAAGCCATTTATCATCAACAGCTACAGATTCCAACGGTTATAACCTCTACCCCCAATTGCCAATTCACATCAAACGATTAAATTCCGATTCCGACAATTCCATCACCACTCGCCAAAGTGCCAAAGCATTACCTTGCATCCATCGATCCCAAAGGGGAAAAGCCGAATCCCATTTGGCCTCCAGGAACTCGCTATTCACCTCCGGATAAGGCTCGGGTCACAAATATCTGCAACAATCCCACAAACCACAACCACGATCCGGCCACATTCAAGACCCACCCGGAAACGCCAATTCCTCAATGAGCAAACCGCACAAAGAAAAGAAAAAGGCCACCTCCGGCGGCGCCACACTCCCATGACCGACCGAAGCCGAAGTTGGCGCCATGGGGGAAGCCGGACCTGAACACGCCGCGATCGACCATCGCAAAGTTGAGCAGGGGGCACAAACAGCTCGTGCCCATCGCGGGGGGTAGGTAGGATGTTCGTGAGGAGAAAGTTGGTGGAATTGGGGATTTTATAGGCGATAAGGCTTTTTTCGGCGCCTGATCCGTTTGAATTTTTTGCGCGGGAGTTGGGCTCCTGCGCTTTTTGCTGTGGACAGCGAGGAAAACGAGGGACAGCGTGCGCCCAATTTTTTGACTAAATTCCCGCGCCCTCTTTTTCCTAAAGAGTTTTGTCCTATCAGGTCTACCGCTCGATCGAACTACCATTCTCGAAAGCAGTTGGATCATGCCGCAAGTGAACCTGTGATCGGGTTTGTATTCTGAGGATTTTTACCTCGTGCAAAGAGTAGAGGCTTCTGAATTTCCAACGCGTTAATGGGGTGCTCCTATGATAGGTTCGTACTTGTACATGTGGATTAGGGAGTTCCGGTTGAACGTTCCGCGACAAAGCGCAAGACCCTCATGGTAAATTCTTTGGATAATGACCCAAATGGTCCTAACGTGTGAATCATACGATGTGCTGTCGTTCCTGAACTTTTAATTTGTTTAATGTAATTATTGAACTTTAACTCAATAAGCAATATAAATCTTGAATTTTTTGTACATGTTTGATATGATCTCCAAACTATATGAAAAATGTTCTCCATTGTTTTTTTATTAATTTAAAATCAGAGACAATATTGAATATTTTCATGTAATTTATGAACTAAATCAAATATGCATTAAAAGTCTAGAGACCACAATATATTGTACATTGAGTGAAAATTCAATAATTATCTATGTCATTTTCTTTAAATTTTAGGGATAATTGTTCTGATTACCCAACCTTGCCCTTTTACTTGTTTAGAAGAAAAAAATTGTTGAATCAGGGAAAGGGAAAGGAGGAAGAAAGGAAAGAGAAATGGATGAATTTGTGATAAGTTTTTAAAACAGTTAGTAGCGCAAAATTTCGCGTTCTATTGATTGATTGATCTTGAATCGGTTTGGTTCAATTTCATTAGGTCGACATAAGAACGATCATTATCATGGAGAGAGTGTAAAAACCCTCTTCTCGGTCACGGCCATGGCTATTTGGCGAGGCAAAAGGTTACCGCGCCTGCAGATGTGAAAGCTCCAAGCTCATCTTCCAACTCCCCAACGTGCATGAGCTGTTGAGGAGGGAAATTCAGCCGCGCTAGTAAAGGCCCGGCAATCCTGGGGGCGATCCGCCACCATGCGGTTGTACCTCTGGCGCTGCTCGGCTGTCGGCAGATCGATTAGAGCGGGAATCACACGAGAGGTCGCGACAAACACTTGTGGCTACTGTTTCCAGGACTAGGCCCACCGCGTGCTGTGTTTTTTCTACGGTGGTGGCTGACGCATGCTTCTCGCCCTAAAAAGAAGCGTGAACCACAAGTTGCACGGTGGACCCGTTTTCCAGAAGGGCCCTTTGCCTTTCCCACGAGTTCCATCCGGACACGGCTCCTGACGCGGGAAGTCTCGGCGAAATTTTAGGGATCGGGTGGGATCGAGACCGCATAATGGAGTTCTTGGCAATGCACGGCGACGGTCGAGCGGCGGAGAATTGGCGACACAATGGGGCCCCGTCATGCTACTGCCTGCTTTCTTCATCTTCCCCGAATCGAACTAGTGGCGCACAGCGCAATCAGATTGAAAGGGCAAATACCACGAAGTCACAAATGGAATCCGCAAACAAGGAAGTACTGCAGGCCCCGTGGGATAGTCAAGCCTATTGCTTCGCTTAGGATGATGATTAACTAAACATTTTTGGGAAGCTAGGAGCGATTTTAAAGTTAGAGACTTGACATTAAAATCACATTCCAGCGTTATCTAATGCCTAACAGCTCAGCACAACATGCAGATGCACAACCCTCATGATTGGATCCTATTATTTTCTTCGTTAAGCTGACCATTCTGGCCGCGAGGACGAGTACCTCGATCTTTCCTTTGACTGCTCACAGCTGGGCTGTCGTTCTTCCAATGCCGTCACAAATAAAATACTTCCTAAATAGGGTCCTCTCACCTGTGCTCACTTCCGTTTTCAAAGTCAGATTGGATTTGACATTGGTGCTCAACAGAAGGGTTCCAAACCTGCCTTAGTCTTATTTACTTCATAAGCGATACCTCAAATTCCAAAAATGCTAGTCGAGTCCAGAGCTTGGTAAGTATATCAGCACCAAACCAAACAGGAAAGTTCAGAAAGAAATTGAACCCAATCAATGGTCTGGATCAATGGTCTGGAAAGATTTGAACTTAATAGCTCTAGCTTCGACAGCATGAGAGATTTTGTGGGACTTTGAGTAGTTAGATGAAAAGATGATTTATTTTTTTTTGAATATTATAAGCTTTTAAAACAATTTGTAATAGTTTCACAAAATTTCACATTTCATGGGATGATTAGTTTCAAATCGGTTTTGTTCAATTTTATCGGATCGACATAAGAACAATCATTATCATGGAGATTGTAAAATC
This sequence comes from Eucalyptus albens, assembly GCA_014182695.1. NCBI lineage: Eukaryota > Viridiplantae > Streptophyta > Magnoliopsida > Myrtales > Myrtaceae > Eucalyptus > Eucalyptus albens. The sequence goes on along the minus strand of CM024650.1, from coordinate 58,482,629 downwards.
TCTCTGCCTCGATCGCTGCCAAGCTGCTTGCCGGGCCAAAAGGGTATTGTGCCTGCGAATGAGAAAGTTCCGCGCTCATCTGCCAACTCCATGACATGCATGAGCTGTTGGTGAGGGAAATTCGACAGTGCTAGTAAAGCCTGGGCGTCCTGAGGACGAACCACCGCGATACGGTCGTAACTTTGGAGCTGCTTGGCTGTCGAGCATGTCGACTCGAACGTGAATCGCATGCGAGGTTGCAACAAATACTCGTGGCTCGTGTTTCCAGGACTAGCATGCTGTGTTTTTCTACGTTCATATCTTGAGTAGGTGGACGATCGCGACCTCTCGAGAAGTGATCGTGGCGTGCTGTGTTTTTCTACGTTGGTGGAAGATGCGGAGGCAACGAGATTCCTTACACTTTCCCTTTCCTCTTCGGCAAATCCTAGTCAACAACATGCATCCCATGTGCACGGTCGACACCTTTTCCAGAAGGGTCCTTTTCTTTTCCCCCGCGAGTTCCGTCCGGATACATCCTAAAAAAAAAGGTCCGGATACGGCTCGTGACGCCCGGAGTACCGGACATTTTTTAGGAATTGGGTAGGGTCGCGATCGTATGATAGAATTCTTGATGCGGGACGACAATCTCGAGCGTGGGACAACTGGCGACTCAATAGGGCTTTGTATCCGACTGTTTTGCTTTCTTCATCTTCCCAAATCGGACTGCTAATGCACCGCATGATCGGATTCAAAACGCAAATACCACGAAATCATAAATGGAGATAATGAACAAGGAAGCATTGCAGGCCTCGTCTTATTTCGCCCCAGTCCATATTCGAGCCTATCACTTTGCTTACGATGATGATTAACTAAACATTTTTGGGAAGCTAGGAACGACTCTCCCCCCTTCGAAATAGAAGTTAAGAGACTTAACATTCAAATCACATTTCAGTGTTATATGATGCCTGACAGTTCAGCATAACATACAGATGCGCATCCTTCCTGATCTAATCCTACTATTTTCTTCGTTAAGCTGACCATCCAGGCTGCAAGGACAAGTACCCTGTTCGTTCCTTTGACCGCTAGTGGCCGGGCTATTGTTCTTCCGCACAAGTAAAATACGAATTTGCACCTCATCGGTCTCATTCCTATCAGAATAAGCAAACTGATGCCAAGCAGCAGGATTGGCGATGGCCTGTGTAGAAACAAGGACAATACGTCGATCAGATGAGCCATTGCCAATATCTCCGACCCTCTACAATGATGACGCATATGTCTAACCAGTGGAGCTTCCAAATATCGTACTCCTCAGTTGCATAAAGATCAAGATGCTGTATTGAGCATGTTTTAAAGTGATTGACAAGACAGGTAAACAAGCTAAATTCAACTCAAAAATGCACAAGGTTTGTTGATCTCTGTCTAGAATTTCATTTTCTAAAAGGGGAATCCATTGGTCAATTCATAGACTGAGAAAGCAGACAGTGCTAGATCCAGGATGGTACTTGACAGAACAAATATTTGCTTTCATTTAAATGATAAGAACACTTGCTTCCATTTTTATCCACCATATCTTGACCTGTTCAATTCAACAGAGTATATCAACCTCAGATCATAACTGTCGAAGCCATGGGAGGTGAAATGAATCTAGAGTTTAATACACTTTTACATCTCCGGCTGGAAGAACTTGTGGTAACATGAAAATAAATCCCAAATATGTGAAGGGAAAGTAATTCCAAACATGAGTTCAAAACTTCACCAATCACTCCTCAAACACATTCTCTCTTACCTTTGCATTCCCATTCGAAATGATCAGAAACAGAAACGTTAACGCTTCTAACAGTGCATCTGAAGGGAAGGACTGATTGCATCATCGAACAGTGCGAGACAGTTGAAAATCGCCAATAAACCTTTTTACCCCTCAATCAGTTCACCCTAGAATTGGATTACCGGATTACTCATGGCAAATGAAAGGAGTTCGAAGAGTAATGCATGTGGGCTTACAAGAATCCAGGAGCACTAACTGTATCTTTGACAAAAAACGAAAACCCAGAATTTCGCAAAAATACAGTGCAAAATAATGGAAAAGGGTTGCAAAGACATTCATTATTCTTAACTATGACATACTGTAACGATTTCACTATATCGTCTCTTTATACAATAACTATACAAAACCTTACAATTGTAGTTAAAATCGTAGGTTGTCACTCCCCTTTTAAGCCTTAGTTTTGTGAAGAAGTGACAGATTTCTTTATACAATTACGCAACCCAACTCATCTTCAAAAGCATCCTCTGGGTTTGAATGAGGTGACCGAAGCGTCCCATGGGTCTGACGTGCCTGCATCTTCTTACAGTGTTAAGAGATGAGCCATCGCCAATATCTCAGATGATCTACGATGATGCGCATACGTCTAACCAATGGAGCTTCCAAATGTCAGACTCCTCAGTTGCATTAAAGATCAAGATACTGTATTAAGCATGTTTTAAGGTAAATGTCAAGACAGGTAAACAAGCTTAACTCAACTCAAAAATGCATTAGGCTTGTTGATCTGTCTATAATTTCATGTCCTAAAGAGGAATCCATTGGTCAATGCATAGACTGAGAAAAGCATATACACACCACAACATGAGTGCTAGATCCAGGATTGTTCTTCACAGAACGAATATTTGCTTTCCTGTATATGCAAGAAGACTTGCTTCCAGTTTTATGCACCATATCTGGACCTGTTCAATTCAACAGTCTGTCCAACCTCAGATCATAACTGTGGAAGCCATGGGAGGTGAAATGAATCTAGAGCTTAATACACTTCTACATCTCCCGCCGGAAGAACTTGTGCTAACATGAAAATAAATCCCAAATATGTGAAGGGAAAGTAATTCCAAATATGAGTTCAAAACTTCACCAATTGCTCCTCATACACATTCTCTCTTACCTTTTCATTCCCATTCAAAATTATCAGAAACAGAAACTCAATGCTTTTAACAGTGCATCTGAAGGGAAGGACTAATTGCATCATCAAAGAGTGCAAGATAATCGAAAATCGCCAAGAAATTTTTTTACCCTTTAATCAGTTCAACCTAGAATTGGATTGCTGGATTACTCGGGGTGAACGAAAAGAGTTCAAAGAGTAATGCATGTGGGCTTACAAGAATCCAGGAACACTGACTATATCTTTGACAGAAACGAAGACCCTGAATTTCACAAAGATACAGCGCAGAATAATTGAAAAGTGATGCAAAGACATTCATTATTCTTAACTATGACATTTGTAATGATTTCACTATATCATCTCTTTATCCAATAACTATACAAAACCCTAAAATTTTAGGTTGTCGCTCCCCTTTTTAGCCTTAGTTTTGTGAAGAAGTGACAGACTTCTTTATACAATCAACAATACCCTCACAATCTGCCTCAGGAAGTACGCAACCCAAGTCATCTTCAAAAGCATCCTCTGGGTTTGAATGAGGTGACCAAAGCATCCCATGCATCTGACATGCCTTCATCGTCTTATAGTGTTCAGCTCTTACAGAGTCCAGCTTCATCATGTTATACAAGTTCTCTGACAAAAAAGTAATAATACAGGAAAAAACCAAGTTTAGCTAATACATCATAATTGATCCTCAGTGCTCTTTAGAAAGATCTAAAGCAAAAAATAGTTGGACATCCAAAACAAGAGCAAGCTCTTGTAACCTCTATTATTAATTGAAACATACACACCTGTTGACACCTCATTTTTAATTAGTTTTATTAATTAAGTTTTTAATTTTGTCTTTCCGGATAAATAGATGACAAAAAGAAAACAAGAATAAAAGCAAATAAAAACAAGAAAAGCAAAAAGCTGCAGCCCACCCCCATTTTCTTCACGTGGGCTCGCACGATCTGCCCCCCTTTTCTCCTTCTTCTTCCCTCTTCTTCTTCCTCCTATCTTCTTCTTCCTCATCCGCCTCTGTGCATCACGCGCGGCGGCCGGCGACGCGCTCAAGGGTAGCCTACAGTAGAGAGGCACGGAGGTAGGCCGCCGAAGGGGAGGGCGACGCACATGCGCCTTCAATGCGGGCCTTTAATGCTGAGATGGGACACCGGTTTGGCCGTCGATGGTCGCTCGGCGCGCGAAGAGAACCGGCGGTCGAAGCTCCGTCGACCGGACCTCCTCGCCTATAAAAGGGCACCACCTTCGTCGAAGAACGGCACGGCGAACTCCGAGATCTTCCCTTTGAGAGACTTCAAGGGGGAAATCGAAGAGCAAGCCAAGAGGGTGGAGGATCGGGTCGCAAGCTAAACGACCTCCCACCGAGAGACATCGGGGGAGGCCGGCGGCAAGCGAACCCAGATCCGCGAGCAGGTGAGCTTGAGAGGGAGAGATCTGAGCGTGAAGGGTTAGATCCGAGGGTAGAAACCCGCGCTTCGCTTGCTCCCCGCCCGACGCCGTGCCGAGACCGACCCGCCAACGCCACTCCGGATCTGGGAAGTCGAGGCCTCGCCATCGCGACCGTCGCTGCTCCACCGTCGTCACCATCACCGTCAACCACCACTAGGTATCCGCCGCCTGCCGCGACGCCACCGTCGCTTGCCGCGTCACCATCGTCGCACCCCCCTCTCTCGAACCCCATCTATCACCGGATCTCAGCCTCAGTGAATCGGGGCTTTCGACGTGTCTCCTACCGCCACGCCACGAGCCCCGCCGTCAATCTAGTTGAGCGGCCGATTGCCGGCTGCGACGCCGCCGGACTTCGGACGCTGCCCTCGTCCCTCATCGGCGCCGCGGATCGCCGAGATCTCGCGAACTCCAAAGAAACCGGGTCGGCGAAGGGGAAGACGGGTCGAAGTCGGGCGGATCCGGGGTTGGCGTCGGGTAGGGTTTCGGCCAGCTTGGGCCATTCGCGCGTGGGCCGGGCCTTTTTTTAGAAAATAGATCTATTTGGGCCAGGCTTGTAAAAAAAAGGGGTTTGGGCTTTTTAATTAAAAAAGGGACAAAAAATCCAGTCGGGCCCGCATCGCCGGCCGGGTCGAACCCGGCCCGCGGATCCGGCCGGGTCGGCTTTTTATTATTTTTATGTAATATTTTAATAAAAAGAAAAATGAAAAATAATTTATTTTCCAAAAATATTAAAAAATATTTTATTTTCCGAAAAATAAAAAAAAATCAAAAATATTTCATATTTTCCAAAAAATGCCAAAAATCCAAAAAAAGCCAAAAATTCATGAAAAAGCCCAAAAAAATCAGAAAAAGCCAAAAAAGACTTGTATTTTCCCAAAAATAAAAACCAAAAAAATCAAAAAAATCCCTTTTGTGTCCAAAAAATTAGAAAAAGACCTAGAAAATGTTTTTCCTCCCAAAATGCATGGAAAATCCCTCGAACATCCAAAAACCTCGGGGTTTAAACAAGATTAGGTACCGAAAGGGCATTAGTGATTAAGTAGTGTAATCAAGTCCCCGATCCTAATTTCTTGGGTTGCGCAGGAGTGAGTATTTCTCCCGATACTTCACTTGGGTTTCTAATCAACCCACCCTAAATCGATTAGTGGCGACTCCATTTTAAAAATTGATTTACAGGTTAAAAACTTAAACCATTAAGTCGTGAATTGGTGGACTTGGGAGAGTCCGGGCATAACTAATCCCAGTAGGAGCCATTAGCCTCCTTAGGCGCCCGTACCCGATCGCGGGCGAAAAAAAAAAAAAAAGAGAGGTCGTGACAGCTTGGCGACTCCGCCGGGGACATTTGTGAGGACTTAGGCCATTTTTGTCTTGTTTAAATTCTTTCTTGACTTGTTTTTATTTTTTTCTTTATGCGGGTAAGTAGTTTAGAAATTTGTTTTAATTTTGTTTAAAATAGATTATCTTGTGATTATAAACTCTTGTGCATGCTTTACTGTTTTAGCACTACACATGGCACACAAAACCCGGCCGTCGGACCTGGGCCGCCATAGGAGATTTAGGATGGTGTTAAGAAAGATACGACCTCGAACGCGAGACTGCGATGTAGAGGTTGCCTTTCTTTTCCCGAATTTCTTAACCGAGGTTAAGGGGGTATCTTTGCTAACGCGAGACTGCGATGGGCGGATACCTTTTAATTTCATCAAGCCTTCGAGTTAGAAATCGAGCCGCACGTCCCATGCGCATGTCTTTGTGCTTGCCATTTTCTTTAAAAACAAAGTGATTTCTTTACTTTTACTCAGTCTTTTTATTTGGCCCATGGCAATGTAGGATAAAACTTTTCAAGTCCCAGTTTATATGTGATGGGGAAAGACGATATCCATTTCATTCCTGCTCCCAAGGCAAAGCTCTTCAGATGGTGGGGTCAATTAGATAAGTTTGCCCAGGAGCGCGTGAAGGCCAAAATTGGTCATCTCCTATCGTTGATCCAAATCACTATTCGTCCTGAAGTCATACAAGCCATGGCACATTTTTGGTGCCCGAAGACAATTACTTTTATATTCGGTAGGTTTGAGCTAACCCCAACCCTGGAAGAATACAACATCATCACTGGGATGCCTCTTGAGAAAAAACTTGTCAAACCATCGATAGGCGCCCTCCCGTGGCACAGGTTAGCACGACTTTTAGGAACTGAAATCCATGTCATGAGACAAATTCTTGAAGGCAACCATAATACCTGCCCACTAGAATTTATGAATGCCCTGTTTCCAAAATCAGCCTATGACCCAGAAAAGTGAGATTTTCCTCCTAGCCTTTTTCGGACTCATCATCTTCCCCCATCAAAGAAATGCCATAACTCCTAAGATGGCATGGATAGTTGATCAGGTCTTAAGAGGGAGGAATTATGTCAACATGATTTTAACTGAAACATTCTTGTTCTTTAATCGTTTTAAAGACAACTCGGAGAAAATCATGCGAGCCTCTCCTGAAATTTTACAAGTCTGGTTCTTTTCTCACCTAAGCGAATTTCGAGACTTCATGCGATCGCCCGAAACAAATGCTTTTGAAAATCCATTACAAAAATTTATGGTTTTAGGACCGTACATTCCCAATCAAAGCTGTTTAAATTGGGTAAGCTTCCTAAGAAACCCAGCTCCTGAGGCATTCCAATGGTGTGCTGGTTGGTTCCATGAAAAGAGGGCCCGTTTTGCTTACATGCGCACCCGCCCAATTCCGTTGCTCGGTCTCACCGGCGCCATTCCCTACTACCCGTATCGGGTAGCACGACAATATGGAGCCCTTCAGGAGATCCCACCGCCTTTCAAGATGATGGTCCCTCCAGTTCTTTTCAACGCAATTTGTGACTATGAATTCAAAATTTCTACCGCGAGGAAACTGGGACAAGTGCCATCGCAAAAGGATTGTGATACCGAAGGGCTTGAGGGAGAAGAAAAACCCACCACGCCTCCATGTCCTACATCCACAACCATTGTACCCCGACAAGATGGAAGCCATTAGTCCCTCACTCAATCAGCAAAAGCAGCCCGCACGAGCAAGCAGAGCTCATGGAGAGGGATTTGGGAATGGACTGGATGCACACCTCAGAGCCAGCCCAAGGAAGCAGGCATCCTCGCAAGAGCAAGGCTCCCCGTCGCATATAAATTGGGAATCATGTGCCCCTTAGTGTTAATAGTGTGAAAGTTTTGTCCCATTGTTCAGGGACTTTTTTTTAATATCTAGTATTTTATTTTGTCATTTCAATTTCAAGTTCTAGATGTTAGAAGTCCGCGGTCTATAAAATCCTCTTTTGATGAATAAAAAAGCAATTAGACCATTGCCCTGGGTCAATCTTTGTTTACTTTCGTGCTCATTCATTGTTTTCCCAACAAACAGGTAATTATGAATCGCCGGCCACCAATCGCCCGTGATTGGCCTCATGCAATAGGACCCGATCGAATGATGTACAAAATCGTCTCATTAACATTGAAGATGGCGTAGGACAAGATGTCCATTGTCCTTCAACAACTCTCCGAGACAAATGAAATCCACTCAAGCTGAGCCCAACTCTATAGTTGCCTCAAACACCGTCATGACCCCGCAAATTTGCCGGAAAATAGCCGTACTATGGACAGTTTGAAAGGATCATGAAAAAGTTAAACCCTGGGCAAGGGCGGAATCCCATGGACCTTTCCAATTATGACGGCATTGAAATCCCCGAAAAGCTCAAAGCACCGAATGCGAAAGGTATGCGATACCTCCCGAGAGACCTACTTGCAGGCCTATCTCGGTCCGAAGGATGATTCAATTGTACCAATCGAACTTGGCTGGCCCTGCCTTGCGATGGTACATTGTCAGGAAGATTAGTCCCCTTAAAATCTTGAAGGAACTAATTCATATTTTCCATCAAGAATATGATATTAACATCACCCCTGACATCACCTTACCCTACGAAGAGCCGATGATCGCGGAGCATGAGGAGCTGTTAGCCGCTGAGATAGGAGAGGAGCATGTCAATGAAGCCTTGCATGATAAATGGGCAGTTGAGCAACATCCTGTTACTGGAAAAAATCCCACTAGGAAAGGCAAGGAGCCTTTGTACGAGATCAAAGACACAGAGCCTGTTCAAGAATGGGGCACGACTGGACAACTCCTCAAGCTTACTCCAAGAGCTAGGGTCCAAAGAATACCAACCCCCATCAACCTAGAAAGTGAATCGAGAGCGACACTCTAATATCTCTCACTTCCCTAGACGGGATCGAGCTGGCAAAACGAAGGGCCTTACTCAAAAGGTCCGGACCGGGAGGCAAGAAAAGAAAACCTAAGCGGATCAATGCGGCCGCTAACGAGCCACCACACCCAAGCTTCGAGCATTCCCAAGAATACAGCTTTGAAGGCTACCATCCTCTAGAGTACAACCCCGAAGACTTCCCGGCCCTAGAATACAATCCCAAGGACTTCCAGCGTTATTTTAACAATGGCGACGATTCATCGTATAATTGTTTCCTACTCTCACCAGGGATGAAGGCCTGTCAGAAGAAGAAGCATACGTCTTTATCCGCTACGATCCTAACGAAGTACTAAGCTTGTCCTCTGACCATGAGGATAGTTTCAATACTTCATCCTCATTCGGAAATTTTAACCCAGAAGAAAGTAATGGGGTAATTTCGGTAGAGTCCAACTTCCCTGAAACAGAAGAATTCACCACTACAACGAATATGCAGTGGGAAAACCAGTGGCCTAATCAAGACATACCAAGCTTGTCTTGCCTTGGTAGGATCATGACCCCCATAGAAATGTGGATACCCAATTTCCGCAAGTATAACGGCACGACTTGCCCCGTGGCCCACTTGCGGTACCTCCATGCTGAAATGAGTCGGTACTATGGCCCGATGTCATTCACAACTCAGGCCTTCCAAGAAAGTCTTACAGGGTTTGCATTGCAATGGTTCGTCACAGCAGATATCAGCCTCATGAGGGATTGGAATGAGATGTCTTCTACATTCCTGCATCAGTACCAGCACCAGATCGGAGCTAAATTGTCTTGCGAGAACTTGGTTCACTTTAGAAGAAGACCAATGGAGGATTTTCGAGCATATGCAAGGAGGTGGGAAGCTTTTATGATGCAAACCTACCCTCGCCCTGGCCGAAGAAGAAATGATAAAGCTGTTCATAGGAGCTTTACCCCGCAAGCATCGCCGTTGGTTGCATGGGTTGCATTTCCGTAGCTTCAATGAAGTGGTCCTCTCATGCGAATACTTCGAGTCACGAAGACGAGGAACTCAAAGGCGCTTGATTTCAAAACCAGCACTATCAAAGTGCTCCTTTTCATAGGAGTTTTCATGGGTGTTGCTTGTTTTTATAATTTCATGTTTCTTATCTGTCTAGTGTGCTACTCTTGTTGTATTTTCCATTCCAGTAATCTAATGTACAATTCTAATATTTTGTTTTGAAAGCATGAGGCGGTATCCCAAGCGGCCGGTGATGTTATCCAACCATGAAAAGAAAATATCGTCCAAGGAGAATACTGAGGGTTGGGCTTCCTCATGCTTTTTCTCCCCCAAAGACGTATTTTGAAAATAAAAAATATTTCATCACCCAAAAGTTTTTGTTAAAACAAGATGATAAATTTAATCATGTTTGTCTTTCTGATTCATTCACTTCATGTCTCAGAAGATCATTCCCATCCTCTTTGACTTAGTGTGACAGAGGGCATTTGAAGCAAGCGCATAATGTGAACTCGCCAAATTCAAAGACACCCTGCCAAGAAAACATGGGCAAATAGAAAAGAGCATCCCGTTTCAAAAAAGGGGTAAGTCTTATTCCCTTAACATAATATTGAGAATGACAACCCCTCTTTTCTATTTACGGGATACAAAAGGTGAGACATAATAGGTACATGCATACGGTTGAAATCGAAGCATCCATGACATGCCTCACTCCGCCTTGACTCCATCCTAAGCCAAAGGACTATCTTGTCGCACGACGCGCCCAAACGGCTAGATGTTACAGTATCAACTTCAACATAAGGAAGGAGTTCCTCCTCTTCCTTTTAAGTGATTACTGTCAACAGGGAGAAAATCTATACAGTCAAGGCGATCTATAGCCCCACACCCTAGACAATGACTTTGGAATTTAGAAGCTTCACTCCAGACGCATGCTCTCCCAAGAAGTAATTGCCATAAGAGAATTGGAGATTTTGATTGTCCATCTCAGATTCCATAAAAGCTTGAGGTACATGACTTTGCCCAATGGCCATATAGTCAAAAATAGAAGAAAAATTCCGCAGAAGGAAGGCGTTGAAGATAAATCGACAAACCATCAATCATACATACATGGCCATGAGTGAGGAAGGCCAATCGAAAGAAATGTCAAACTGTGTCAAAAACAAAAGGCCGTCATTGACATACAGAGATCCTTAGGAGTCAGCAAATACAAACTTTGGAGAAGAGTAATTTGGTATCGTTTCCAATACTCCCGTGTTCGAAATCACTTTTGACATATTTTCTCCTATTGACAGGAAGCATAGGATTCAAGAAACAAGCTCAATGGTTAATTTGGGCAAATCAAATGATCCATATCGATTTACCTAACTTGGTATGAAGGGACGTGTCGTCCAGGAGCCGGTTCGGTTAAATAAAAAAGGAAGCGCCCTACGGACACCATCGGCACCTCTAGCCGAGTGGTATCCGGGAAGAAGCAAAAAGGTCCGAAGTCGGGGGTTCGAATCCCCGACGCGGCAGTTAGCCGCTTGGTAAAAAAGTAATAAAAAATTTTGCTTCCCTTGCACTTGCAAATTACGAGAGAACAGGTGACCTAACGAAGCAAAAGACATAGGACTTCGTGTCCCACTTGCACTTCAAGTCCATCCAATCATCTGCAAACCAGTGAAGGGTAATTCGGTATCGTTTCCATTACTCCCACTATCTGAACTCGCTTTTAACGTATTTTCCCTATTGACAGGAAACATTGGGAATCAAAAAGCAAACTTGATGGTCAATATTGGCCAAATGAGGTTCGTGGAAATGACCCACATCAAATTCACTGGCTTCGTGTAAAAGGACGCGTCATCCAGAGCCAATTCGAGAGAATAATCGACCTAACGAAGCAAGGGACATAGGACTTCGTGTCCCCCTCTCACTTCGGGATCACTTTGTCAAAAGCAAGGATAACAAATCAACGAGAAGCATGTCTTGTTGCGGGATCACTTGACTATCAAAAACAAGGATAATAAATCAATGAGAGGCATGACAAACTCTCCTAAATGAAATGGCGTCCGAGTAATCGTCAAAGCAAATGACAGAAAATCTTCAGGCCTCAACTGACATTTTGATTTTGGCCAGACTACTTGATTTACTTGTACATCTTCTCTTCTGCAGGGGCAAAAACAGAGATGCCTGATCAAATTCCCAATCATCGGCTGATCATTCATGTGTTATATCCCTAATCAATAGGGACAACCATCGACACCCATTTGCAAATAACCCTTTTGATGTTCAAAATTTAGCATATTTGGAAACACCATTATGTTAGCCCCTAAAGTTGTCAATAGGGTCTTTTTTTGAGTCAAAACCATTCACTTGTTTTGAAGAGTTCAAACTCCATCATATTCAAAATGTTGCATGTCATTTCCAGGATGAATTTTGCATGATGATTTCATCTGTCTAAGTCACGATTCCACCGAGGATTATCAGGATAGACAGCTAAGTGAAGAATACAAGATTGATTGAGCATGCTAAATGAGGCGCGTCAGAATGATGAAAGGCAAGCCATATCCTACACACAATCCCCCCCATCTATACACTAGTGAGATGAGTGCAGAAGATTCCATGACTGCAGGGTAAAGAGTTCTCTCGCGAATGGTACGATAACCAAAACAGTGAGAGGCATTTCATTGCTCACCCCTTTGAGCTCGTTATACTGGTGAAGTTTCTCCTATACCCCCGTCAAGAACCACCCCACACTGAGGCAAATCGGAGGCGAAGCAGCATCACAAAGTGAGAAGAGAGATAGAAATTTTCTTGCTTGCACTTGCATCAATCTTCGAGTGTCTTTATTGCATATGAACACTCGCGTTAATTTAAGCGCCCTAGAGTCATGAAGAGCAATTCTTTCTTTACACACTTGTATTCATTGTACAACCCAAGTGAGTCTGTAATTTTACCCTCTCATTGAGACAAAGCAGAAGTTATTGTCATAACCTGAGCGCCGGTTGAAGATGAAGACTCAAGAGTCTAAATAATGGTGCTTCGATTGAACTTGCCTAGATCAAGTTCCTCAAGCAACAAAACGAAAAACTAGGGGCATAAAAAGCAGTGTACCTGGTAAAAGCAAGGTCAAATGCCCATAAATGAAGAACTGGAATATAAAAGAAAAAAATAGGAGCATGAAAAAGCAGTGTGCCTGGTAAAAGCAAGGCCAATGCCCTCCAGTCAAAAATGCAGCCAAGAAAATGTTGCTGTTGTGGTCCATAGAACCTCCATTTGACAGTGAGAAGAAAGACCGGTGACAAATGCCAAGGCAATCACTAGCTCTCACCATTTTACACGTGAGCCAAGTCTACGTTACATTCCCATTGTAAAAGTCTCTTCAGACTAGGGGCACTTCAATTAACGTAGGATTTCATATGTGCATAAGCATCACTCGAAGAAGTACGAGCAAGATTACTCTATCTCTTTTCGCAGGGTTCTTGACTTGTAAACCCGGAGATGATTGTGCAGCATTTTGTCCATCAGTTTCGACCTTGATGGTCCCCTTTGATGAGACATTGACCAAGACTTCATCACAGTTTCAACAAAGACCTCTCACATTGGTAAAGTCGTATTGTTTGCGAGAATACTCGGACCCCTGCTGACATGATGATAGTGAGAAGTGTGGTCCTTATAAATCCTGCATCAATGGTCAGGATGGCCTTTTCCATGAGAGTGAGTGAAAAGTCCTTTCAGACTGAAAGTCCCTCATCTGGCATGCTCAAGACGTCTACATTCTAAATGAAGGTTGTCTTTCAAAGTCTTCCCCAGTGGAAATCAGATGATGCAAAACTGACAAAATTATCATGCATGAATCTCATTTGAACTCATGAATTTTCCGCATGTACAAATCATGTGTACATATTGTGCAAATAGCAGACATACTCTCAGAGATCAGAGATATTGCCAGGTAAGCATATCTATATCCCCATTTGTCTTAAAGTACCTATCACTGTCCAAGTACTCTCTTCTTGACACTCGACCTATTCGAGTCGTCCCTTGAATTTGGATGCTTGCAACTGTCTTAGCATCCCATTATCTTTGAGTACCAGCCACCGTTTGGATACTCCTTTTTCCTGACACTCGACCTATTCGAGTTGTCCCCAGAGTATTGATACTTGTGACTGGCCAAGTATCCCTTTATCGTTGAATGCTTGCAACTGTCTTAGCATCCTATTGTCTTTGAGTACCGACCACCATTCGGATACTCCCCTTTTCCTGACACTCAACCTGTTTGAGTTGTCCCTAGAGTATTGATACTCGTGACTGACCAAGTATCTCTTGGAGTACCTACTGCTGTCGAGGTATCCCCATATCATCAAGTACTCACCGTTATCCAGGTATTTCCTTTTCATGACACTCAACTTGCCCGAGTTGTCCCCAAATAATAGCAGCTGTTCAAGCATTCCACTGCTTTGTGTGCCTGCGCCTACTCAGGTATGCTTTCTGGCACTTAGACCAGCCTGAGTGGTCCCAAATCATATCATTAAGTACTCGTGTTCATCCAAGTATTCCAGTACTTTGTACACCTACGGCTACTCAGGTGTTCCACCCCTTTTAAGTGCCTGCGGCAATCCAGGTAAGCCTCATACCACATTCAGATTCCTAAAATACCAGGAGGTGAGAGACCTTCACGAATATCCCAGGTATGCCCTCGATATTCCCAATTACCAGGAGGTGAGAGACCTTCATGAATATGCGAGGCGCGTCCTCAATATTCCCAATTACCAGGAGGTACGCCCTCGGTATTCCCATTTACCAGGAGGTGAGAGACCTTCATGAATATGCGAGGCACGTCCTCAATATTCCCAATTACCAGGAGGTGAGAGATCTTCACGAATATGCGAGATCCATCCTCAATATTCCCACTACCAGGAGGTGAGAGACCTTCACGAATATCCCAGGTATGCCCTCAATATTTCCCAATTGCCAGGAGGTGGGACACCTTCACAAATATCCAAGGTATGTTCTTAGTATCTTCAATTATCAAGTACCCCTTCGATACTTGCGAATGCTAGGTATCCTTCAAGAGTTTGTACTTGAGATCATTCAAGTACTCTTTCAACACCTGCAAGCAATCAGGTACTCCTTCGATACCTGCGAATGCTAGGTATCCTTCAAGAGTTTTCACTTGAGATCATTCAAGTACTCTTTCAACACCTGCAAGCAATCAGGTATTCCCCAAGAGTTTGTACCTGTGATCATCCAGGTACCCCTTCGATATGCTTGTGATTATCCAGGTATTCCCCAAGAGTTTGTACCTGTGATCGTCCAGGTACCCCTTCGATACTTGTGATCATCCAAGTATCCCCAAAGAGTTTGTACCTGTGATCGTCCAGGTACCCCTTCGATACTTGTGATCATCCAAGTATCCCCCAAGAGTTTGTACCTGTGATCATCCAAGTACTATCTCCCAATAAGCAGATGCCCTGAGAAAGGTCGGTGCACCTCCCGTCAAGGCGACCGAAGAAAGGTTCGGGTCCTAGACAAACAACTTATTGCTCTAACAGCGGCGAAGAAAAGTTCGGGTCTTGGAAAAGCAATTCCCGTCAAGGCGACCGAAGAAAGGTTCGGGTCCTAGACAACCAACTTATTGCTCTAACAGCGACCGAAGAAAGGTTCGGGTCTGGAAAAGCGGTTCCCCGTCAAGGCGACCGAAGAAAGGTTCGGGTCCTAGACAACCAACTTATTGCTCTAACGGGCGACCGAAGAAAGGTTCGGGTCTGGAAAAGCAATTCTCCGTCAAGGCGACCGAAGAAAGGTTCGGGTCCTAGACAAACCAACTTATTGCTCTAACAGCGACCAGAAGAAAGGTTCGGGTCCTAGAGGAGCAATCTCTCGTCAAGGCGACCGAAGAAAGGTTCGGGTCCTAGACAAACTATTGATTGTTTTAACGGGCGACCGAAGAAAAGTTCGGGTCTGGAAAAGCAATTCTCCGTCAAGGCGACCGAAGAAAGGTTCGGGTCCTAGACAAACCAGTTGATTGTTTTAACAGGCAACCGAAGAATGGTTTGAGCCCTGGAAAAGCAATCTCCTCATATCACCAGGTAAGATGACGCCTTGATACTTGCCAAACTCGGGGCTCACACCCTATCTCACTCACTCCCGGTAAGTAACTACAGGTATCTTTTTATCTGTCTTAGAATATGTAAAGTTATATTGCTCTTTTCCGCATAGAGTAATAGGTCCTAAATAAAATATAATCTATTGCACATGCATGGATAAAATTGAGACATCAATCTGTCTTTGAATGTAACCTCTGCGAGCTCACCTTCAAAGAGGGGCAGCTGTTGACACCTCATTTTTAATTAGTTTTATTAATTAAGTTTTTAATTTTGTCTTTCCGGATAAATAGATGACAAAAAGAAAACAAGAATAAAAGCAAATAAAAACAAGAAAAGCAAAAAGCAAAGCAGCCAACCCCTTTTCTTTCTCTCTCCCTTCGCACGACTTGGCCCCCCCCACCTCTTCTTCTTCCTCCTGTCTTCTTCTTCTTCTTCATTCGCTTCTGCATCTCACGCGTGGTGGCCGGCGACGCGCTCAAGGGCAGCCTACGACAAAGAGGCACGGAGGTAGGCCGCCGAAGGAGAGGACAATGCGCATGCGCCTTCAATGCACGCCTTTAATGCTGAGATGAGACGCCGGTTGGGCCGCGGGAGTTCGGTCGGCAAGCCAAAGACCGGTGGCCGAGTCCCTCCGTCGACCGGACCTCCTTGCCTATAAATAGGAGGGCACAACTTCCGTTGAAAGGATCGCAAGCTTGGAGATCTTCCCACCGAGAGACTTCGGGGGAGGAATCGACAAGCGAGTGAGAGAGAACTCGAGTTGTGAGCTCAGCCCACCCTCCACAGAGACTTCGGGGGAAGGCCGGCGGCGAGCAACTTCGAGAAGGTCAGATCCGGCCGATGGAGGCTCGGATCTGGCCTGAGTGAGAGAGAATCGAGGCCGAGGAAGGTCCGGCCGAGATCTGTACCTCAGATCTGGAGTTTTTTTTGCTGCTGTTGTTGTTGGATACTGTCCCGCCGCCATTCGTCCCGAGCCAGGCCGCCGCCGTCGCTGTGATCGAGCACCAGCCCCAACGCCGTCGAACCGTGCTGCCACCCTCGCGCTTCGCCGCCACTATTTCCCCGACGTAGACTTGCAGCTGTTCGAAGACTCGGCCGAATCAAAGCCCTACATCGTGAAATTGACCGAAAGAGGTATGAGCTCAGTCGCCGTCCGCCGCCGTACGCCATCACCGCCATCGTCGTTGTCTAGCCTATCGTCACTGCCGTCGCCATCACCGCTGACGTCGCCATCTGCTCGGTGAAGCCTCGGTCCCCCTCACCAGCGCCGCGAGCGAATGAAGGAGAGAGGAGGCCGGGAACCGGGTCAGTTCGCGGGTCCGTCCGACCCGGTTCCTCCGTTTCCGGGTAGGGTTTCCCCGGGTCGGACCTGCACTCGTCGGGCCGGTTTATGAACTCGGGCCGGGCATCCTTTTTTAATAGGCCCAATTCCGTGTGTGTGTGGGCTGAGTTTTTAAAAAAAAAGCCAAAAATTCATGAAAAAGCCAAAAGACTTGTATTTTTCCTATATATATATATCAAAAATCCCTTTTGTGTCCAAAAAATTAGAAAATGACTAAAAAATGTTTTTTCTCCCAAAAATGCATGGAAAATCCCTTGAACATCCAAAAAGGCCTCAGGGTTTAAACAAGATTAGGTACCGAAAGAGCATTAGTGATTAACTAGTGTAATCAAGTCCCCGATCCTAATTTCTCTGGTTGCGCAGGAGTGAGTATTTCTCCCGATACTTCACTTGGGTTTCTAATCAACCCGCCCCAAATCGATTAGTGGCGACTCCATTTTAAAAATTGATTTACGGGTTAAAAACTTAAACCATTAAGTCGTGAATTGGTGGACTTGGGAGAGTCCGGGCATAAATAAATTCAGCCGAGCCATTAGCCTCCTTAGGCGCCCGTACCCGATCGCGGGCGCCGAAAAAAAGAGGTCGCGATAGCTTGGCGACTCCGCTGGGGACTTTGAGGACTAAGGCCATTTAATCTTTGTTTAAACGCTTTCTTGACTTGGGTTTTTTTTTCTTTTGTGCGGGGTAATAGCTTAAAGTTTTTTTTATTCTGTCAAAATAAAAAGTTTTGTGATTATAAACTGCTGTGCATGCTTTACTGTTTTAAACACTACACATGGCACACACAATCCGGCCGCCGGACCTGGGCCGCCATAGGATTTCTAGGATGGTGTTAAGAAAGATACGACCTCGAACGCGAGACTACGATGTAGAGGTTGCCTTTCTTTTCCCGAATTTCTTAGCCGAGGTTAGAAGGGTATGCTGCTAACGCGAGACCGTGATGGGCGGATACCTTTTTAATTTCATCAAGCCTTCGAGTTAGAAATCGAGCCGCACGTCCCATGCGCATGTCTTTGTGCTTGCCATTTTTCTTTAAAAGCAAAATGATTCCTTTACTTTTACTCGTCTTTTTATTTGGCCCGTGGCAATGTAGGATAAACTTTTCAAGTCCCGGTTTATATGTGATGGGGAAAGACGATATCCAGTTCATTCTGCTCCCAAGGCGGAGCTCTTCGGATGGTGGGGTCAATTAGATCGGTTTGCCCGGGAGCGCGTGAAGGCCAAAATTGGTCATCTCCTATCGTTGATCCAAATCACTTTGTTCGTCCCGAAGTTATACAAGCCATGGCACATTTTTGGTGCCCGAAGACAATTACTTTTATATTCGGTAGGTTTGAGCTAACCCCAACCCGGAAGAATACAGCATCATCACTTTGGAATGCCTCTTGAGAAAAAGCTTGTCAAGCCATCGATAGGCGCCCTCCCATGGCGCAGTTAGCACAACTTTTAGGAACTGAAATCCATGTCATGAGACAAATTCTTGAAGGCAACCATAATACCTGCCCACTAGAATTTATGAATGTCTGTTTCCAAAATCAGCCTATGACCCAGAAAAGTGAGATTTTCCTCCTAGCCTTTTTCGGGCTCATCATCTTCCCCCATCAAAGAAATGCCATAACTCCCAAGATGGCATGTATAGTTGATCGATCTTAAGAGGGGGAATTATGTCAACATGATTTTAACTGAAACATTCTTGTCTTTTAATCGTTTTAAAGACAACTCGGAGAAAATCATGCGAGCCTCTCCTGAAATTTTACAAGTCTGGTTCTTTTCTCACCTAAGCGAATTTCGAGACTTCATGCGATCGCCGAAACAAATGCTTTTGAAAATCCATTACAAAAATTTATGGTTTTAGGACCGTACATTCCCAATCAAAGCTGTTTAAATTGGGTAAGCTTCCTAAGAAACCCAGCTCTGAGGCATTCCAATGGTGTCTTTGGTTGGTTCCATGAAAAGAGGGCCCGCTTTGCTTACATGCGCACCCGCCCAATTCCGTTGCTCGGTCTCACCGGCGCCATTCCCTACTACCCGTATCGGGTAGCACGGCAATATGGAGCCCTTCAGGAGATCCCACCACCTTTCAAGATGATGGTCCCTCCAGTTCTTTTCAACACAAGCCGTGACTATGAATTCGAGATTTCTACCGCTGAGGAAACTTGGGACAAGTGCCATCGCAAAAGGATCGTGGTACCTGAAGGGCTTGAGGGAGAAGAAAAAGCCCACCACGCCTCTGCGGCCTACATCCACAATCATCACATCCCGACAAGATGGAAGCCATCAGTTCCTCGCTCAATCAGAGAGAGCAGCCTGCATGAGCAAGCAGAGCTCATGGAGAGGGATTTGGGAATGGACTGGATGCACACCTCAGAGCTAGCCCAAGGAAGCAGGCATCCTCGCAAGAGCAAGGCCCCCCGTCGCATATAAATTGGGAATCATGTGCCCCTTAGTGTTAATAGTGTGAAAGTTTTGTCCCATTGTTCAGGGACTTTTGTTTAATATCTAGTATTTTATTTTGTCATTTCAATTTCAAGTTCTAGATATTAGAAGTATGCGGTCTATAAAATCCTCT
Source organism: Eucalyptus albens (assembly GCA_014182695.1). NCBI lineage: Eukaryota > Viridiplantae > Streptophyta > Magnoliopsida > Myrtales > Myrtaceae > Eucalyptus > Eucalyptus albens. The sequence goes on along the minus strand of CM024650.1, from coordinate 58,463,055 downwards.
TTTGATGAATAATAAAAAAAAAATAGTTAGACCATTGCCATTGGTCAATTTTTGTTTACTTTCGTGCTCATTCATTATTTTCGCAACACCAGGTAATTATGAATCGCCGGCCACCAATCGCCCGTGATTGGCCTCATACAATAGGACCCGATCAGAATGATGTACAAAATCGTCTCATTAACATCGAAGACGGCGTAGGACAGATGTCCATTGTCCTTCAACAACTCTCGAGACAAATGAAATCCACTCAAACTGAGCCCAACTCTATAGTTGCCTCAAACACCGTCATGATGCCCGCAAATTTGCCGAGGAAAATAGCCGTACTATGGACGGTTTGAAAGGATCATGAAAAAGTTAAACCAGTGCGGGGGCGGAATCCCATGGACCTTTCCAATTATGCCGGCATTGAAATCCCTAAAAGCTCAAAGCACCTGAATGCGAAAGATATGCTGATACCTCCCGCCCAGAGACCTACTTGCAGGCCTACCTGGTCCGAAGGATGATTCAATCGTACCAATCGAACTTGGCTGGCCCTGCCTTGCGATGGTACATTGTCAGGAAGATTAGTCCCCTTAAAATCTTGAAGGAACTAATTCATATTTTCCATCAAGAATATGATATTAACATCACCCCTGACATCACCTTACCCTACGAAGAGCCGATGATCGCGGAGCATGAGGAGCCTGTTAGCCGAGATAGGAGAGGAGCATGTCAATGAAGCCTTGCATGATAAATGGGCGGTTGAGCAACATCCTGTTCTTGGAAAAAATCCCACTAGGAAAGGCAAGGAGCCTTTGTACGAGATCAAAGACACAGAGCCTGTTCAAGAATGGGGCACGACTGGACAACTCCTCAAGCTTACTCCAAGAGCTAGGGTCCAAAGAATACCAACCCCCATCAACCTAGAAAGTGAATCAGAGAGCGACACTCTAATATCTCTCACTTCCCTAGACAGGATCGAGCTGGCAAAACGAAGGGCCTTACTCAAAAGGTCTGGACCGGGAGGCAAGAAAAGAAAACCTAAGCAGATCAATGCAGCGTCTGCTAACGAGCCACCACACCAAAGCTTCGAGCATTCCCAAGAATACAGCTTTGAAGGCTACCATCCTCTAGAGTACAACCCTGAAGACTTCCCGGCCCTAGAATACAATCCCAAGGACTTCCAGCGTTATTTTAACAATGAAACTGACGATTCATCGTATAATTGTTTCCTACTCTCACCCGGGGATGAAAGCCTGTCAGAAGAAGAAGCATACGTCTTTATCCGCTACGATCCTAACGAAGTACTAAGCTTGTCCTCGACCATGAGGATAGTTTCAATACTTCATCCTCATTCGGAAATTTTAACCCGAAGAAAGTAATGGGGTAATTTCGGTAGAGTCCAACTTCCCTGAAAAAGAAGAATTCACCACTACAACGAATATGCAGTGGGAAAACCAGTGGCCTAATCAAGACATACCAAGCTTGTCTTGCCTTGGTAGGATCATGACCCCCATAGAAATGTGGATACCCAATTTCCGCAAGTATAACGGCACGACTTGCCCCGTGGCCCACTTGCAGTACCTCCATGCCTTTGAAATGAGTCGGTACTATGGCCCGATGTCATTCACAACTCGGGCCTTCCAAGAAAGTCTTACGGGGTTTGCATTGCAATGGTTCGTCTGGCGAGATATCGGCCTCATGAGGGATTGGAATGAGATGTCTTCTACATTCCTGCATCAGTACCAGCACCAGATCGGAGCTAAATTGTCTTGCGAGAACTTGGTTCACTTTAGAAGAAGACCAATGGAGGATTTTCGAGCATATGCAAGGAGGTGGGAAGCTTTTATGATGCAAACCTACCCTCAGCTGGCCGAAGAAGAAATGATAAAGCTGTTCATAGGAGCTTTACCCCGCAAGCATCGTTGTTGGTTGCATGGGTTGCATTTCCGTAGCTTCAATGAAGTGGTCCTCTCATGCGAATACTTCGAGTCACTGGAGACGAGGAACTCAAAGGCGCTTGATTTCAAAACCAGCACTATCAAAGTGCTCCTTTTCATAGGAGTTTTCATGGGTGTTGCTTGTTTTTATAATTTCATGTTTCTTATCCTGTCTAGTGTGCTACTGTTGTATTTTCCATTCCAGTAATCTAATGTACAATTCTAATATTTTGTTTTGAAAGCATGAGGCGGTATCCCAAACTGGCCCAGTGATGTTATCCAACCATGAAAAGAAAATATCGTCCAAGGAGAATACTGAGGGTTGGGCTTCCTCATGCTTTTTCTCCCCCAAAGACGTATTTTGAAAATAAAAAATATTTCATCACCCAAAAGTTTTTGTTAAAACAAGATGATAAATTTAATCATGTTTGTCTTTCGATTCATTCACTTCATGTCTCGAAGATCATTCCCATCCTCTTTGACTTAGTGTGACGAGAGGGCATTTGAAGCAAGCGCATAATGTGAACTCGCCAAATTCAAAGACACCCGCCAAGAAAACGAGGGGCAAATAGAAAAGAGCATCCCGTTTCAAAAAAGGGGTAAGTCTTATTCCCTTAACATAATATTGAGAATGACAACCCCTCTTTTCTATTTACAGGATACAAAAGGTGAGACATAATAGGTACAGGCATACAGTTGAAATCGAAGCATCCATGACATGCCTCACTCGCCTTGACTCCATCCTAAGCCAAAGGACTATCTTGTCGCACGACGCGCCCAAACGGCTAGATGTTACGGTATCAACTTCAACATAAGGAAGGAGTTCCTCCTCTTCCTTTTAAGTGATTACTTGTCAACGGGGAGAAAATCTAGATAGTCAAGGCGATCTATAGCCCCACACCCCGGACAATGACTTTGGAATTTAGAAGCTTCACCGGACGCATGCTCTCCCAAGAAGTAATTGCCATAAGAGAATTGGAGATTTTGATTGTCCATCTCAGATTCCATAGAAGCTTGAGGTACATGACTTTGCCCAATGGCCATATAGTCAAAAATAGAAGAAAAATTCCGCAGAAGGAAGGCGTTGAAGATAAATCGACAAACCATCAATCATACATACATGGCCATGAGTGAGGAAGGCCAATCGAAAGAAATGTCAAACTGTGTCAAAAACAAAAGGCCGTCATTGACATACAGAGATCCTTAGGAGTCAGCAAATACAAACTTTGGAGAAGAGTAATTTAGTATCGTTTCCAATACTCCCAGTGTCTGAAATCACTTTTGACATATTTTCTCCTATTGACAGGAAGCATAGGATTCAAGAAACAAGCTCAATGGTTAATTTGGGCAAATCAAATGATCCATATCGATTTACCTAACTTGGTATGAAGGGACGTGTCATCCAGGAGCCGGTTCGGTTAAATAAAAAAGGAAGCGCCCTACGGACACCATCGGCACCTCTAGCCGAGTGGTATCCGGGAAGAAGCAAAAAGGTCCGAAGTCGGGGGTTCGAATCCCCGACGCGGCAGTTAGCCGCTTGGTAAAAAGTAATAAAAATTTTGCTTCCCTTGCACTTGCAAATTACGAGAGAACAGGTGACCTAACGAAGCAAAAGACATAGGACTTCGTGTCCCACTTGCACTTCAAGTCCATCCAATCATCTGCAAACCGGTGAAGGGTAATTCGGTATCGTTTCCATTACTCCCACTATCGAACTCGCTTTTAACGTATTTTCCTATTGACAGAAACATTGGGAATCAAAAAGCAAACTTGATGGTCAATATTGGCCAAATGAGGTTCGTGGAAATGACCCACATCAAATTCACCTGGCTTCGTGTAAAAGGACGCGTCATCCAAGAGCCAATTCAGAGAATAATCGACCTAACGAAGCAATGGACATAGGACTTCGTGTCCCCCTCTCACTTCAGGATCACCTGACTGTCAAAAGCAAGGATAACAAATCAACGAGAAGCATGTCTTGTTGCAGGATCACTTGACTATCAAAAACAAGGATAATAAATCAATGAGAGGCATGACAAACTCTCCTAAATGAAATGGCGTCCGAGTAATCGTCAAAGCAAATGACGAGAAAATCTTCAGGCCTCAACCGACATTTTGATTTTGGCCGGACTACTTGATTTACTTGTACATCTTCTCTTCGCGGGGGCAAAAACGAGAGATGCTCGATCAAATTCCCAATCATCGGCTGATCATTCATGTGTTATATCCCTAATCAATAGGGACAACCATCGACACCCATTTGCAAATAACCCTTTTGATGTTCAAAATTTAGCATATTTGGAAACACCATTATGTTAGCCCCTAAAGTTGTCAATAGGGTCTTTTTTTTGAGTCAAAACCATTCACTTGTTTTGAAGAGTTCAAACTCCATCATATTCAAAATGTTGCATGTCATTTCCAGATGAATTTTGCATGATGATTTCATCTGTCTAAGTCACTGATTCCACTGAGGATTATCAGGATAGACAGCTAAGTGAAGAATACAAGATTGATTGAGCATGGTGAATGAGGCGCGTCAGAATGATGAAAGGCAAGCCATATCCTACACACAATCCCCAGCGAAGTCGCCAAGCTGTCGCGACCTCTTTTTTTCGGCGCCCGCGATCGGGTACGGGCGCCTAAGGAGGCTAATGGCTCGGCTGAATTTATTTATGCCCGGACTCTCCCAAGTCCACCAATTCACGACTTAATGGTTTAAGTTTTTAACCTGTAAATCAATTTTTAAAATGGAGTCGCCACTAATCGATTTGGGGCGGGTTGATTAGAAACCCAAGTGAAGTATCGGGAGAAATACTCAATCATGCGCAACCAGAGAAATTAGGATCGGGGACTTGATTACACTAGTTAATCACTAATGCCCTTTCGGTACCTAATCTTGTTTAAACCCTGAGGCCTTTTTGGATGTTCAAGGGATTTTCCATGCATTTTTGGGAGGAAAAACATTTTTTAGTCATTTTCTAATTTTTTGGACACAAAAGGGATTTTTGATATATATATATATATATATATTGGAAAAATACAAGTCTTTTGGCTTTTTCATGAATTTTTGGCTTTTTTTTTTTTTGAATTTTTGGCACTTTTTTGGAAAATATGAAATATTTTTGATTTTTTGATTTTTCGGGAAATAAAATATTTTTTTTCATTTTTTTATTATTTTTCGATTTTTGGAAATTAAAACATTTTTAATATTTTTTTGAAAATAAATTATTTATTAATTATTTATTAAAATATTATTTAAAATAAAACTTTAAAAAAGAAAAGCCGACCCGGGTCGGATCCGCGGACCGGGTTCGACCCGGCCGGCGATCCGAATGAGGACGGGCCCGCAACGCGGGCCCGACTGGATTTTTTGTCCCTTTTTAATTAAAAAGCCCAAACCCCTTTTTTTTACAAGCCTGGCCCAAATAGATCTATTTTCTAAAAAGGCCCGGCCCACGCGCGAATGGCCCAAGCGGCCGAAACCCTACCGGACGCCGAGCCGGATCCGCCCGACTTTGACCCGTCTTCCCCTTCGCCGACCCGGTTTCTTTGGAGTTCGCGAGATCGCGATCCCGCGCGCGATGAGGGACGAGGCGGCGTCCGAAGGCGGCGGCGTCGCAGCCGGCAGCCGGCCGCTCAACTGGATTGACGCCATGAAAACTATTTACATGAAAAACAAAGTACGGCCTACTATGTGCCAAACAACCTCTCAAACCAGGTTATTAAAGGTTCATCTATGAAGAATCTGAGACAGTCCAATGCGAAAGAACTAGCTACTTTTCACAAAGTGTTTACCTCCTCATCTCAGCGGGTTGTCCATAATCAATCGGCCGGAGCATGGATTCGCAAACAAATTTCTGCGTCAAAGAAACCTGGCATGCCCATTATATCTAACTCCTCGACTACGTCGGTCTGTAAATCGCACCAAATGAGAGTCACTGCCCACTCCCACCAAAACTCAATCACCATCCTGGGAGAAAGCCAATGGCTGAACAAGCCCCAAACCCCTCAGGTAGCCAGGTATCGAGAACAACAGATCCCATGGTCCGTTCAATCCATATTATCTTATAATCCACACATCAACACCCCTTGCTAACCATGAATGATAAGGCAAAGACGCCCGATGGCCAAATCAATGTCGAGTGTATTCTCTATAAAATCAAGCTGGTCCACCTCCACAAATTGTTAGCATGAAAATCAACAGCCACCAACACTTTTGCCAAATTCGGTGCCCATTCACGTCTCATTATCCAGTGCACAAGTGCGTGGCCGTGCACGAAAACCCCACTTTTGTCCATTAAATCCAGATAGTATGGGATCTCGATCTCCTGGAGCAGCATGCAGGCGTTAGCTCCCGATCTATAGATGCTAACTTGAGGTTCAAATGCCCCTTTAAGGGTCTGAATTAGCCTCACCAACACGCAATCATCATTCTCATCATCATACCCAAATCCATTAACGCAAGCAGAGGGAAACAATCCACCGCCTATCTGAGTATCTTCAGGAGGCAAGAGCTCATGATCCCCAGTGAACAGATTCCACATAGTAACATCGTGGTTGTGTGCTCAGGAAATGCAAAGTCAGTCACGGCAAACCCCTAGCACCTTGATCTGTTCCCACCCGAGAGGGTACTCTTATCTCCGCCATGTCACCTGGGGGACGCAGATCGATACAGTAGAGACTTGGGGGATCCCTGCAGAAGAGGCAGAGGTGTGGCTCCATGAAAAGATGGCTCTCTGTCAAGCGACGGCACCATTTGGACATGCACCTGCACTGGAGCAGTGACTTCACCAGCAACCAGGTCCAGTATCTCGGTGATCGAAGGGCTCTCCACTTCCCGGGCTTGTTCCAAATGCGAAAAAGAAGATGACGGTGAGAAAACGCTACTCTTTTGGCAAATCAATTCCCATGATCCGGAAGGAACAGGTTCGATTTGAGAGAATCATCAGTGCGAATTGAGCTCACTTTTTCTTCTGCTTTCCCTTCTCCTTCTTCTTCCTCTTGCCAGGAGAGAGAGGGAGAGAGACGGAGAGAGAGAAAGTTAGGGTGAGCGATTTGAGGCATGGAGAGGAAGATGGAACAAAAATATTAGTCCACTGATGAAACTTCCGCTCCAATCTCGACGTCGCCATCCAGAATATGTGTAAAGGGTCGCACATGAGTAGAGCTTTTTCTGATGCGCGTGTGGAGACAGCACTATGATCAGATTGAAAAAGAATCAAGTGAAGTGGGATATTCGGATGCGTCCTTGCAGAGTAGAACAAAGACTGCAGGGATCACCTCTACTACTCTAAGATAAAGTTCACGCCTTCATCCAGTCAACAAACATGTACTTAGTATTGTCTTCTGCACTCAAAAGACAACTGAGATACTCATTTTCTGATACCACAGTGGTTGCTAGCAATGGCATGATAGTTGGCCGATTCATTGTCTTTTCCGGATACGAAAATGAGATTGGCAAGTGCTACACATCTCAAAACGTCCAACTAACCCGATTAATTCCATGATCTCTTATGAAAAGAGAAGCTGAGACATCGGCTAATATACTCAGCAACTCTGACAAACAAATGGAAATGATAACACACAGACAGCAATAGCGAACAACATTTGCTTTGCACCGTGTTCTACTCTCAGATATCCACACAATGTTCCCCAACAATTAACATTTGCTAGTTTGCATACTACTCTACCCTCAAGACAGTTAAAAGATAGAAAACATACTTTGGCCTGACTTCAATAACTCGGACACTCTTTTCGGACTCATAAAGAGCAAGGTCATCTGTAATTCCAGCCGGTTTGCAAAGGACTCATAAAAAGCAAGGTCATCCATAAATAAATCACAGGAAAGCGTATCTGCCACCAAATGAGATTGTTCATGCCCCAAGTGAGTGCAAATTTAAATTCCGATTCGAACAATTCCATCACCACTCGCAAGAAATGAAGGCCATTCCAGAGCATTACCTTGCATCCATACATTCCAGAGCATTGGCCGCCAGGAACTCGCTATTCGCCTCTGAATAAGGCTCGGGACACAAATATCTGCAACAATCCCACAAAACCACGTCCACACTCAGGCCACATTTAAAACACGCACGCACGCACGCACGGCAACGGCCGAGAAGACCGCGCCGAAAGAAACAGCACCCTGCGACGACGCCGCAGCACTCACATGACCGACCGGAGCCCGAGCGACTGCAAGAAGCCCAAGTTAGCGCCGTCGGAGAAGCCGGACCTGAACACGCCGCGATCGACCATCGCGAAGTTGAGCCGGGGGAAGGGGGGCGCACGAACAGCTCCGCCCCGTTCGCCGGCGAGAGCTTCCGTCGACGGCCTCCGGCCGCGAAGAAGGCGTCGAGCTTCATGGGCTGCTCCCGCCGAAAAGGGGGAAATTCAAAAAACCAGAGAGGAATCGAGGAGCCCATCGCAGGTGGGAGACTTCGATTCCGGCTTTAGGGATTAGGGATTTGATCGTTCCTTTACTGCTCGCGGCTGGGCTATCGCTCTTCCAACTCCGGCACAAATAAAATACGAACTTGCATCCTCACTGGGCTCATTCCTGTCAGAAGAATTAAATCGATGCCGAGCAGCAGGATTGGCGATGACCATTGTAGAAGCACTGACGATATGTCTATGTGAGATGAGCCATCACCAATATATCCGACGATCTTCGATGATGACGAATATGTCTAACCAGTGGAGCTTCCCAATGTCGGACTTCCCGTTTGCATATAAAATCAAGATGTTCTGTCTAGAGCATGTTTTAAGGTAAGTGTCAAGTCAGGTTAACAAGCTCAACTTAGACTCAAAAGTGCACCAGGCTCGTTGATCTGTCCAGAATTTCTTGTCCTAAAGTGGAAAATCCATTGGTTAAATCTTAGACTGAGAAAAGCAGAAACGCACCGCAGCATGAATGCTGGATCCAGGATTGTATTTGACAGAACAAACACTTGCTCGCAAGTGAATGTTAAGAACACTTGCTTCCTGCTTTATACACCATATCTTGATCAGTTCAATTCAACAGATTAGATATGACCTTAGACCATAACTGGGATAGCCTTGGGAAGTGAGATGATTTAGAGCTTAACACATTTTCACATCTCCCGTTGCAAGTAACTGAGCTAACGAGCAAATAAATACCAAATATACGAAGGGAAATAACCAAGCTCGGAGTTAGGCTATGTGGCCCTCTTTGCTTTTGAGACCGGCGGTGATTGCATCCGGTTCTACACGAGTGCTCCTCCTACTCCGAGTTCTAATTATGAATTTCGGGTTTCAATCATTTTCACTGTACAAAATGTTGGATCCAAAATTAGAAGGCAAACTAATGTAAACAAAGATGATATCCCAGTAACTATTGCCAAGTGATGTATATGAACCATAAGGAAATGGAGGGGGGGAAGTGAGCGCGGTCATCATTTACCTGAATTGGCTTCAGTTTATGTTGCACAGTCTCTTCTATGGGATGGCAAGATTTTCTTAAATGGACGGACTTGTTAGCAGAGAGATGTTTTGATTTTGGCATCATAGCTCTGCCAATTATTCTCCTCATTGAATTATTTCAGCTGATACAACCTTTTTTCTTACATATTTTCTATAGAGAAAAAAGACAAATCGCAGGATCTGCTAGCCCAAGGAGGAAGTGGTATTGATCATACCAGCACTTTTCTCTTCCAACTTGAATCAGGGCCAGTTCGTTAGGCTTTTGCTAGATGGCCCAAAAAGTAGCTCAACTTAGGTAAAGTCCTGAGGAAAGCCTTCCGGTAGACAGGTGTGAAGACTTATTCAACTTGCCGATAGAATGATGAACAAAAATGAAGAAAAAATGTTGAAGTATTCAACATTGATCTTCAGTCTGTCCATATGATACTCTAATCTTAAGTGATATACCATTCGCTTAAGTGGACGATGGCTTGGAAGCATCACTTGGAAAACAAGCTTTGTGGTTCACCCGGCAACAAAAGAAAGATCCTCCAAAAGTTGAGGTCATAAGGGAACTCTTTCCTTGGAGAATAACTAACTCCCAATTTGTCAGAAGAGACTGTCCCATTGATCAGCAACTTTGCACGACATTGCAATCAGAGGGTGTTCAACCCATTAGCTAGGGACTGTGTAGCAGAGCTTGTTATAGAACAATGCTTCACATTAACTAGGTACTTGTAGAAAATTGTACGGGCTTTTTCTTCGATGAAATTGGATCTTAATTTGGAGATGTGAGTGAAGAATTGAAGCTAAATTAAGTGAAAATTCGGAATCTTGGAAGGGACCACAGTTTTGGCTTCAATTTGGATTTAATGGTGGTATTATCTTGTTAGAAAGAAATGGTGGGGACAAACAATTAAGGCAATGGCTAAGGATTGAGAATATCGGCCCCTCTTTAGCTTCATTTGCAAGATTTCTTCCGTCTTCATGCTTTGCTCTCCTTCGACGCCCTCTGCTTCTATCTCCCTTTCATTTCTTCTTGTTCTTCTTTTCATCCGAGCAACCCATCCCCATTTTGATTTCTTCCTCACATGTCTTCCCACCACCATCATCATCATCCAACATCCACCCCATCATCTTTCTTTCCTTCCCATCGTTTTCATCATCCATCATCCGCTCCACCGAAACCCCACACCAACGTAATTCTTCATCGTTGCCACCTCTCCTTTCATTTTCAAGTGGCCACCAAAGACTAGCAAATTCCAGCGCCCACGCGTCCGAGTCTTCACAAGAGGTGGTAAATGGGTGAGTCGGGTCGGGTATGGGTCGGGTCAAAAATGGGTTGACCCATATTCGACCCATTTAAGCCGTTTTGACATATATTATTGTAATGTAAATAAAAGGGTTAATACCCTGAAAAACCCCAAACTGGTATACTTGTGACAAATTTACCTCAAACTATTTTTTTGACCACCAAAACCCAAAACTGGTATATCTTTGATAAATTTACCCTAAACTGGTACACTTGTGACAAATTTACCCTATGTTAGTTTTCGTTAAATTTTATTTTCAAATTATTAAGTTAAATGACACATAACAGTTAACCGGTATACAAATTTATGATTTTACGCTCCGTTTGTCACAGTTTACAATTTTTATGATTTTTTTGTGTTATTAATCTAATTTAGCATAGGGTATATTTGTCACAAATTTACCGGTTTAGGGTTTTTTGTTGTCGAATAAATTAGTTTTGGGTAAATTTGTCATAAATGTGCCGTCTAGGATTTTTATAGTCGGTCGGGGTGAATTTGTCACAAATTTACCAGTTTGGGGTTTTTCATAGTCAAAAAAATAGTTTGGGGTAAATTTGTCACAAGTGTACCAGTTTGGGGTTTTTCAGAGTATTAACCCTAAATAAAATGACTCATACCCAACCCGGCTCATATCCGACCCATACCCGACCCAACCCATATTGCTAAAACTTACTAATATTCTAAAAAAAAAAAAACCCACGCTCACTTTAAGCTATATGCTAATTGGATAAAAACCTCAAATTAAATTAAAAAATAGTAAATAAAATAAAAATTGTTAAAAAAAACCTATAAATTGAAATATTTATGAAGAATTAGACTATGCACATGCTTCTTTTATTTAAAGTGAGCACACTATTGAGGTCAAATTATTTACTCACAAATGAGTTCATCATCTCGATTAAGATATGAAGCTAACATTTCCAGCCTCTTGAGTAAGAAATTCATGTCACCATGCATACGAAGGAATAATTCTTTAGCACTGCAAAAAAATACTTCACTTCAATGTTTCCCCTCAATAAGACAGCTCCAAGACACAATTCTCAGCAACTCTACCAAGAACCAAATTATCTACCAAATAATCGATTGCCCCAAAATATAAAAGGCTTCGGATCTGGTACTGTTAATACATTCCACATTTAGAACCAAGCAATGGATTGAAGCAACACCTACTTTGTGCTTTTCAGCTTGTATGAGCTTGTCCGCGACAAACTGAGGACTTCTGAATTCGCCAAGGCTAGCAAGATGAACTGGACTCACCACCACTCCCACATTGTTGCTCCCCTTGGTTGGCTCCTCAAATAGCACAATCACCCCTACTTTATCCACCTTCAATTACAACAAAAAAACTAAACCAGCAAAGAATCTCCTTTTGGGGAATCTCCTTAGTGGCTGCTGACAAATTGGGGCCTGCAAAATAAGGGGGAATACGTCATAAACAGTGGGAGGGAAGACACGCCTTGGTAAAAAATGAATGGTGGGCCACATAAGAGAAAAAGGAGTAAGCTAGCTTCAGGCCAATGCAGCAAAAGACTTGGTTCAAAGGCAAATTCAAGCAAGAACAAGAGACATCATCTTGAAGATTGTCATAGATGGAAAATCTATAAACCATAGGCTATAGGCTAAGATCTAGACAGCAACATAAAAATCTCCAACTCAGCCGAGTGACAAATATGACATTGAACAGCATCAATGTAGGAAACCACCAATTCCACTAGACCGCAAGTGGAAACCACCATAGCTATTGCAAAGGATGAACAAATAATGCAGTATTAAACGGTTCATACACGGGCAAAACGCAGGGCTGATCCAGTATAATCTACCCAAGAAGAGAACACATATGCTATTTTAACATGAGGAACCATAGCATTGAGGTTTAGCAGATGAATTAATGGCTGTCTTATGACAGCCTTAAATATAGAGGTCCACCTATCACATTCAAATCATCCAATTTCCTGCACGGTGAAGTTCAATTAAAATGAATGTTACTTGGAAAAAAAAAAAGAAAAAAAGAACACATTAGAAGAGCTTATACTCCAAACGGTGAACCGGTCTTCGTTTTGTACTAGTGAGTTTATACTCCAAACTTTGCTTAGTAGGTTGATGATGTTTAAAGGGTGTTTAGTTTTATTTTTATTAAGAATTAGGTGGTTAGTTAGATTAAATTAGAAATGTAATTATTTAATTGAGCATGTTAGGTGGTTAGCATGATTTAGCTAAGGCGTAAATAAATTGTATTATTTATTTAGAAGGGTTTGGGAATTTTCTGGGTCCGTATTGGTATTTAATTTAATAAATGTGGCCTAGGTTAGTATTTTTGGAAATTGAAATGAATTAATTAATTAATTTTCAAAATTAATTATTTTTCCGGAATTTAGGCCGGGATGGCCGGTGATCGGAATTTCGTGCTGATTGCAATGGTGTGGTTAATTTATGCAATTGAATTTCAATTTATGCAAATTGAGTACTGATTGGATTTTGGCATTTAATTCCAAAAATTGTGAAGTTCCAATATTTATATAGAAAATCCCGAATGTTGAATTTTAACACCGAAAATGGTTTTATATACTATGTAAAATAGTGCGATTTTAAAAGTGAAAGACATTACATTTTCTGGGTCGAGTTGACCGTGTATCCACACATGACTAGTTTACAATGTATTTTTAATACAAGGAAAATAGGCCAGGATCGCTATTTTAATCGAGGCATTTGCATGCAATGCACAGTGTCCTGGCTCGAGATTGAGTGGTCATGTACTGGTTAAAGTGAACCCGTCCTAGCGTTTACGCTGGACGTTACTAAATCTCACTTTTGGGTTACCCATGAATTAGGGTAGCGGGTCGCAGTAGATTCTGGACCTAAGCTCCTTCGGGATAGCCGTCAATGTGACATAACTGTGCTCTATGGGGAAGAGATGATGCATGGCTATGCCAGTAGACTGCCGAACATGGATGTCGACAGTGCCTCGAGTGGCTTAATTAACAATAGAAACACATGATTAACTGAGTGTGGCGTTTTACTTATTGGAACTTATTTGTTGCTCATGCTCCCATATTGTTTGTGATATAAATTGTACTGACCTGCAAGGTGGATTTGAGACGAGGTAAGTTTCATTGATTGTGTGATTGTGTAATTAAGACACTTCTGGGCGTATTTCCCTCCTAATTGGGGTTTAGAGCTTAGACTCACTAAGATTATATCTCAACCCGTTTTGGGACAACATTTTCAAGGTCGTCGAGTGGAGGACCTGGAGCTAAGAGGAGGTGATTGGAAGCGTAGGTCAGTTAGGACCGCTTCTTTTTGGAAGGCCAATCTTTTGTAATCTTTTGGCCATAGACTTTTGTACATGACTCAGTGTATATATAAAAGCATGTTTGTTTGTGAATCTATTGTCCTGCTTTTCTATCCCGAGATGATTATTGTCAGGGGATTTATAATTTGCTTCCGCATGTGCAATAAAACAAAAAGGGTCGGCGACTAGTCATGGTTGCAAAATTTTATTGACCAGAGAGAGATAGGCACACGCTCGGGGTTCGGGGCATGATATATGGCAATGAGTTCATGCCTTTGCCCTTGCAATACGCGTTTTCTTGGGGTAGTATGGGCTGCCCCGAGAGGAACAAAACCGTGAATACTTAGTGTTCAAAGCGGACAATATGTGTACAATAAAGACCTGGGATATTACAATTTCAAATCTTATGACGTTAAAATGAGCAGTACAAAAATTATGGTACTATTGATGTCCTCTTGGCTCATTTTGCCTATTGCATTTCCTTCTTTGACCAATACATAGGGCACATGGGGAAAAACTAATTAGCAATCATGGCAAGCCCTTGGCCACGTAGAAGCACTTACAAGTTTTTTGGAAATGGTTTTACTAACAAAAGGACAATCTAACACATGTAAGATATCATTAATCGGGAGGGGAAAAAATCTGAGACGGTGAAAATTTCAAACTGATTAGAAGCAATAATGTTATAAGCTTATGCCATTTATGAGGATTGACTAGCTATCAATGGAAACGTGGCAAATTGAAGCAATTGGGCTTGTAGCCAACTGGTAGGCCTGTCAAATGAGTGGATCACATCAGAATTGGATAGGATTGAAAATGATCCGATTCAAATTGTCTCATTTATATAAAATACAAATTTAGCTACCTTTACTCCACCTAACCCGGAATTTTAGAAATTTTTTTGCTTAAATTGTTACCTTTATAGAATGGATGTCTCGATAAACTGGCTCATTCATTGTGACAACTTGAGTTCGTATTATGGATGGAAGTATAAAGTGATGATAAGGCAAAGGGTGAATGAGGATGCTTGAGTGACTAGCAATGCCTTTGTGGAAACACCGACGATATGACTATGAGAGATGAGCCATCACCAATATCTCCAACAATCTACGATGATGATGCATATGTATAACCGGTGGAGCTTCCAAATGTCTTACTTCGCGGTTGAGTATAGTATCAAGATGTTCTTTCTCGAGCATGTTTTAAGGTAAATGTCAAGTCAAGTTAATAAGCTCAACTTAACTCAAAAGTGCACAAGGTTCGTTGATCTTTCCAGAATTTCATGTCTTAAAGTGGAAAATCCATTGGTTAAAACATAGACTGAGAAAAGCAGATATGCACCGCAGCATGAATGCTAGATCCTGGATTGTACTTGACAGAACAAATATTTGCTTGCAAGTGAATGTTAAATACACTTGCATCCTGCTTTACGCAACATGTCTTGACAGTCAATTCAACAGCCTAGATATGACCTTACACCATAACTGAAATAGCCTTGGGAAGTCAGATGAATCTAGAGCTTAATACATTTTCACATCTACCTTTGCAAGTAACTGCGCTAACCAGCAAATAAATCCTAAATATATGAAGGGAAATAACAAAACTCGACTCTTTAATTTAGGCTATTTGACCTTCTTCTCTTCCGAGACCGACCGTGATTTTCAATGGAAAAGTGTGCATGAATCCGGTTCTAGGCGATTGCTCCTCCTACTCCGAGTTCTAATTACGAATTTCAGGTTTCAACCATTTTTCACTATACAAAATGTCACGATCGAAAGTTAAGAGGCAAGCTAATGCAAACAAGATGATATCCTTGTAACTATTGCCAAGTGGTATACATGAATTTAAGGAAATGGAGGGGGAAAATTTGAGTACGGTCATCAGTTACCTGAAGTGGGTTCGGTTTATGTTGCGCAATCTCTTCTATGAGAATGACTAGTTTTTCTTAAATGGACGGACTTGTTAGCAGTGAGATGTTGTGATTTCGGCATCATAACTCTGCCTATTCTTCTCCTCATTGAATTATTTCAGCTGCCTATTATGAGTTTTGACCCGGCACAAATTGCAGGATCTGCTAGCCCAAGCCTTGCTATGTCATGGCAATGGTGGAAGTGGTTGGATTGATCGTATCAGTCTTCCAACTTGAATCAAGGCCGGTTCATTAGGCTTTTGCTTAGGAAAAGTCCTGAGGAAAGCTTTCCGGTAGACAGGTTGATGCTGATCAGCTCCAATATCAGTACTCCAAAGCTATAAACATCTGATTTTTCAGAAAATATTCCATCCATGGCATACTCCAGAGACATGTAGCTGCTGTATGGCTTGTGTGACATCCCGATTTTTCCGATTCTATTTTCAATAAATTAAGACGGGCATTTCGTTGGCACGCATATAGTTCTTTTCCTTGAGTCGGCCACTCATGTGAAAAGTAGTCTATCGGGTGAAGCCGTTAAGAGTTTCTAATGCATCAGACTTGAGAATTTAACTAGGAAGCGACCTTTCGACCAAGCTAATCTACAAGGGTCATTACGGCACAAATAAAAATCGATTAAAGACCGGAGATAGGTCAACTCGATAGAGGCATGTGATCGAGTGTGGGTGATTCCACCGGATTGCATAATCCTTGTCGACCGACACTAGACCGACTTTTCTATTGATTGGGTACCTTGTGTTCGTATTTGAAACTTTGAGATTACCCCGACAACCGAAAGTCGCCAATGTTTCAAAGATGTACATTGTGGCTTGAGATGATTAACCACAGGTCAAATGCATGAAAAATTCTAAAGGCTACCCGGTAGGTTAGGCCGCGCTAGTATCGTGCCAAAGTGAAATTAACCGTGGGATTGAAATCGAATTCAGAAATTGGAAGTCTGGGTGTGTCACAAATCATTTTAGGAATATTAACTCATCTTTAGAAGATTTTTCATGTAATCAGAATTTTTCAGAAATTAAATCAGAGAATGGCTATTTTGGCTCGATAGATTAGTAAGCCCACCTTTGGTCTTGCTTTTGGGACTTAAGTTGGTTCTATAGGGAAGTGGAGATGTGAATTGAAGTGTGGTGACATTGAGTTAATTTTATGGACTTTAATTGGACTCAGTTGGAAAAGAATCGATTAGAAATTAAAGACTTTGATGTACAAAGAAATGGACCCCGGCGGAAATTGATTTGGACTCATTGAAATATGTTGTGGAGGAAATGAGTTAGTGGATGATGACATCATTGAGTGATGTCATGGTGGGTGGCCCATTTGGTGGAGATCTTGACAAGTGGAGGGGTGGATTTAATCCCCCAAAAGTGAAGGGCCCCTCCACTTCTTCTTCAACCTTGAGAATAGAGAGAAAGGGGGGGCGGAGGATGTGCGATCGGCCGGCCAGCCGCATGCCCGACCGGCCGCCCTCCGCCTGCCTGCTCGTCGCCGCCTCGCGCGACCGCGCGGCACCCGCTCTCGCGCGCGCGCCTCGCCTCGCCTTGCAGTCCCTCCCGTCACTGCCTCGCCTGCGCCAGCCGCACGCCGCATGCCCCTTCGCCACTTGCTCAGCCACTCGTCGCCGTTGCTGCCCGCACGCCATCATCGCCGCCGTTGCCACACATCGCCCCGCACCGCTCGCACGTCTCCGCCTCCTGCCGCCGTCGTCCCTACTTCAGCCAAGTTCCAACAACCATTTCAGATCTGGTGGAGCTTCGCCGGCGCCATCCAGCCCAACTCCGGCCACCGTGAAGCCCCGCTTAAGTCCGGTTCAGTTCCTCCGCCGTTCCTTCACCCATTCCGACCCGAACCAGCCACCGTTTGGCCCTCCTCCGCTCGTGACCAGCAGCCAAGAAAATGGGTATGGCAGCTGACATTTGGCCCGTTTTGCCCGCCTTCCCGAGCTCGGATGCTCGGCCCGCCTTGAGGAAAGTTGTTCTCCTCGGCGTCCTCGTCGATTTGGTCTGCTCGGTTCGTTAATCGGGTGAGTTTAACTCACTAAATCTTGATTAGATTGTTAATGATGTCCTAAGTGTGCTTAGTTTAAATTAAGTAAGTTTAGGTGTGTGGATTAGTGTATTTAATTATAAATTGGATTAAGAGGTTGGTTTATGTTAAAGTGTGTTTAAATTAAAGGTTAAAAGAAGTTATTTAAAGTTAAGCCTTGATGTGACATAAAATGATTTTAGTTTTGAATTATTTAAGTGCTTCGAAATTCTGGAAAATATAATATTATATTATGATATGAAATTATTAAAATATTATTATTTAAAAAAATCAGAAAAATTATTTTTGACCCTGGTTGCTCGGGATTTCGTGCCAATCGCGCTTTGTGTATTCGGATTTTGAAATTGATGGTTGGATATTATAAATCGAGTGTGGATTGCGAAAAAGTTATGGTTATTATTATTTAATTAATTTTCGGAATAAAATTAATTATTTATTTAAAATTCGAAAATTTCGTCGGGACCCTAAACTCTCAGAATTTCATGCCGATCGCTACTTTGTGTATTTAGAATTTGAATTTGATGATTGATTGTGGCAAATTGAGTGTGATTGTGATAAATAGGGGTTCTTTTTATAAAGTCCAAAGTGTCGAAATTATGGAAGAGTTGGCCGTGATTTGCCACCTGATAAAGGTCGCGCCTAGTAAGGCCGTGATATGCCACCTATTAGAGGTCGCGCCCAGTGGGGCCGTGATATGCCACATATTAGAGGTCGTGCCTAGTGAGGCCGTGATATGTCACCTATTAGAGGTTGCGCCCAGTGGGGCCGTGAATTGCCACCTGATAAAGATCGCGCCTAGAGAGGCCGTGAATTGCCACCTGATAAAAGTCACGCCGAGTGGGGCCGTAATGCCACTGATTCTAATTTCGCCGAGTGGGGCCGTGATTAAGAGTAATGATTGATTTGCTGAATTGACATGTAATCGGCCAAGTCGATTGATCGCTGAGATGATCCAAGTGATTGAATTGTTTTGACGATGTGATTATGCTATGGTTGTTTGGTTATTATAATTGTACGTAGTTGAATTATATAAATTGTGTTAACCTGCAGATGAAGGCTAATGCGAGGTAAGTCTTCTGTGTGATATGGCTAGGCCACCCGGGGCGTATTTTATTTCTAATAGAGGTTTAGGGGGTTAAACTTGCTGAGACATCGTCTCATCCCGGTTGTGGGATTAAAATTTCAGGTCCTTGGTGGACGGAGCGACCGAATAGCTTTAGTTGGCCTTGAGGAGTTGCAGAGGTGAAGTCATAAGATTGGAGAACGTGTCCGACTTGTAGGTCGTAGGACAATTCCTTTTTAAGAGTTAGTCTTTAGTAGACTTTTGGCCGTAGACCTCTGTTTGTAATTCTGTTGAATTATGAAAGTGTTATGTTGTGGTTTTGCTTCTCGCTTTTCTATCCCGTATTTTATTGTCAGCGGTTTTATAATACGTACCGCTTGTGCATTAATAAATCAATGGGGTCGGCGACACTACCTGGGAATGTCGCATTTGATCGACTGCAGTGGGATGTGCACGCGCCTGGGGTTCGGGGCGTGACAGCTTGGACATGTTATATTTGTACATAGGATGCCATACTCATGATAAAGGTATATAGATCATACATGTGAAGGGTTCATGATATCTGGTTCAAACAAAGAATCATAGACTCTAGGATGAGTGCACGAGAGGTCAGAAAATTGGAGGTTGATACTTCCAACTTGACAAGTACTGTTTTTCTCGTACCTTTTAGCATTTTTATTTCAACGCTAGTCTACAATTACCTCGGAGCGAGCTGACTTATTGGACCATTGGATGTACATGGAGGAGTTTTCTCGGTCATATTAGAGGACAAAAGTAGGAACATGCACGAGGGGAAAGGTGAGCGCATTATACGGCTAATCTGCTGTTTAGGTGACAAATTGCCTCATGAGTAACTAGTAAGGGGACGATAGAAAGCTTACAGTGTCCAAACAACTTTGTGAGTATTAACCAAATCTTGAGTGCCTTCAAATATTGCCCAAAATCTGAAATCTTGGGATTCATTTTTTCATCCAAGAGAATGTTGCTCTTTTTCAAAACTTGATGTATGACCCTGAGGCAAGAATTCCGTCGGAGGTAAAGCAACCCTCTTGTGACCCCGAAAATAATGCAGAAGCATATGGCCCAGCTAAGTTTTGGCTTCTCTGTTGAATTTAAACAAGGTAGCGAACAGAAACAATATCTAGTTTCAGTACCATATTTTGTTGAAAATGGAAATTAGTTCTTCAGAGAGTGAGACAAACCAGAAAGAAAGGCATCCAAGCTCTTGTTTGGCAAGTACTCATACACTATTATATTTTCATCTTCTGTGCAGTAACCGACAAGTCTCACCAGATTTCGGTGTTGAAGTCTGGATATTAGAAGGATCTCATTCTTGAACTCTGCTATGCCTTGGCCTGAGCTGCTCGAAAGTCTCTTCACAGCTATCTCCTTACCATCATTCACCTTTCCCTGTTTCCAAATGAACATAGCTATCAGATCTTGGTTGATCTCTGTATTTCCCTCGGAGAAGGCTTATTTTTACCTTATAAACGGGGCAAACCATCCCTGCCCAAGTTCGTTTTTCACATTGAAGTTGTTTGTCGCAAGGAGTACGCTGTCAAAATCATACACCAGCAATTCAGATGCGTCACCTTGCTTCATTCACTCTTTCCGTGCAAATTCTGTTAGCAGTTCCTCTGATTTGTTGGATGTCGCCAATGACTTAAGCAGTCTTGGGATTGTCATTTTCCTAAAACTCCCTTTCTTTTTTTCGCTCAAAGAAGGCTTATTTTTATATAGGATAGTGGGTGTGTGACAATGATCCTGGATCACATAATTTGGCTATTGACCATCTCCAAGACAAAAAGGTCCATAGGAAGACTTTCCTGCTCTCCTTTTCTTTTTCCACTTCTTAATCAAAACTTGATGGAAAAGTTACTGGAACTGCAAGGAGGGAGTATCATCAATTAGACAGGACACTCGAAATGACATCGACTTCTCAGAGCAAATCAAGAATATGCTTTGACATCAGAATGGCATCAATTTTGACAACCAAAATGAATGCGTTGTCACATACCAATTCCACAGTGAAGAACACACAAAGTATTCATATTCATATTGAGATTATCTCAATGCATACAGACATTCTGAATTTTTGTGCCTTCATGCACACATAAAACTTTTCTACCAGAGCGATGGCAACTGGGAGCCCCTCACTATCTCTATGTTTACATCATAGATCAACGTAATAGTGCAACAACAGATTATTTATTCAAGCAGATAATTTGATAAACACTGAATTCCTGGAAAGATGAATTAGTCAGAGACAATGCATAATAGAGTTTTATCTTCCTTCAGCCATAGTAATGGTGATGGTATTCCTGGACCGAATGTATTCTTCTTCTGATTGGACTTCATGAGTCGTTGAGTGTTGAAATGTAAATGCTGGTTGCTTTGGCTGTGGAAGATCAGACTACCCACTTAGCATTAGAACCACAGCTGACATGTCGGGTCTATCTGTGGCATGTTCCTGTACACTGAGAAGCCCTAATTGAATGCATCTCATCACTTCTGACAGTGAAAATGCGTCAGCAATGGCTTCATCCATTAGGGCCAATCCTCTGCCTTCACACCACAAATGCCATACCTGTAACAACCGGTTGATTTTAGATTGTCCCAGGGATTACCGATGATTGAAACCTGAATGGAGATATTAGTTTGAAGTTAGATCTGATGCTTACATAGGTCAGGAGATTGAGATGCTGTCCATGGTAATCTAAACTTGTGTTCTTCTTGCTGCTGATAAGCTCCAATATCAGTACGCCAAAGCTATAAACATCAGATTTTTCAGAAAATATCCCACCCATGGCATATTCGGGAGACATGTAACCCCTGTATGACTTGGACATGTTATGTTCTCATACTAGGATGCCATCATCATAATAAAGGTATACAAACTTGTACAAATGGAAGGTTCACGAAATACAGCTCAAACAAAATTCAGACTCAAGGACGATGGCATGAGAGGTCAGAAACCAAATCAACTAGTACTGCCTTTCTAATACCTTTTAGCATTTGCATTATAGAACTGGTTTATAATTATCTATGAACAAACTTGTTGAGAAAACTTCCCAATATGTTTTGAAGATTAACAAAACCTTAAGGATTCCTGATTCATATGACAATAATTTCGAGGCGCTCTTACCTAACGAAGAACTCTACTTATGGAAACCCAACGTCTGTTGTATGGGCAATGGAATCATAAGAAGATTCTAATCTTGTGATTCAAGTAGCAATCAGATCTTCTCATATCATTTAGGTCCAAAGGGTGGATTGGATGAATGATCCTCAGTCCAACGGTCAGCTTGGAAATTGAAGAGTATAAAAGGAGATCATGGTGCTAAAAGAAAACAAGATTTGAAGTCTATAATTCTAAAGTTCAAAGAGAGCCTCGACATTTTCATACTTGTCTCTCTGAGTTGAAATTGTAATCTCTGAGAGGCTGTCGTATAGAGTGACTATGTGAGATTAGAAGATACGATCACACATTCTGGAGAGTACTCAGACTTTGTAATCTCTATTTGATTCTCTATTAAAATCCAGCCAATAGGCTATTGGAATGAAAGAGTGGATGTTAGCTTACTATAAGCCGAACTACTATAACTGTTGCCACTATAACTGTCGTGTGCAATATATTCTATCCCTTAGCCTCTCTTTCATTTTGATTGATATTTTATTGCACACGGTAGTTCTGATCCCTGCGTAGTTTTCGTCAAATGTTGTTCTTTCACAATATTGAACTTCATTGTTTTAAATTCAGCGTTTTAAATTCAGCTTTAATTGTGCATCATCACATATTCATCCCCTCAAAGTGATAGTACTAGCCACCTCATAACTGGCTAATTGGAAACATTGGATGTAAATGGAAGAATTTTCTTGGTCATATTAAAGGACAATGGTAGGAACATGCATGAAGGGAAAGGTGAGCACATTAAACTGCTAATCTGCTGTCTAGGTGACAAATTGCCTCATGAGTAAGTACTCTTAAGACTGATGATAGAATGCTTACAGTGTCCCCACAACTTTGTGAGTATTTACGAAAACTTGAGTGCCTTCAAACATCCACGCTAGCCCAAAATCTGAAATCTTGGGATTCATTTTTTTGTCCAAGAGAATGTTGCTCACTTTTAAATCTCGATGTATGACCCTGAGGCATGAATCGCGGTGGAGGTAGAGCAGCCCTCTTGCAATGCCCTGGATAATGTGGAAGCGGATGCCCCGGCTGAGTTTTGCCTTCTCTTTTGAATCTAAACAAGGTGGTAAACAGAAACAATATCTAGTTTCAGTACCGTATTTTGTTGAAAGCAGAAATAAGTTCTTCAGAGAGTGAGACAAACCGAAAAGAAAGGCGTCCAAGCTCCTGTTCGGCAAGTACTCATACACTAGTATCTTTTCTTCTCCTTCAGTGCAGTAACCAACAAGTCTCACCAGATTTCGGTGTTGAAGTTTGGATATCAGGAGGATCTCATTCTTGAACTCTGCAATGCCTTGGCCTGAGCTGCTCAAAAGTCTTTTCACAGCTATGTGCTTACCATCGTTCAGCTTTCCCTGTTTTCAAACGAACATAACTATCAGATCTTGGATAATCTCTGGATTTCCCTCGGCAAAGGCTTTTTCTTTACCTTATAAACAAGGCCAAACCCTCCCTGCCCGAGTTTGTTCTTCACGTTGAAGTTGTTCG
The DNA here is from genome assembly GCA_014182695.1 of Eucalyptus albens. NCBI lineage: Eukaryota > Viridiplantae > Streptophyta > Magnoliopsida > Myrtales > Myrtaceae > Eucalyptus > Eucalyptus albens. The sequence continues at coordinate 58,439,398 of CM024650.1, read as the reverse complement.
TTGCAAGGAGTATGCTGTCCAAATCATAAACCATTAATTCCGATGCATCACCTTGCTTCATTTGCTCTTTCCATGCAGTTTCCCTCAGCAATTCCTCTGATCTGTTGGCTGTGGCCTTTGAATTAAGGACCCTTGGGATTGTCATTTTCCTAAATTTCCCTGCAATTTTACAAACAAAACAAGAACGACTGATAATAAGCGTGAGAACATGAGAAGCAAAAGTGTTTCTATTGTAGTGATTGCCAAGCTTCTGAAGCCATTGCTTTACCAATGATACAAGATTCTTACGTCTCGGTTAACATGAAATCACACTTAAAACAGCCATAAAATGCACGTCTTTTATTACCTCTCCACTTGAAAAGACCACACGCTGAAATGCCAGCTCCGAATAACATGATGGCAGAAATAGTACTTAAGCTGATGATGAGTTTTGTCTTCGTAGGTACACCTGAACTGGGAAAATACATTATGAGAACCACAGGCAGTGCAAGATTAAATGCAAATTAATTCAAGCTTTCCAACCTTTATCCACATCCACAAGTCGAAGAAATAGATCTTCGCCTTCTCTGGAGAATTGCTGAGTATCTATGAGGTTTTTACACCAAGCCATACATCCTACAGTATCCACGTAAGAAAAGGCCAAGCACGAGCAGTTTCCTAGGCACCAACTTCGACATCCTTCTGCATCAGCTATGTTTGACAAATAATCAGCAGAATCAGGCAATTTCATATGTTTCATTGGCCAGAACACATGTTTTTCCACAGTCGTCATAGCTGCTGCATGTGCGGATTTCTGACAATTCAATTCCATTTTCCTAACGCACCCTCCGGTCCAGTTTCCTCGGTTCCACTCTTCATCTGACCTGGGTTTAAACCCTTTTAAGCAGCTGCATATAGGTGAACTAAACGTGTCGCAAACTCCAAAAGGACCACATGTTCCATAAATTTCACAGCGGTTAGTTCGTGATGCTTCCCAGTTTGTTGACCATCCATCTCCCCAACGAACAGACCCTATAGATCCTTCCGATGAGATGAAAACATATCCAAAGGAGTTGTAATAATTGCGGAAATAATATGTCGTTCCCTGGTTGATATTTTGCACAAGCTGATGGCTGCTCAGGTATTTGTTACTCATGGTCGGTATTCCATTAAACTTGGATTTATCCCACTGTCCACTTCTCCAGTATGGACTTGATCCATTCCAAGCAAAAAGCTGAGGCGGTGTCTCTGATGTCACTCCAAGGACAAAGCTTCCAGGCGATGGATCATCTTCACCTTTCCAGGAAATCAAGTATTTTTTCTTTCCTATTTTCACATTTACTCCGATCTTCATGTTTGGCAGGAGAGTGTCGGTTGGCTCATCGAAGCTTTCCCACATTTTATTTGCATTCCCGTCTTGAAGAACAAGGTTTCCAAAGTCTAAAAGCACTGCTGCAGAATAATTAGACTTCGCCATGACATTTGTAGACCAGACAGTACTTTGTTGCCCATCAAGAAGCTTCAGATTTCCATCTCCGCTAATTATCAAACTCGCAGATTGATCTTTGTGTCCAAGTGGCTTGTCCCTGTTGGCCACCCAGACAACTTTGGAGAAAGTTGTGTTCTTGTACCATATTCCTACGTACTGCTTTTCTGATCCATTAGGCGTGAAGAACCCGAGCTCGAAGATTTCACTAGGCGAGACAAGGGTTTGGTTCTGAATAAGTGGCCTTGATGCAGTTATATTGTAAATTGTGCTGCTTTGAAGTGCTTGAAACAGGGAGCAGACGAGCAAAGAATACACAAGTACGCAGTCGTAAGAACAATGATGAACAAATTGAAGAAGCATTTGTGAAATTTGACCGGGGAAATTTCACCTGTTATAGGCAGATCGAAAAGGATAAAAATGGGATTACGGTGAGCCAAGCTTACAGTGCTTAGATCCTCTGTGTAACTGCACTCACAAAATACCAATATTCCTTCGGGATAGTGGTATTTAATGACTAGAAGAGTTTCATTTGGCGATAGTAAAATGGTTTGAGTGGGAACTGGGGCTCCCAACAGCAATCATTTTTGAAAGTATAGCCTCCATGACCCGCTAAGGTTGGGCTTTTCTTCTCCATTTTTCCAAAGTTGACGCGGTTTCACGGGTAATATTTAGATCTTACTGAACCAATAGAAGTATTTGTGGCTTCTTTTCCTTTTTCCTTATAAATGACAGGATATTGAGACATTCAAGATTTAGTTCAGCCACAATTGTATTTTTGTTCAGCCACAAATGTAAAAAGAAGAAGATTGCGCAATGGATTTCATTTTGCATCTGTTTTCTTGCATGTGTAGGAGACAGAAAGCGAGAAGAATGTGCATGTTTTATTCAACTTTGTCAACCCGGGCCACACAATATTTGACAAAACAAAAAGGAGAACAATCATGAGTTAAGTAGAACCGACATCAACATGCGACATGTGATGCGATACGACATGCCAACACATCGTTTCTCTAAAGAAAGCAAGAAGAACGTGCATATTTTATTCAACTTTGTCAAGTTGGGCCACACAATATTTGACAAAACAAAAAGGAGAACAATCATGAGTTAAGTAGAATCGACATCAACACGCGACACGTGATGCAACGCGACACGACACAACATGATATATTGACACGTCGTTTTTTTTTTTTTTCTAAAAATAGAGAATTCTAACACGTTATATATTAAATATATATATTTATATATACATGGTGAATTATCATTTTTATTATTATTTTAATCAAATTAATTTGATTAAAATTTACAAATAAATAAATAATAAAAAAGAGCCTAAAATGAATATACATTAAAAACATTAATCCACTATTTGTTAATATCATCCATTGTTTTAATTTAACAAATTTAACTCCACTCCAATAATGCATAAAATTTAAAGGGTAAAAAACAAGCAATCCACATTTTGGACTCTAGTGTCAAAGCGTGTTGGAAGAGAAGAGAAAAAAATAAACTTGGGGAATGAATTGTGTGTTATGAGAAGTGAGAGTCGAAAGAGAAGAAAAGACTAGGTTTTTCTTGTTTTCCCATTTATTATTTTTATTATTTTTTTACATATTTACATTTTGACTTATCATTTATTGAAATTTTCTAAAATTGACCCGTGCATGTCGGAATTCCAAACTCATTTCCAATTCACATGTCGGAGAGTATTGAGAGAGTTGATGTGACATCCCGAAATTCGACCCCGTTTCGATAAAGTGAAATGGACATTTCGTCAACGTGCCTATGGTCCTTTTTTTCTCTCGAGCTGATCACTCACGAGTTAACTAACCTATTGGGTAAAGCCGTTAAGGGATGTATCAGCTGTAAAATCCCTAAAAGCTACCTAATTTGTTGGATTGAGCTAAAATCACGTCGATCAATTTTTAACCACGAAATTGAACTCGATTTCGGGAATCGAATTTTAAGCGCGTCATAATTCTTATTTTTAGGATCCTGTCTCATTGTCTGTCAAATTGTTGACGAGTCCGAAATTTCAATAAAGAAATTATCGAAGAAAAATTGAAGTCCAAAAAAGAAATTTAGAAAGGGAAAGAGAAAAGAAAATCAAATAAGAAAAGTATTGTTGTTTATTTTCTTTCTCTCTCTCTCTCCCTTCTCTTTTCTTTTCTCTCTTTTTCTCTTTTCTCTCTCTCTTCTCTCCCCTTTTCCCTCCCCCTCGTGCGGAATTCCCCACCGCCTACCCTCTCTCTCTCTTTTCCCTTTTGACCGGTCCAACCTTATCTTTTCTCTCTTATCTCTTCTTCTCTCTCCTCTCTCTTCTCCCTCATCCCACGTGACCGAACACTTCTTCCCCTCCTTCTTTTCTTCTTCGTGGAACCAGTGAACAGAAGGAGAAGCTGAAGCGAAGACAGCAGCCAGCCGTCGTCGCCGCCGTGCGCCGCCCGGCCGCGTCCCTCGCACCGGGCGTTCCCCGCACAACGCAGCCGCCGCCCAGCCTCCGTCCAGCCTGTCGGCCACCTTCGGCCACTGTTCGACCCCGTCAAACCTCCTCGGCGTCCCCCTTGCCCTCCGCCGGCCTTCCCTCACCGTTTTGGCCGCCGGAGCTGCCCCGACCAGCAACCCACGAAATGGGTTTCCAGAACCTTCGGGCCCGCTTTTGGGCCATTTCCAAGTCCCGAACCCGAGCCGTGCTTTGGAAAGAATTGTTCCTCGCGTTGCCCTCGTCGGATTGATCCGATTTGCGCGCGATTTGGTGGGTAATCTCACTAATCCAAGATTAGTTGGCTAATTACGCTTAAGGTTGGTTTAGTTTTAATTAATTATGTTTAGGTTGTTAGATTAGAATAAATTAGTAATTATTAGTCAATTGTGATGCGATTTAGATAAATTGATTGCGCAATCAGCAAGTAGACGTGATCTAATACTTATTGGAAGTGCCTTAGGATTTTTCCCGACCCTTAGTGGGCTCCAATTAGGCTTTTCGGGCCTAAGTGGAATTTTTAGTATTTAAATATTAATTTTCGGAATTAATTTAAATAATTATTTATTTTCCGAAAATTCAACTGGGATAGCCCAGGACCGGAATATTATGCTGATGACCGTGGTGAAGTGCGTTGATTTAACTGGGCTTTATTTTGAGCTAAATCGGATTTTTAATATTAATTATTTAATTTTCGAAATTAATTAATTATTTATTTATATTCCGAAAATTCAATTCATATGGTAAATGACCAGAATATTATGCTGATGACCATGGTGAAGTCCGTTTATTTAATGGGGCTTTATTTTGTGTTAAATTGAATTTTTAATATTTATTAATTAATTATTTTTCGGAAATTAAGATTGAGATGATCGACGACCGAAATCTCGTGCTGATCTTCGTGGCGCAATCCGTTTATTTATTTAAGCTCCACGTTGTTTGGAATTGAATAAATTGTGATATTTTAGGGATTTACCCTAAATTGATTGGAATTGATTGAGATTGAATTGTTGATTGGTAAATGGCCAAGTATGTTATTTAGCATTTATAATGCTTTGATTGAGTTGTAAAGTGGATGGATTTATGAGAAAATTGGAAATATTCTGGGATTGAACCGATCAGACACAGTGTATGGACCTACGTGGTTCGGTGATTGGGATATCACTGGCGAAAACGGCACCTTAAAGAATGCACGTATCGGTCTAGTACATACATTATTGTGGACCTACGTGGTTTGGTGATTGGGATATCACTGGCGAAAACGGTGCCTTAAAGAACGCACGTATCGGTCTAGTACTCATATTGTTATAGGCATGTATGGTTCGGTGATTAAGGACATCACTGGCGAAAACGGCGCCTTAAAAAACACATGCACTTGTCTATTCAATACATTGTTGTAGGCATGTGTGGTTCGGTGATTATGGATCTCACTGGCAAAAACGGCACCTGAAAGAACGCACACAATTGTCTATTGAGTACATGGTTATAGGCATGCGTGGTTCGGTGACTAAGGATGTCACTGGCGAAAACGGCGTTTTAAAGAACGCACGCAATTGTCTATTGAACAGATCATTGTAGGCATGTGTGGTTCGGTAATTTGGGATATCACTGGCGAAAACAACGCCTTAAAGAACGCACGCAATTGTCTAGTGGATAAGCCACCTTGGCGAACTTGACGCCCGAGTGTATTGAACTAGAATGGTCCGTCTAACATGAAATCGACTAGGTCGTTTGAGCATTATTTTGATCTGATGTTGCGAATTGCTTGATTGAATGGAAATGACTGTGAGTTGTCTTGTTGGTATGTAATCGACTAGGTCGACTTGATCGATGCTTTGATCTGTGATTTGATTGATTGTACATTGAAATATTTGAAGTATCTGTATATAACCTTGAATTGCAAGTTGAGACTGATGCCAAGGTACGTCATCTACCCTGTGCGTGGTTAGGCAGCCTATAGTATAATGGTTTACTAATCGGGCTTAGTGGGGTAGAACTCGCTGAGATGTTGTCTCATCCCAGTTTGGGGAAAACATTTCAGGACCCCGATGAGGAACTGATGAGGAGGAGTCTGAAAAGGAGAACTCAGAGTTGAAACTTGAGGAGAAGGATTTTGGAAGAAGAAAATAATCTTGAGAGGGGCCTTAAGTACAGCTGGATGGACTGAGAGTCTATCTTCTTTTGAGAATTCCTTTTGAAGTGAATAGTTATGAATTGGTTTGTGTTTTGTATAAAAGTTTGGTTATAAATTTTAATATGAAAAATATGGCCATGTTTTTCTATCACATTGATTTATTGTTTGGGGATTTATAACTACTTTTGCATGTGCTTAATAAATGAAAGGGTCGGCGATACTTAATCCTGGGATATCGCATTATAAAATCGACCAAGAGAAGGATGTGTACGTGCCCGAGGATTGGGGCATGACAGTTGACTAGGTATCAAAAAATCCAACACATGTTGACTGAGTGTTCGAGAGTATTTATGTGTCGGAAAATGTCGACTATATGTCGGAGTGTTCAATACGACACAAAGGCTCCTAAAGAGTGTTGATACTTTCGAGATCATGAGACCCCCAATTGAGTTGAAAAGCAAAGCATGTGCATGGTATTCCGGATGACTTCTTTGCTTCAGCCACACAAAGCAAAAAAATGAAAGGACTTTTCGCACACTTGTAATATGAATGCATTTGAGTGCCATATTCATAACATGGCACGTGATATTCATCCTAAGTTGACAAAGCTAAAAACCCATGATGATAATTATTATAAGTTTTTAAATTTTTAAAATTTTAAATTTTCTTTTTCTTTTCCTTTTTTGCCATTTTTTCAAGGCCAATGAAGTTCATGGACAACCCTTGCCAACTGTGAAGGCCTCACCCAAACCAAGCAAGGGCCATCGTTGACCATCGTTGGCCCTAAAAAATGGAAAACAAAAACAAAACAAAAAAAATTGAAAATTGAAAAATTAAACAATAAAATATCCATGTCGGATGGGAAATTAATAAAAAAAAATCCATGTTTGATGATTTGTGGGAAATTACACTCAAATGATTGATTTTACTCTAATATAGAACTTAAGTGAGCAAACAAAAGTTTTGGCACTCAAGTGAGTGACATACGAAAGTTGTAACACCTGTGTTATTCTTCTCCTAAAAATTGCTAAGGACTTACACTCACAGAAAGGAAAACCATCGCTCTCCCTCGTTGCTCGACTTTGTCTGTATGCTTCAAGTTTTTTCTTCTCCTGAAGTTGGTTTTTCCACATTCAAATTGCTTCTATTATGGGTTGGGTTGACCATTGATCATTTACAATTTTTGCATTGATTGTGCTTGGGTCAAGTAAGGTTAACTTGGAGTTGAAAGTTCATTTTGGTTACTTTGACAACTGTCCGTTCTTTTGTATTTTCATTGGGGGAAAATCCAGGAACTTTGGTGTAATTGGCACTCTTGAACTTTTAATTTGTTTAATATGATCTCTAAATTTTGATCTAATATTCATTATGCTCCATAAACTGTCAAACATTAAATAAATCAAAAGTTTAAGGATGACGTTGCACATTGGGCATAAATTCAAGTATCAAATTATACAAATTAAAAGTTCTAGACGACTTTGCACATTGAATTAAAGTTCAAAAACTATTTGTGCAATTATCCCATTCATTTAATTTGAAATTGACTTGTAGATTGTCACAGCCTTGCAACAACAAGAGGCATCATCTAAAATATGTATGAAAATCTCAGTAGAATCGTACCATTGTAATGATGATATTATCCATTAAGAAGAAAATTGATGAAATCCTTATTGCTTGATGCTTGGCAAGAGTCAAAACACGAAAATATTGGACGGTGATTGTAACAAGATGGCCTAGTATACGTGGGATGAGCTCCCAATGTAGTCTAAACAACCACATAATTATGAACATTTGGAGATGGGTGTTAGCTTATATATAACTCAACAAGGCTTCTCCCATCTAATTTTGGACTTGGGATATACTGTGACATCCCTGGATAAACTCACTCAAGGTATTGTCTGCTTTGACCCGTCTCATACTAAGCCTCACAGTTTTATCATTTGGCATATAAACGAACACTTTTTCAAGAGATCACCCATCTTGATAGTACTCTAACCTAGGCTCGCCTAACTTTGGAGTTCCAAAGCAAAGCTTGTCATTATGTCAAAAGTTGCATCCATGAGTTAATTTTAGTTTTTAATTATATATATATTAAAATCGCTTTCTCTTTGTTCGGTGCATAGTTCGATTCATTTCTGCCCCATTTGCTATCCTGAAAGCCTACTAAGAGTCGCTCCTTGTCCAAGTCATATAGCCTAGGCAACCACTCCCCACCTTCGTCGACTAGGTCGTTATAGGCTCGCCGGCTTTTGCCTGAGTCATCCTCAAACCACACACCTATTGGAGAGGGTCCTACTCTAATATCATATTGTGACATCCCTAGATTAACTTACTTGAGGTATTGTCCGTTTTGGCCTATCCCATACTGAGCCTCACGATTTTGTTCTTTGGCATATAAGTGGGCACTTTCCCAAGAGATCATTGTCGCAACCTCTTTTTTTTTCGGCGCCCAATTAGGGGCGGGCACCTTGCGAAGGCTAAATGGTTTGGCTATGTCTTTTTAGCCCAAACTCTCCCAAGTCCACCAATTCACGACTTAATGGTTCAAGTTTTTTTACCTATAAATTAATTTTAAAACAGAGTCGCTACTAATCAATTTGGGGTAGGTCAATTAGAAACCCAAGTGAAGTATTTGGAGAAATACTTGTTCTTGCGCAACCAGAGAAATTAAAATCGGTGACTTGATTAAACTAATTAATCACTAATGCCCTTTCAGTACCTAATCTTGTTTAAACCTTAAAGCTTTTTGGATTTTTGAGGGATTTTCCATGCTTTTGTGGAGGAAAAAATATTTTTGGTCTTTTTCTCATTTTGACATAAAAAGGAATTTTTTTGACTTTTTGGTATTTTTGGAAAATATAAAAAAAAAAAAAAATTGGCCTTTTTTTTTTTGACTTTTTGGCTTTTTTTTTTTGGAAAATATGGAATATTTCTTTTTTTTTTTTTTATTTTCTAGAAAATAGTTTTTTTAATTTTTAAATATTATTTTATATTATTAAAAAAAAATGAACCGGGTCGGATCCTCGGGTTGGGTCCGACTGGGCTATTTGCTCAAAACGCGAACGGGCATGCAATGTAGGCTCAACTCTTTTTTTTTTTTTTTTTTAAGCGTAAAAGCCCAAACCTATTTTTTAGCCCACTTCACAAAAATTCTAGCCCGGCGCAACTCAGCCCACACGTACGGGCCCGACCCAGGTGAAACCCTACCCGGTTCCGACCCGAGTTGCGACCCAACGCAAATGCCCCTCTTCTTCGCCTAAACGCGGAACTCGGGTATTGGCCTGCTCATCCTCGGCCCCCCTTTTGAAGTCTCTCAATGGGAGGTTTAGAAGATCTGCAGCCCTCGATCTTTTGCCATTTCCTTGTCCGTTCAATGGAGGTGGTGCCGGCCTATTTATAGGTGAGGGAGTCCGATCGACGGAGAGGTTTGGCTACCGATCCTCCGTGTGCCGACCGGCCTTGGTGCGGCCGAACCGGCATCACCTCAGTCGCCCATTTGCTTGCTTTAAAGGCATGTCCCATCTGTTATCGGTTGGCCTACGTGCGTGCCGAAACCTTAGCTGCCGCTCTCTGCGTGTGTGTTGCAGAGGCGTGAAGGAAGAAGCCAAGGAGGAAGAAGACAAGGGGGCATGGGCCGGGTTAGGTCACAGGCTGGGCCTCGCGGACCTACGCAAAGGAAAAGAAAAAGAGGAGAGGGGTTGGGCTTTGAAGGCCCAACCCTTATGGCTGCTAGCTTTTGCTTTTCTTTTTGTTTTTTCTTTGCTTTTGTTTATTTTATTTATTTTATTATTTTATTATTATTTAAAAGGAGGAAAAATATAGAAGCTAAAGCCTAATTAAAAACCTAATCGAAATTTAGATGTCAACAGCGGCCCCTCTTTGAAGGTGAGCTTGCGAGAGGTTGTATTCAAAGACATACTGATACCTAAATTTTGTCTTAGTATGTTATATCTTATTTGGAACCTATTATCCTATGCAGAAAAGAGCAATATAATATTAAGACAGATAAAAAGATACCTATAATTACTTACCGGGCATGAGCGAGATAAGGGTGCGAATTTCGAGCTTGGTAAGTATCAAGGCATGCTCTTACCTAGTAACGTGAGGAGGTTGCTCCTCTAAGATCGGAACCTTTATTCGGTCGCCTTGACGGGAAATTGCTCTTGTAGGGCCCAAACCATTCTTCGATCGCCTGTTAGAGCAATAAGTTGTTTACCCGACCTTTCTCGGGAGATGTGCCGACCTTTCTCAGAGCATCGATTTGTGGAGTGTCTGATCTCTATCAAGGACACCAATTGGTACCCAACCTTTCTCGGGAGATGCACCGACCTTTCTCAAGACATCGATTTGTTGGAGTGTCTGACCTTAGTCAAGGACACTAGTTGGTACTCAACCTTTCTCGGGAGGTACACTGACCTTTCTCAGAGCATCGATTTGTTAGGGGTACCTGACCTCAGTCGAGGACCCCGGTTAATACCCGACCTTTCTCAGGAGATGCACCGACCTTTTTCAGGGCATCGATTTGTTGGGGGTGCCTGACCTTAGTCGAGGATACTAGTTGATACCCAACATTTCTCGAGAGATACGCTAACCTTCCTCGGGGCATCTGTTTATTGGGTGCCTAGACATTTACAGGCATTTTGAAAGAGTACCTGGATATTCACAAGTATTAACATGGAGGATATTTGGGCCTTCGCAGGCATCAAAATGGTACTTAGATGATCACAAGTACAAACTCTTGGAGGATAGCTGGACGTTCATAGGTATCAAGGGGGTACCTGTATGATCACAAGTACTAGATGCTGGAAAATATCTGATTACTTACAGGTATCAAAAGAGTACTTGGATGGTCACAAGTACAAACTCTTGGAGGGTGCCTGGATGTTCGCAGGCATTGAAGGAGTACCTGATTGCTTGCAGGTGTCGAAAGAGTACTTGGATGATCACAAGTACAAACTCTTGGAGGATACCTAGACGTTCGCAAGTTTCGAAGGGATACTTGGATGATCACAGGTACAAATTTTTGGAGGATACCTAGACGTTCGCAGGTATCAAGGGGTACCTGGATAATCATAAGTACCAAACTCTAGAGAATACTTGGTCGTTTTTTAAAGTCTCCTGGTAGATGGAATATCGAGGACGTACTTGAGATATTCGTAAAGATTTCTCACCTTCTGGTAATGGGAATATCGAGGACATACTTGGGATATTCATGGAGATCTCCTACCTCCTAGTAGTTTAGGAATATTAAGGACGTACCTTGGATATTCATGAAGGTCTCTCATCTCTTGGTAATTGGGAATATCGAGGGCGTGCGCCGCATATTCATGAAGGTTTCTCACCTCCTGGTAATTGGGAATATCAAAGACGTACCTTGGATATTCATGAAGGTCTCTCATCTCTTGATATCAAAGAGTTATTCTAATGTGGACTAAATTAATTGATATTGTAATTTATTGTTTTTATGGTTACCGTAAAACAGAGCTGGTCTAAGGTGAGATAGAAGGTTTCTTAATTAGTCTAATATGGGGCTGGCTAGTGTGGGCCGAGTTGAGCCTGGCCCATAATGAGGGGGCCTGGCTGGAAACTCTATAAATAGTGCTCAAGTCTCTCCTCTAACCCTAATTCTCACATGTATCCTTACCTAAGGGGCGTTTACCTAACGCTAAACGTGAGGGGGCGTCTCATTGAGCCAGTGATACGGAGGGCAATAGAGGAGAAGGACTTGATGCGTGGATCCCCTTGATATATGTGGGTAATCCTTTTTCTGCTTCCTCTTTCTGTTCGATGGATCCTAAAACAGGTGCGTCAATCTTTCTACTCAATTATGCATGTTCTTGTTCTAGTTATAGAGATCTTGGGGTTGCGCAATTTGCGTCTAACATGTGGTATCATAGCAACCATAACTCTAGAACTCGAACGCAATTGGTTTTGCCATAATTTGTACGGATTTACCATAATTTGTACGGATCGACCCTAATTTGTATGGATTAGCCATAATTGGTACTGATCTTGCCATAATTTGTGATTTTCGAGACTTTTTGTTCAATAAAAATTAAATTAAATCACAAATTTGGATTGGGGGAGACGAGACGAGTAAGAGGGTCGGCGGCGCGTCGCCGGGGGATGCTAGACGCGCCCCCACGCGCGGCCACGCGCCGCCTGGGCGTCGAACCCGCGCCGTGCGTGAGCCCCACACGCCGCGCACTCAGGCGGCGCGTGCGAGCGCGTGGGGATTATTTTGGCGCGTGGCTTGTGGCGTTGGACTCGTATGGTGATTTCCTATCTTGTGGTATATTTATTTTATATGTTTGATGGTTTTATTGATGTGAAATTGCATATGAAACCCTAAATACGTGTATTTTAAATGAATTTTTGCGTATTTTTCCTTATATTTTTCTGTGATTTTGGAAATACAAGTGTTGGGTTATAGGTATATTATCACATAATCATTGTAAATGTGTGATTCATCAATAAAAATCAAACTTTATTGCAAACTGAAGCTGGCTTAATGAGATACAATCATTATGAGATAATAATTGAATATATCTTGAGATAATGAGAAACAGTAAAAGCCATGAAATTTTTATTGCTCATGCATACTCTTTTACATGTTGGTAACCTTTGAATGATGGACGTCTTAAGAATATGTGACCAAACTGATTGTACTAATTAACACATATGTTGAGTGTAGGTAATGCATGTTTGTAAAGTTATTGCATATTGTACCTAAACTCATATGGTCATTGGTTAATGTCTATCGAGTTAAATATTTTTTATGGTAAGGGAGTATGGAAATATTTATGCAGAGCAATACTATCTACTGTTGAATTTTTAGATATTTGCTTCTCTGATTTGACTTAATTAATAGGCCACTGGTTGATTATAATGATAATTTGTTACTTAAAAATTAGCTAATAAATCAGTTGTTGGCCTTGGAGTCATGTTTTGCCATATGAAACTCATGAGCAATAGTTGATTAGTTATCAAGCTTGTCAATATGGAGTACCTTGTATTGCTATTGATGTTGACTTGTGAGGGATCCTTGGGATCGGCATTTTATTTAATGTTGTTTTAATAATCAATAATCATGGTGCACAAGAGATGCTTTATTATCTGTTATGAGAAGTTTATTGTATTATTGTGATCAATAATCTCATTGGAATCTGTCTTTCAGGTTTGCTATATATATATGATTATTTTTTTTATTAATGAATAAAGCAATGTAATTAGCATGATATGTGATTTTGGTGATATGATGCCCCTATCATTGAAGTTAAAATCACATATATATGGTGTATGTGAGGAGTAAAACTTATATCCCTAGTATGAGGGAATTTCAATGATTCAATTGAGTAGTGACCGCCAAAGTGGCACGCTTGATTGGGTTTGAGAAATTCCGGTCTCGTATGATGATTGGGATGTCTCCTGGTCTAATGTGTAATCATAATTCCAAAGGAGGTGATTGTGTATTAGTTCATGGAGGGATACATGATAGTGTGGTGGATGAGTAACTGATTCTAGTGATTCATATGCTCAAAGGTAATGAATTCACGAAGAATTGGTACATATTCTCATGACCCTTATCATGTGGGGAGTGTACAATTGCATGTCATGTATTCTGCCCAAAGGTGATTATGTGATTTTGCATGTAACTCTCTGGATGTGTACTTGTACGTCAAGTTACACAATGCTCACATGATGCTAATTATATACTGCTTGTTTTTCAGTCACCTTTTACGTAAATGGTAATTTCGTCATCATTGAGGTTTTTACTGCTTCAAATTTTAAGTTGTGGACATATGATTTGTTGCTTGAGAAAAGAGCAATTGAATTTGTTTATTGTCCATGAAGCGTTCCATTCTTGAACACTTGAAAAGAAGTTTGCCTGCGGACTACACTGCTATAAGATGATGGAAGCCTTAGTTGCTTGAAATTATGTCTTATTTGATATTGAAATTAGGACACATCTGCAAAAATTGTGTTTAAGTCCTAATGACATATACATCTCGTATATGATTAAAAGATTGTTAGATTTAACAGTGGCAATGAGTATTTTGGCAAGTATGACAATGCGAAATAGCTTAAATGGTCAATTGTCAAATACTTGGTAGATTCTGGGGTGGTAATTTAATTACTATACTTGAAAATTCTGACAAAAAGATTTAGGCGAAAGGCATAAATGCATCATATTGAACATGGTGATGAGTATGATTAGTAAGACTAATTTTTCTGGTCTTTTGTGGACTAATATTATGAAATCAATTTTTCATATACAAAAGGGGTATTGATTTTATGACCCTAAAGAAGGTACAAGAATTATGGAATCACATACTCTAAAGTTTCTAAATATTGACGTAATTGTAGAGGATAACTGCTCTCAGATTATTAAAGATAATAGTATGATGGAGGTTACTATGTTTTTGTCTTTACCTATATAGATAATTATGGAATCTCCTGTACCATAGACTAAACTTGTTGAGGTTCAAGGTACTATTCTTGATATAGTTTATAATGAAATTTCTTAAACCTCTCAAGTGCAGAATGAAGTGTTTGCAGCTTTATTAAGGAGATTTATTTAGGAAAGATGATCAGTTATACCATCAAACTATATAGTCTATTCGTGAGAGCATGATTATAATATCCACTATATGGTTGATGTAATGACATATTTATAAATTTTGTTTCTTATTCTCAATTAAATATGTGATTAGATGCCATAAAAGGCGATATACAATCTATGAAACATGTTTTGAAACTTACTGACTTGTCTAAAGATTACAAGTTTATTAGTTGCAAATTGGCGTACAAAACTAAAATAATTTCAAACAAAGATTGTGGAATTTAAAGCCAAATTTGTAACTAACGTTTTAACTCTGAAAGAGGGGTGGATTGTTTATAGTGAAGAAATAATTATTTCTTTAAATGTTCTTTCAGAGTGAACGTGGCATTAATAATTTATTTTGATATAAAGTTACGCCAAATAGATACAAAATCTATATTGTGCAACTAGATGATTTTGCAGCAGATTCAAGTAAACTTGTGTGTAGACTGAAAAGTTCTAATTCATGGTCTTAAGCAAGTTTCCAGACAATATTATTAAAGTTTCATAGTGTTGTTATTTTGTTCAATTGGGAATAAAGTAATTTAATATACTGCAAGTTCAGTGGGAGGAAATTTATTTTTTCTCATACTTTATGTACATGATATTTTGCTTACAATTTGTGACCTTGAGACAATACTAAGGTCTGTAAGGATTGTTTTTGCCATATTATATTAGATTTTCTCGGAGGACATTTGCTAATTGTATATTGGAAATATTCAATATACATCATTGCAAACCAGGAATTGCTCCTGTTGTTAAGGGTGATGGACTAAATCTATCACATTGTCCTTATTTAGATATTGAGAAAATCTAATTAAATAGTGTACCTTGTGTCAATGCACTTAAAAGTATAATGTATGCTCGAATTTGCACTAGACTAAATGTTGTCTTTGTGACGGGACTTCTAGGCAGATATCGGTTAAATCCAGGACATGATCACTGGGTTGTTGTCAAGAAGCTTTTAAGGTACTTAAAGAATACAAGAGATTATATGCTAATTTATAGACATGTTCAATTCTTGCAGTTAGTAGAGTATTTAGATGTAAACTTTGCTGGCTGTTCTGATGACATACAATCAATAACGGAATACATATTTATGTTAGTAGGAAGTACAGTAAATAAAGTTCTTTGTTATATTCTACTATGTATGCAGTGTTAGTAACATTCTTTTAGGTTGTTACTTGGGCTATTAGGCTCCAAAATCTCATGACGGAATTGATCGTTTTAACTTGATGAATAGACCCATACGGTTGTATTGAGATAACAAATTTGTAGTATAATTTATTTACTACAGAGGTCTCAAGGGGTCTAAATATATGGTGGTCAGATATTTTTTACCATAAAGAAACGGTACAAAAATGTGACTTATTATATAATATATTTTCACAAATGATGTTGTTACAGATTCACTAACTAAATGCCTACGCTCATGTATATTTTAGTAACATATTGTTAACATGGGCCTAGGAGTATCTTCGGATACTGTTGTTTAGTGGAAGCTATTTTGACTTTACTCTGATAAAGTTCACATTTGTGGTTCGTTACAGCTAGTATCGGTTTGATATGTATCAACTTTTGCATTCAATAAAATATTTTGAATGTGTTGTTATTATGTTGAATACATATTGATAAAGTCTCAAGGAATTGTATAGACCTTGAGTGAAGGTTAGGGGCATTCGGGCATCCGGTTATTAGCCTTGTGCATATGTCTTGTGATACATAAAGAAAGGTTAATCATAAGGACAAGACATATGTGGGTTCATTGGAACCATAAAGCATTCTCTTGTGGCACAAGTTTTTGTGACACCTAAGGTAAGAGAATGGTGATGACAAATGGGATCTCTCTATGAGAGACGTTATCCATTTGACACACTACCATATTGAATCCATATCAATAAAGTTGAAAACATTCGTGACCATGGAAGGCTCTGTGTGTATACACGCAGTTACCGCTATGATTCGGTGTTTAAGACTTTATGGGATAGGATTGACTATTAAGAATTATCTCTGGACCAATGCGTGCGCATAAGGTACGATTTCAATTAATATAGTCCAAGTGGGAGAATGTTAGAGTTTTTCTAATGTTGACTAAATTAATTAATATTGTAATTTACTGTTTTTACGGTTACCGTAAAACAGGGCTGGTCTAAGGTGAGATAGAAGGTTTCTTAATTAGTCTAATATAGGGCTGGCTAGTGTGGGCCAAGTTGAGCCTGGCCCATAATGAGGGGGCCTAGCTGGAAACTCTATAAATAGTGTTCAAGTCTCTCCTCTAACCCTAATTCTCACATGTATCCTTACCTAAGGGGCGTTTACCTAACGTTAAACGTGAGGGGGCGTCTCATTGAGCCAGTGATACGGAGGGCAATAGAGGAGAAGGACTTGATGCGTGGATCCCCTTGATATATGTGGGTAATCCTTTTTCTGCTTCCTCTTTCTGTTCGATGGATCCCAAAACAGGTGCGTCAATCTTTCTACTCAATTATGCATGTTCTTGTTCTAGTTATAGAGATCTTGGGGTTGCGCAATTTGCGTCTAACACTCTCATCTCTTGGTAATTGGGAATATCGAGGGCGTGCGCCGCATATTCATGAAGGTTTCTCACCTCCTGGTAATTGGGAATATCAAAGACGTACCTTGGATATTCATGAAGGTCTCTCATTTCTTGATAATTGGGAATATCGAGGGCGTGCCTTGCATATTCATGAAAGTTTCTCACCTCATGGTAATTGGGAATATCGAGGACGTACCTTAGATATTCGTGAAGGTCTCTTATCTCCTGAGAATTGGGAATATCGAGGACGTGCCTCGCATATTCATGAAGGTCTCTCACCTCCTGATAATGGGAATATCGAGGATGTGTTCTGTATATTCGTGAAGGTCTCTCACCTCTTAGTAAAGGGGAATATCGAGGGCGTGCCTTGCATATTCATGAAGGTCTCTCACCTCCTAGCAATTTGGAATATTGAGAGCGTGCCTTGCATATTTGTGAAGGTCTCTTACCTCTTGGTAAATGGGAATATCGAGGACGTACCTGGGATATTCGTGAAGGTATCTCACCTCCTGGCAATTGGGAATATCGAAGATGTACCTTGGATATTCGTGAAGGTCTCTCACCTCCTAGGAATTGGGAATATCGAGGACGTGCCTCGCATATTCATGAAGGTTTCTCACCTCCTGATAATAGGAATATCGAGGACGTGCCTCGTATATTCGTGAAGGTCTCTCACCTCCTAGCAATTGGGAATATTAAGGGCGTGCCTCGCATATTCGTGAAGGTCTCTCACCTCCTGGTAAATGGGAATATCGAGGACGTACCTAGGATATCCATGAAGGTCTCTCACCTCCTAGCAATTGGGAATATCGAGGACGTACCTTGGATATTCGTGAAGGTCTCTCACCTCCTGGTAAATGGGAATATCGAGGACGTACCTAGGATATCCATGAAGGTCTCTCACCTCCTAGCAATTGGGAATATCGAGGACGTACTTTGGATATTCGTGAAGGTCTCTCACCTCCTAGTAAATGGAAAGATCGATGACGTATCTGAGATATTCGTGAAGGTTTCTCACCTCCTGGTAAATGGGAATATCAAGGACGTACCTTGGATATTCATAAAGGTCTCTCACCTCCTGAAATTGGGAATATCGATGGCATACCTAAGATATTCGTGAAGGTCTCTCACCTCCTGGCAATGAGAATATCAAGGACGTACCTTAGATATTCATTAAGGTCTCTCACATCCTAGTAATTGGGAATATCGAGGACATGCCCTGCATATTCGTGTAGGTCTCTCACCTCCTGGTAATGGGAATATCGAGGGCGTGCCCCGCATATTTGTGAAGGTCTCTCACCTCCTGGCAACATAAACTTGAATGTAGCACAAGGCTTACTTGGAAGGCCGCAGGCACTCAAAAGGGCTGAAACACCTGGGTAGCCGCAGGTGTACAAAGTACTGGAATACTTGGATGAACACAAGTATTTAATGGTATGACCTGGGACCACTCAAGTTGGTCTAAGTGTCATGATGATAAGAGAGCATACCTGGGTAACCGCAGGTGCACAACGCAATGGAGTGCTTGAACAGCTACTAATATTATTTGGGGACAAGTCGAGCAAGTTGAGTGTCATGGGAAGGGAGTACTTGGAGGGCGTCAAGTGCTTGAAAACAATGGGATACTTAAGCAGCTACCAGTATCAATATTTTGAGAACAACTCGAACAGGTCGAGTGTCAATAAGGGAGAGTACCCAAATGATGATAGGCACTCATGGATGATGGGATACTTGGTTAGTCTCAAGCATCTAAATTCCGAAGACGACTCGAACAGGTCGAGTGTCGATAAGAGGGTACCTAGACAGTGGGAGGTATCTAAAGACAAAGGGATACCTGGACAATTGCAAGTATCAATACTATGAGGACAACTCAGATAGGTCGAGTGTCGTTAAGAGGGAGTACCCGTCAAGTGGTGGATACTCAAAGACAAGGGGATACTTAGACAATTGCAAGCACCCAAACTCAAGGGACGACTCGAATGGGTCGAGTGACAAGAAGAGAGTACCTAGATAGTGGTAGGTACTTTAAGACAAATGGGGATAGGGATATGCTTACCTAGTAATATCTCTGATCTCTGAGAGTATGTCTGCTATTTGCACAATATGCAACATAATTGTATATGCCATAAATTCATGAATTTAAATGTGATTCATGCATGACAATTTTGCTAGTTTTGCATCATCTGAGTTCCACTGGGGAAGATTTTGAAAGACAACATTTATTTAGAATGTAGATGTCTTGAGCATGCCAAATGAGGGACTTTCAGTCTAAAATGACTTTTCACTCACTCTCATGGAAAATGCTATCATGACCATTGATGCAGGATTTATAAGGACCACACTATCTCACTGTCATCATGTCAGCAGAAGTCCGAGTATTCTCGCAAATGGTACGACTTTACCAATATGAGAGGTCTTTGTTGAAATTGTGATGAAGACTTGGTCAATGGCTCATCAAATGGGATTGTCGAGATCAAGGCTTATGAACGAAGTGCCGCACAATCATCTCCAGGTTTGCAAGTCAAGAGTCCTGCAAAAAGAGATTGAATAGTTTTGCTCGTAATTCTTCAAGCGATGCTTATAGACATATGAAATCCTATGTTAATTGAAGTGCCCTAATATAAATGGACTTTTTCAATGCGACGCAATGTAGGCTTGACTCATGTGTAACGAGATAAGAGTTGGTGATTGCCTTGACATTTGTCACTGGTCTTTCTTCTCACTGTCAGATGGAGGTTCTATGGACCACAACAGCAACATTTTCTTGGCTGTATTTTTGACTGGGGGGAATTAACCTTGCTTTTACCAGGCACACTACTTTTTCATGCCCCTATTTTTATTCCAATTCTTCATTTATGGGCATTGACCTTGCTTTTACCAGGTACACCTTTGTTTTTTATGCCCCCGCTTTTTCTTGTCGTTGGAGGAACTGGCCTAGGCAAGTTCAATCGAAGCACCGTTATTAGACTCTTGAGTCTTCATCTTTAGCCTGCATTCTAGGCTATGGCAATGACTTATGCTTTGTCTCAATGTGAGGGTAAAATTACAGACTCACTTGGGCTGTACAATGAATACAAGTGCGTAGAGAAAGAAATGCTCTTTGTCATTCTAGGGCACTTAAATTAATGTGAGTGCTCATATGTGATAAAGACACCCAAAGATTGATACAAGTGCGAGCAAGAAAATTTCTATCTTTCTTCTCACCTTGTGATGCTACTTTACCTCCGATCTGCCCCAGTGTCGGATGGTTCTTGATGGGGGTAGGATAGAAATTTCAACAGTGTATGGGGCTCAATGGGGTAAGCAATGGAATGCCTCTCACTATTTTGGTTATCGTACCATTCGCGAAAGAACTCTTTACCCTGCAGCCATGGAATCTTCTACACTCATCTCACAAGTGTATAGATGAGGGCTGTGTGTAGGATATGGCTTACCTTGCATCATCCTGACGCACCTCATCTAGCATGTTCGATCAATCTTGTATTTTTCACTTAGCTGTCTATTCTAATAATCCTTGTAGAATCAGTGATTTAGACATACAAAATCATCATGCAAAATCCATTTGGAAAAGGCATGCAGCATTTTAAATGTGATGGAGTTTGTACTCTCAAAACAAATGAATGGTTTTGACTCAAAAAGACCCTATTAACAACTTTAGGGGTTAACATAATGGTATTTCCAAATATGTTAGATTTTGAACATCAAAAGGGTTATTCGCAAATGGGTGTCGATGGTTGTCCCTATTGATTAGGGATATGATACATGAATGATCAGCCAAGGATTGGGAATCTAATTGAGCATCTCTGCTTTTGCCCCTGCAGAAGAGAAAATGTATAAATAAATCAATTAGTCTAGCCAAAATCAAATGTGAGTTGATGCCTGAAGATTTTCTATCATTTGCTTTGGTGATTACTTAGGATGCCATTTCGCTTAGGAGAGTTCGTCATGTCTCTTATTGATTTGTTACCCTTGTTTTTTATAGTCGATGATCCCTTCTTGGTTTGCATATGATTGGATGGACTTGAAGTGCGAGTGGGACACGAAGTCCTATGTCTTTTGTTTTGTTAGGTTACCTACTCTCTTGTAATTTGCAGGCGCAAGAGAAGCAAAAACTTTTTTTATTATTTTTTCTACCAAGCGGCTAAGCGCGCGTCGGGGATTCGAACCCCCAAATTCGGAACGTTTTGCTTCTTCTCGGATACCACTTGGCTAGAGGGGCCGACGATGTCCATAGGGCACTTCTTTTCTCATTTAACCGACTCAACTCCTGGACGACACGTCCTTTCATACCAAGTTGGGTGAAATCGATATGGGTCACTTGATTTGCCCAAATTAACCATTAAGCTTGCTTTTTGAATCCTTTGCTTCATGTTAATAGGAGAAAATATGTCAAAAGTGAGTTCAGCCACTGGAAATATTGGAAACAATACCAAATTACTCTTCCCCAGAGTTTGTATTTGTTAACTCCTAGGGATCTCTCGTATGTTGATGACAGCCTCTTCGTCTTGACATGGTTCGACATTTCTTTCGATTGGCCCTCCTCATTTGTGGCCCTGTATGCATGATCGATGGTTGTTGATTCATCTTCAACGCCTTCCTTTTGTGGAATTTTCTTCTATCTTTGACTATATGACCATTAGCAGCATTGGGCAAAGTCATGTACTTCACGCTTCTATGAAATCTGAAATGGACAATCAAAACTTCCAATTCTTTGATGGCAATCACTTCTTGGGAGAGCATGTGTCTGGAGCATGAAGTGAGGTTTCTAGGCCTTAAGTCATTGTCTGAAATAAGGAGCTAGAGACTACCTTAATTGTCTAGATTTCCTCCCTGTTGACAGTAGCCAATTCAAAGGAAGATAAGAAATTTCTTCTTTGTGCGTCGTGGCTCGTTGAAGCTGGAAGTCCCATCAATGAACTTGCGACACCTTGCCTTGAGCTATCATGTTATGCATGATTCAAGTTTGATAATATGCCTGTGCCTATTACGTCCCATCCTTCGTCTCCTGTAGATGGAACAGAGAGGATGTCATTTTCAACATTATGTTCAGGGAATAGGACTTACCATTTTGAATCGTGATGATCCTTTCTGTTTGCCCCCACTTTCTAGGAAGGGTGCTATTGAATTTGGCAAGTTCACATGATGTGCCGACTTTAAATGCCTCCTGGTCACACTAAGTCAAAGGGGATGATTTTCTGAGACACGAAGTGAGTGAGTCAGAAAGACAAGCATAATTAAATTTAACATCTTGTTTTGACAAAAGCTTTTGGTAAAGAAACATTTTTGTTTTCAAAAGTATATATCTTTTGGGGGGGAGAAAGCATGAGGAAGCCCAACCCTTAGTATTCTCTTTGGATGATATTTTCTTTTCATGGTTGGAGAGTATCACTGGGCTGGTTTGGGATACTACCTCATGCTTTCAAAACAAAATATTAGAACTGTATATTAGATTACTTGAATTGAAAATAAAACAGTAGCACACTAAACAAGATGAGAAACATGAAATTATAAAAACAAGCATAAACCCATGAAAACTCCTATGAAAATGAGCATTTTGATAGTACCGATTATGAAATCAAGCGCCTTTGAGTTCCTCGCCTCTTGTAGACTCGAAGTATTCACATGAGAGGACCACTTCATTGAAGCTATGGAAGTGCAACTTGCGAGGTAAAGCTCCTATGAACAGCTTCATCATTTCTTCTTCGGCCAGTTAAGGATAGGTTTGCATCACAAAAGCCTTACACCTCCTTGCATATGCTCGGAAATCCTCTATTGGTCTTCTTCTAAAGTGAATAAAGTTCTCCCAAGGCAGTTCAATTCCAATCTAGCTTTGATACTGAAGCAGGAATGCAGAAGACAGCTCATTCCAATCTCTCGTGAGGTAGATATCTGCTGTGATGAACCATTGCAATGTAGGCCTTGTAAGACTTTCTTGGAAGGCCCGAGTTGTGAATGACATCGAGCTATAGTACCGACTCATTTCAGCGTGGAGATATTGCAAATGAGCCACGGGGCAAGTCGTGCCATTATACTTGCGGAGATTAGGTATCCACATCTCTCCAAGGGTCATGATCCTATGAGTGCAAAACGGGCTTGATGTATCCTGGTTAGGCCACTGGTTTTCCCATTGCATATTCATTGTAGTGGTGAATTTTTTTGTTTCAAGGAAACTATACTCTGCCGAGATTATCCCATTGCTTTCTTTTGGGTCAAAATCACCAAACGAGGATGAGACATTTAAGCTATCTTCATGATTAGGTGACAAGCTTAGTAGTTCATTGGGATTATAGCAGATAAGGACGAATGTTCCCTCTTCTGACAGGCTTTCGACCCTGTGTGCGGGTAGAAAGCAATTATACGATGAATGGCTGATTTCATCTGTATAACACCGGTAGTCCTTGTGATTGTATCCTAGGGACTGGAAGTCTTCAGGGTTGTACTCTAGAGGATGGTAGCCTTCAAGGTTGTATTATAAGGAATGCTCGAAGTTTTGGTGCGACGACTCATCAGCTATCAAATTTTTCCTATACTCAGTGGTAGATGTTGAATTGATTTGTTTAGGCTTTCTTTTCTTGGCTCCTAGTCTAGACCTTTTAAGTAAGGTCCTTCGTTTTGCTAGTTCAATTCTGTCAAAGGGAGCGAGAGATAGTGGAGCTTCACTTTCTGCTTCCCTTTCTAGATTGATAGGGGTCGGTATTCTTTGAACCCTAGCTCTTGCAGTAATCTTGGGGAGTTGTCTTGTCGTGCCCCGATCTTGAACAGATTTTGTGTCTTTGACCTCGTACACAGGCTCCTTGCCTTTCCTAGTGGGAAACTTTTCAGCAATAGGACGTTGGTCAGTCACCCATTTATCATGCGAGGCTTCATTGACATCTTCTTCTCCTATCTCGGCGACTAACGGCTCCTCATGCTCCACAACCATCGGTTCTTCATAGAGCAAGGCAATGTCAAGGCTGACGTCAATATTATATTCTTGGTGGAAAACACAAATTAGTTCCCCCTAGGTCTTAAGGGGACAAATCTTCCTAATAATGTGCCATCGCAAGGCAGGGCCAGTCAAGCTTGATTGGTATGATTAAATCATCCTTCGGACCAAGTAAGCTTGCAAGTAGGTCTCTGGGCGGGATGTATCAGCATACCTTTCGCATTCGGGTGCTTTGAGCTCTTTAGGGATCTCAATGCCGGCGTAATTGGACAGGTCCATGGGATTCTGCCCCTGCAGCTGGTTTAATTTTTTCATGATCTTTTCAAATTGTCTATGGTGTTGGTTATTCTCTGGTAAATTCACAGGTGTCATGATGGTGCTTAAAGCAGCTACGGAGTTGGGCTCAGCTTGAGTGGATTCCATTTGCCTCGAGAGTTGTCGAAGGACAATGGACATCTGTCCTACGCCATCTTCAATGTTGGCGAGGCGATTTTGTACATTATTCTAATCGACCTTTATCACGTGGGACCATTCGCATGTGGATGATAGCTGGCGATTCATAATTACCCGGTATCGCAAAAATCATGAATGAGCATGAAAGTAGACAAAGATTGACCCATGGCAATAGTCTAACTGCTTTTACTTATCAAAAGAGGATTTTATAAACCACAGACTTCTAACACCTAGAAAATGATAGAATGAAATACTCAGTATTAAACAAAAGCCCCTAAACAATGGGACAAAACTTTCACAATATTAACACTAAGGGGCACATGATTGTCATTTTATATGCGACGGGGAGCTTTGTTCTTACGAGGATGCCTGCTTCCCTGGACTGGCTTTGAGATATGTATACAGTCTATTCCCAAATCCCTTTGCATAAGCTATGCTTGCTCATGCTAGTTGCTCACGCTGATTGAGTGAGGGATCAATGGTTTCCATTTTGTCGGAATACGATGGTTGTGGATGTAGGACGTAGAGGCGTGGTGAGCTTTTTCTTCTCCCTCAAGCCCTTCGGGTACCACGATTCTTTTGCAATGGCACTTGCTCCATGTTTCCTCGACAATGGCAATCTCGAATGCATAGTCACGGCTTGGATGGGTAAAACGGAGTGGATGTATTTTCCTCCTAGAAAGCAGCGGGGTTTCTTGAAGGGCTCCATACTGTCGAGCCACCCTATATGGATAATAGGGAGTGCCGCCGGTGAGGCTGAGCAATGGAATTGGATGACTACGTCTGCAAGCAAAGCGAGCTCTCTTTTCATGAAACTAACCAGCACAGCATTAAAATATCTCAGGAGTAGGGTCTCTTAAGTAATTTACCCAATTAAAACAGCTTTGCTTGGGAATATACGGTCCTAGGATCACAAATTTCTATAATAGATTTTCGAAATCATTTTCAGATGATTGCATGAGGCCTCGAAATTCACTTAGGTGAGAAAAGAACCAAACCTGCAAAATTTCTGGAGAGGCTCTAATGATTTTTTCCGTGTTTTCTTTAAAACGATTAAGAGACAAAAACGTTTCGGCTAAAATCATGTTGGCACAATTTTACCCTCTCGAGACCTGATCAACCACCCACGCCATTGAGGGACTTATGGAGTTTCTTTGATGGGGAAAAATGATGAATCCGAAAAAGGTTAAGAGGAAAATCTCACTTTTTTGGGTCATAGGCCGATTTTGAAAACATGCATTCATAAATTTTAGTGGGCAGCTATTATGGTTGTTTTCAAGAGTTCGCCTCACGACATGGACTTCAGTTCTTAAAAGTCATGCTAACCTATGCAACAGGCCAATGCCTATTGGTGGCCTAACAAGCCGATTCTCAAGAGACTTTCCAGTGATGATGCTATATTCCTCCAGAGTTGGGGTTAGCTCAAACCCACCGAATATAAAAGTGGATGTCTTCGGGCACCAGAAATGCGTCATGGCTTGTATGACTTCGGGATGAACAATGATTTAAATTAACGATAAGAGATGACCGACTTTAGCTTTCACGCACTCTTGGACATACTGGTCCAGTTGACCCCACCATCTGAAGAGCTCTGGTTTGGGAGCGGGAATAAACTGGATATCGTTTTCTCCCATCGCATATAAACTGGGACTTGAAAAGCTTACCCTAAATTGCCATGGGCCAATAAAAAAATTGAATAAAAGTAAAGAAATCACATTGCTTTTAAAGAAAATGACAAGCACAAAGACATGCATATGGGATGTGTGGCTCAATTTCTAACTGACAAGGTTTGTTAAAACTAAAAAGGTATCCGCCTGTCGCAGTCTCGCATTAGCATAATACCCTCTTAACCTCGGCTAAAGAAATTTGGGGAAAAGAAATGCGACCTCTACAACGCAGTCTCACGTTCGAAGCCTTATCTTTCTTAACACCATCCTAGATATCCTATGGCGGCCCAGGTCTGGCGGCCGAGTTATGTGTGCCATGTGTAGTGCTAAAACATTTAAGAATGCACAACAGTTTATAATCACAAAACATTTTAATCACAACAGGGATTTTCTATGCTCAAGCTCGCCCAACCAAGGCGAGGCTGAGCCTCGCTAGGGGCCGGTGACGCTCCGGCGAGGTCGCCAACCCTCAACAGCGTCACCGGCCCTCGACGGCCGGTCGTCGGCCATGGCCAAGGCTAGCGACCCGCCAAAGAAAAAAGAAGAAAAGAAGAAGAAAAGAAAAGAGAGAGAAGTGTTTCTTCAAAAGTATTTCTGGAACAAAAAACAACCTTTTTTTTGTTTCTCATTTCATTTCTTTTTTTGTTCCGGAAACAATAAAACAAAATTTTGTTCATGAGCAAGAAAAAAGAACATTACCATGCAGGGCCTAAGTGTCCTATTAGGTCCACTACTTGATCGAATTGCCATTTTCAAAAGAGGTTGGATCATGTCGCGAGCGAATCTTTGATTGAGCTTGTATTCCAAGCATTTGTCACCATGTGAGTGTTGACACCTAAAATTTTGATTAGGTTTTTAATTAGGCTTAAGTTTCTTTATTTTTGTATTTTGCCTCTTTTTCAGATAAATTCAAGAAAAGCAAAAGAAAACAAAAAAAAAAAAAAAAAAAGAAGCCAGCCCAACCCCCTTTTTTTCTTTTTCACGCAAGCCCAGGGCCCAACCATTTTCCCCCAAAAGCCCGGCCCCCTTCTCTTCTTCTTCTTCCTTCTTCCATCTTCTTCCCCTACACCTCTGCAACTCACGCGCACAAAGGGTGCTGACATGCGAAGGACGAGCTAGGGCATAGAGAGGAGCATAGGCCGGTGGCTGAGAGGACGCGGCATTGATGGCGAGCGAGCCTTCGTGGAGGGGGAGGAAGCGATGCCGGTTCAGCCGGCGAAGGAAGGCCGGTTGGTGCACCAAAGACCGCCAGCCTAGCCTCTCGCCGACCGGCACCCCCGTGCCTATAAATAGGGTGTCGGGGGAAGGCCACACCACAGCGAACTCCAAGAGCTTCCCTTTGAGAGACTTCAAGGAGGAATTCGAAGAGTGAGCAAAGGGTGCGAAGGATCGGGTCGCAAGCTAAACGACCTCCCACCGAGAGACATCGGGGGAGGCCGGCGGCAAGCGAACCCGGATCTGTGAGCAGCGGAGGCCGGAGGAGAAGAGGCGTTCGGATCTGCGAAGTAGGTGGCCGAGCGAGAGGGAAACCGAAGGGGAGGGCTGGATCGTCCACCGCCGTGCCGCGATCCCTCCCCGACGCCGACCAGCAACGCCCGCGCCGTGTTCCCCTCTAGAAAGGTATCAACCACCGCCCGTCGTTCGTTTTTTCCACTCGAAACCCTAGCCACCGTCGTCCGTGTCCCGGCCACCGAGACACCGCCGGGTGACGTCGCTTCCCCCCTCGAGAAACCAGCAGCCGCTCATCATCGCCTAGTCGTCGTCGCCGTGGAAGACCGTCGTCGCTGCCGTCGTCGACGCAAGCCACCGCCTCAGTTCCTCCATCGGCGCCGCATCCAAGCGAAAAGAAGAGGCAGCTTCGCGTCGGGTTAGGTTCGGGGCAATAGCGGGTCGCGGTCGGGTAGGGTTCCGCAAATCGGGTCGCGGCTGTCGGCCGGGTCGGGCTGGGTTGGCATCCGGGTAGGGTTTCCCCGGGTTGGGCCTTTACGCGTGAACTAAATTCGCACGGGCCTCGAGAGAAGTGGGTTTATTTTTGGGCCAAGCCTGTTTTCTAAAAAAGGGGAAAAACAATCAAAAATCCAGTCGGGCCCGCAACGCGGGCCCGTCCGCCCGAGTCTTGGGCTCGCAACCCGGGTCGGACCCAACCGGGGATCCGACCGGTCGTTTTTTTTAATATTATATTATAATATAATATTTTTAAATAAATAAATAAATAAATAAATAAATTTATTTTCCGAAAAAAAAAATGAAAATAAAAATATTTCATATTTTCCCAAAAAAATGCCAAAAATCCAAAAAAAATGCCAAAAATCCAAAAAAAATGCAAAAATTCATGAAAAAGCCAAAAAGACTTGTACTTTTCCAAAAAAAAATACCAAAAATCCCTTTTGTGTCCCAAAAAATTAGAAAATTACTCAAAAAATGTTTTTCCTCCCAAAATGCATGGAAAATCCCTCGAACATCCAAAAAACCTCAGGATTTAAACAAGATTAGGTACCGAAAGGGCATTAGTGATTAACTAGTGTAATCAAGTCCCCGATCCTAATTTCTCTAGTTGCGCAGGAGTGAGTATTTTTCCCGATACTTCACTTGGGTTTCTAATCAACCCACCCCAAATCGATTAGTGGCGACTCCATTTTAAAAATTGATTTACAGATTAAAAATTTAGACTATTAAAGTCGTGAATTGGTGGACTTGGGAGAGTCCGGGCTAACTAATTTCAGCCGAGCCATTAGCCTCCTTAGGCGCCCGTACCCGATTGTGGGCGCCGGAAAAAAGAGGTCGCGACAGTGAGAAGATAAGAGGCTTTCTGAATTCCTGACACGTCGATGGGGGCTTCATGACGGGTTTGTACTTGTGCGAGACCCTTGTGATAAATTCTTTGGATAACAACCCAAGTGGTCTTAATGTGTATAATCCTTAAACTTTTGATCTATTCAATATGATCATTGAACTTTTATTTAACGTGCAATGTAAGCCTTGACTTATTCAATCAAATCTCTTAATTATATGAAAAATGTTCAATGTTGTACTTCAATTAATTTAAAATCGGAGACAACATCGAATATTTTCACGTAATTTAGGGACTAAATCAAATACACAACAAAAGCTTAGAGATCATATTGAACAGATTAAAAGTTCATGAAATGCATTGTATATTTGATCAAAATTCAAGAATTATAAGAAAAAATTGATGAATCGTGGAAAGGGGAAAAAAAGGAAAGAGAAGGGAATGGATTTGTGCTAAACTTTGGCCATGGATGATGCAATGAATAGTAAAATGGTCCGAACGACGGTTCCTAGAAACTTAGGAAATTGATAAATTAACCCGATTGTTATTTGAAGGGTGGAGAGGCTATAGACAAATCAAAGTTGGTCCACCAATTTTTAATATGGCTGGTGGCCGCTTTTAGAGTGAAGTTTGAGAACCGAATTGTTAGGTTTGGTTTTGATCATCCCAACACCGAACTAAATCGAGTTGCTAAATGAATACGTGATTTTTTATTAAAAATATTTTAAGCTTTTAGACGGCATAAGAACAATCATTATCATGTAGAGAGTGTAAAATCTCTTTGTCTCGGTCTCGGCCAAGCTGCTTGCCAGGGCAAAAGAGTACTGCGCCTGCGAATGCGAAAGCTCCGAGGTCATCTTCCAAATCCACGACATGCATGAGCTGTTGATGAGGAAATTCGGCCATGCTAGTAAAGCCCGAGCGTCCTCAGGGTGAACTGCTGCGATACGCCGCCCAGCCCAACCCAACCCAACCCATAATTGAGTGTATCGCTTCACTTATGGTAATGATTAACCAAACATTTTTGGGAAGCTAGGAGCAATTCTCTCTCTTCAAAATAGAAATTAGAGACTTAACATTAAAATCACTTTCCAGCGTTATCTGATGCCTAACAGTTCAGCATAACATGCAGATATGCGATCTTCATGATTGAATCCTATTATTTTATTCGTTAAGCCTACCATTCAGAATGCAAGGACGAGTACCTTGATCGTTCCTTTACTGCTTGCGGCTGGACTATCGTTCTTCCAACTCGGCACAAATGAAATATGAACTCGCATCCTCATCGGTCTCATTCCTGTCAGAAGAAGCAAACTGATGCCGAGCAGCAGCATTGGCGATGGCCTGTGTAGAAAGACTGACGACATGTCCATGAGAGATGTGCCATCACCAATATCTCCGACGATCTATGACATTGATGACACATATGTCTAACCTGTGGAGTTTCCAAATGTCAGACTTTCCGGTTGCCTATAAAATCAAGATGTCTTGTCTTGAGCATGTTTGAAGGTAGAGGTCAAGTCAGGTAGACAAGCTCAACTTAACTCAAAAGTGCACAAGGCTCGTTGATCTGTCCAGAATTATTATGTCCTAATGTGGAAAATCCATTGGTTAAATCATAGACTGAGAAAAGCAGATACGCACCGCAGTATGAGTGCTAGATCCAGGATGGTACTTGACGGAATAAATATTTGCTTGCAAGTGAATGTCAAGAACACTTGCTTCCTGCTTGATCTGTTCAATTCAACATATTAGACATGACCTTACACCATAACTGTGACAGCCTTGGGAAGTGAGATGAATTTAGAGCTTAACACATTTTCACGTCTCCGGTTGCAAGTTACTGTGCTAATCAGCAAATAAATCCCAAATACGTGAAGGGAAATAACAAAGCTCGACTCTTTAAATTAGGCTACGTGACCACCTTCTCTTTCGAGACCGGCCGTGATTTTCAATGGAAAAGTGGGCATGCATCCGGTTCTAGACAAGTGCTCCTCCTACTCCTATATTATGAATTTTGGGTCAACCATTTTTTACCATACAAAATGTTCGTTAGAAGGCAAGCTAATGTAAACAAAGATGATATCCTTGTAACTATTGCCAAGTGATGTACATGAACATTAGGAAATGGAAGAGAGAAGCGCGGCGGGGGGTGGAGGAGTAAGCTCGGTCATCATTTACCTGAATTGGGTTTAGTTTATGTTGCACAGTCTCTTCTGTGAGGATGACTAGTTTTTCTTAAATGGACTGACTTGTGAGCAGTGAGATGTAGTGATTTTGGCATCATAGCTCTGCCTAGTATTCTCCTCATTGAATTATTTCAGCTGATACAACCTTTTTTTCTTCATATTTTTCCATATAAAAAGGGCAAAAGTTTATGAGTTTTGACCCAGCACAAATTGCAGGACCTTCTAGCCCGAGGCTTTTGCAGGACCTGCTAGCCCAGGCCTTGCTATGCCATGGCAATGGTGGAAGTGGTTGGATTGATCATATCAACACTTTTCTCTTCCAACTTGAATCAAGCCCCGTTCATTAGGCTTTTGCTAGATGACCAAAAAGTAACTCAATAAAGTCCTGAGGAAAGCTTTCTGGCAGACAGGTGTGAAGACTTATTCAACTCGCCGATAGAATCATGAAGAAAAATGAAGAAAAAAATGTGGAAGTATTCAACTTCGATCTTCAATCTGTCCAGGTGAAACTCTAATCTTGAGTGATATACTGTTTGCTTAAGCGGACGATGGCTCAGAAGCATCGCTTGGAAAACAAGCTTTGTGGTGCACCCGGCAGCAAAAGAAAGATCCTCCAAAAGTGGAGGTCATAAGGGTACTCTTTCCTTGGACAACAACCGACTCCCAATTTGTCAGAAGAGACTTTCCCATTGATCAGCAACTTTGCACGACATTGCAATCAGAGTGTGTTCAACCCATTGGCTAGGGACTATCTAGCAGAGCTTGTTATAAAACAATGCTTCACATGCATTTGTATTGAACTAGATCGAACGTGGCCGAGCCATGATAAATGGTAAGGTTTTATAGTATCCCAGGCACTATAATGCAAAATGACAGCAGCAACATTCAGGTGCGGCACATTAGTATTCAACTGTATCAAAAGCAAACTTCCTAGCATAACTCACCATGATGGCTACACTCAGTAGAAACTTTCAAACTAGATGTAGGTATCTTCCGTTTCCCAGCAATTCTATTCAATATATAACTGACTAAACGGTACACAAATGATGTCTTACAGAAGAGATTAGAATCGGTACAGAGCTTCTTCAGCTGCTAGAGCCAGGATTGTACGCACGGTTACCCGTACTTTTCTCCACATGGCTTACAACATCACCTTTTCCTATCGGAAGATAGACACTAGAGTAGCTTATTTGCATTTTGTGACTCTGATCAATTAGAGTCTACATGCATATGCTACCTATTGGGAGCAAGCAGCAAAATCCTGATACTTTCACTTGGGGAGATCGCTAAGAGGAAGTCTAAATTTGAAACCGTTAATATATCTAGTTACATCTACCTTAACTAAAAAGCTTAAGCCAATGAGTAATGGGCCAACTAGAATATATTAACTGCTCTACATTTCAATTGAGGATTTCTTTAATATAATTCACTCACACGTGCACCTTAACATTATTGGTATGAATGGACCCTTTCCTGCACAGATTGTGATTGCCGTTGGATTCCATAAAAGTGTCATTTTTCAAAGGAAGGCCCTGCTCATACACTCTACCTCAACTTGTGACAATCATTATTAACAAAAATCTTTCAAGAGGGACTTACAACCCATCCATTTGGTTTATACCCAACCCTTGTCACTACTGCAGTAAATTGTAATTTCAATCGAGGACATCGAAGTATTCTTGGGGAGAATGTTGCAGAATCCAACTGTGACATTCTTCCTCTGGCAGCATCACACCCGTGTAGAGTTCTACAGCATCAATTTTTCGTAAAGGCTTCGATAATGATGTCAATGGCAGGTTAGCTGGTTGGAAGTCCAGAACAAGACTAGCTATCGGTTCAATTATAGACCTATTATGCCATCTTCAGGGAATCTTGTCTGATAGTAGGTTTTCTTACTTGTGCTGATTTGTTCTTCTTTGCGTTCTGCTGACAGCAGTTTCGGCTGTTCGTTTTCATGGAACAAAATTTTATTTCTCTACTGCCTGGAAAGGTAAAAATATGCAGTTCGGATAAATATTTCTAAGCCATTAATAATTTGGCCAAACCTTTCCTATTGATACTCCTGTCCTTCAAAAGGTTGTCAAAAGCTAAGCCATTTATCCCACTACTAAAAAGCAACTAACTTTTGGGTCCTCAATTCTTAAGAGAAGGACACTAACGGTGCCATCGTACGATGCTCGTTTTGTCATCGTAACTTTCCAAGCGATCATTTAAGTGCCACGACTTCTAAAAAGTGATCATTCAAGTGACATTGGTTACTTGTGTTGCCGAAAATATCACGTGCCATTGTTTTAGAATAAATAATGCGACGTGGCGTTCCAAATGAAGGGAGGAAGAATTGTGGGCACTGAGGACTTAGGGAAAGACAGAGAGGGAGTTCAAATGATGATGGTGGTGCTGGCCGAAGGAGGAGGGTAGACGGCGTGGCGTTCGGGATGAAGCATTGATTTTGATTTGCAAGTGAAAACAGGGGCTAGGTTTTGAATTGTAGGTACTATTGATGTCCTCTTGGCTCATTTTGCCTATTGCATTTCCTTCTCTGACCAATACACAGGGCACATGGGAAAAAACTTATTAGCATTCATGGCAGGCCCTTGGCCACGCAGAAGCACTTACAAGTTGTTTTTTGGAAATGGTTTTTCTAACGAAAGGACAATCTAACACGTGTAAGATATCATTAGTTGGGAGGGAAAAAAATTCTGAGACGGTAAGAGTTTCAAACTGATTAGAAGCAATAATGTTATAAGCTTATGCCATTTATGAGGATTGACTAGCTATCAATGGAAATGTGACAAATTGAAGCAATTGGGCTTGTAACCAACTAGTAGGCTCGTCAAATGAGTGGATCACATCGGAATTGGATATGATTGAAAATGATCGGTTTCAAATTCTCATTTATATAAAATACAAATTTAGCCATCTTTACTCCACTTGAGCCGAAATTTTAGTAATTTTTTTTGCTTAAATTGTTACCTTTATAGAATGGATGGCTCAATAAACCGGCTCATTCAGTGTGACAACTTGAGGTCGTATTATGGATGGAAGCGTAAAGTTGGTGATAAGGCAAAGGGTGAATGGGGATGCTTGAGTGACCAGCAATGCCCTCGTTTTCATGAACCGGTTCACTTCCAAGCATTAGCTAGACACGGTGGTCAGACTACAACCGCTGGTCAACATTGAAATGCTAGTTTGGATTAGGAAAACAGTATCAAAGTCTTTCCATATTGAAATGCTATCGAGAATTCAAATAACAAGTTCAAACGAATATCTTGGTGATCATTCGATCTCAAGTCCATGTATAAACGCTTTCCTGTTTTCTTACCACACCTGAAAATGTGCTCGAACTCTGAGCAAATTGAGCAATTGGCCAAGTAACTTGTAACTAGTGTCTACCATCATACAAACTTTACATGGCAATTCTAAGAAACTACATAAGGAGGAATTCAAATTGAAGCACTTTGAATGTTCCTGTGACGATGTTACAAGGCGGAATCAAAGGAAAGAAGCAATTTATTTTGCAAAAGATGAATGATTTTAAAAAATGACCGCTTACTTGAAATAATTAGTAAATACAAAAGTTTTCTTTTTTATAGCAATTTATGTCTAAAAGTTATAAGGAACGATGCATCAATGACATCCGACACACACTACAGTATCCAAATGAACTCTAAAAAGCACCTCATACATGTCAACAAGTTATAAAGTACAAATGTTAGGAAAACTCGCCAATAGAATCCTTCAAGATCTCCTTCGCACTAGAAATCTAAAACTTTCGCTCCCGTTTCATTCCTCCATTGCATGTCATACCAACGGGACAAGACAGCATGTGCCATCATAAGATGGTTTATCAAGAGAAGCAAAACATTATCCAATGCAAAATTTCACTAATTAGGTACAATAAATGTCCGCCTCCCTCCTCAATAAGATAGACAGCCCAAATGGAGCTGTATTTTCTTAATTAAAGTCCTATTTACAAAATATCATGCTCGATGAATTTTGTTCAGCAAAACCACTTACACGACTCCATTAGCTCAGAGAGTAGCTGGAAATAGTCTGGAAGGTTGTCGTACCTGGACAAGAGGAAGGCAGTTTCTAGTTAACTAAAAGATCAACAACAAGAGTGAAAATGAGAGGTGCGAGTAAGTCAAGTCACCAAAATATTTACCAGAGACATCATGTTGCAGATTCTATATAACAATGATAACTAATGGCAGGTGTTAGTCCCCCGCTAATAGACTAAGCAAACCGACAATTAAATCTATCATTAGGCAGCCATAACG
This sequence comes from Eucalyptus albens, assembly GCA_014182695.1. Taxonomy (NCBI): domain Eukaryota; kingdom Viridiplantae; phylum Streptophyta; class Magnoliopsida; order Myrtales; family Myrtaceae; genus Eucalyptus; species Eucalyptus albens. Next base: position 58,403,853 of record CM024650.1, on the reverse strand, counting down.
GTACGGTCGATGGAACGTAATCAGAATAAAGTAACACGCGTCTTTTTCCCTTAATTTCCGTGGTCTCAAAGCTAACATGTTGAATAAAACAGTAATTGCGATGAAGGGAACTTCGATCCAACTCATTGGTACCCTACAAATTAGAGCAATGAAAAACGTTCCCTTTTTCTTTTTTGTCCGTTTTAGCTCTTAAATAGATGTTCTATAACCTATTGTTTCCACAGAAATCTTAGTGGATGTGTTCTACTCACATGCATTACGCATAGACTCCTCTCCTATAGCATGGATTCTCCTTTCAAACAACCTTACTCTTTCTTTCATCAGCAAAAATACAGATAAAAATAAAGGAGCACACGACTATTTTGTTGTGTGATACATCATTTGGCACGTAATATTCAATTCCAAGTTCCCAATCCCCACATTAGCTCCCCTCAATCATCTCCTCTATTCTTTGTCCATATTTTCAAATTAATTAGATCACAAAAACACTTTAGTAGCTCTCCTTGAATTCCCAAAAGTTATCTAGTCCACAAAAAGAGAGGATCCCACCATCCCTCGCATCAATTGAACAGATCTTCTTCCTCTAAAAAGAGCTATCCTCAAGCAGTATATTTATGCCATGGAAAAAAGTTTATTTCGCTTCACATGGCCTGTCTACGAAACGCGAAAGAACTAGCTACTTTTCATGAAATACTTACCCCATATCTTGGCAGTTCTCTAATACCACGAAAAAGTTGCTGCTGCTACGAAGGTCCTTGGCATGCCGTTTATATGGTGTAACTGCTCGACGTCTTTGGTACGTAAATTGTAACAACCAAGAGTCGTAGTTTCACTGCCCACTTCCACCAAAACTTGACCACCATCCTGGGAGTAAGCCAATGGCTGGACAGGTCGGAAACTCCACCAATGGTTACGTAGCGAGAACAACAGATCCCATGGTCGGTTCAATTCATATTCTCTCATAATCCACACTTCGACAACCCCTGGCTCATGATAAACGGTAAGGCAAACATGCTCTTCCAGGACGGCCAAATCCATGCGAAGCCTATTGTCTATAACATTAGGCTGGTCCACCTCCACAAAACTCTCAGTACGAATATCAAAAGCCACCAACACTTTTGCCGAATTTCGCACCCACTCACGTCTCATTATCCAGTGCAGACGGCCGCCCAGGTAAACCCCCATTCTGCCCGGCTCAACCAGAAAGTATGGCATCCCTTGGAGCCGCCTCCACACGTTAGCTTCTGACTTATAGATGCTAACTTCAGATACAATTGGCCTTCGCAAGCTCTGAACCACCCTCAACAACACGAACCCAGCATTGCATTCGTCATACCCAAATCCATAAACATAGAGACCCATAATCTCAGCATCTGGTGGCAAGATGCTATGGCGATCAGAGATCGGATCCCAGATAGCAACCTCACGGTTGGCCACATTAACAATGCAAAGGGTAGAACGGCAAGACCCTAGCAACCTGACATATCTCCACTGCCGAGGGTACTGCCTCTCCACCTCGTCCGTCAGGGAACCCTGATCTATACGGCAAAGGCTCAGGCGATGCTCGCGAAAGAGGCCGAGGGTCCAGGCCATGAAGAGATGGCTGTCTATAAAGGGACGACACGCACCTGCACCTGCTCCGGCGATCAAGTCCAATAGCTCGGCCTGATGAAGCGCTGCGGAGACTGGCGGTTCCTCCTGTTGGTGCGGGAACGGACCCTCACCACGTGCGAGTGAATCGGGCGATCGATGGGCTCTCCCCTTGTGGAAAGCCTCGCCTCCTCCGAGCTCGATTTTGGCACGTCGATTCACGTGATCTGTAAGGAAAAGATTCGATTTGAGAGAATCATCGGGGGAAGAGGATTACTAGTGCGAGTTGATTTTTTTAGGAAACTATCTTGATACACAATTTGATTTTTTTTGGATTTTTTCAAAACAAGCAATTTCCAAATATAAGCATTATATCCAATATTCATCAAATAAATGATTAAAATAATTGAAAAAATAATCCATTGTCTCATGAATTAAATTAACAATTATTCTAACCCTAAACATCACAACAGTCAAGAAAAATCAAAATAATTAAAAATTAATCCAAAGTCTTACGGATCAAATTAATAATTTTAATGATTTTAAAGTCAAAATATCATCAAAATCAACATAATTAAAAAAATAATCTGAAATTTTACGGATCAAATTAGCAATTAAAGTTATTTTTTTTTTTGCCAATAATATCCTATCGGATAATGCCTAAAGTTTCGATGAAATCACTATTGACATCAAATATTTCAATTTAGGCAATAGTATCAAGATGAAATTTAGTTCAAAAAAATTACCCTGTTTGGATTTTTTATTTCCAAAACAGGACCGGCGCAAAGAATTCACGATCAGCTGCTGATGATACGGTTTGCGGTGTGAGCGAGTCCACGGAGCTAGAACTTGCAACTAATGGTCACCAAGGAACAATACGCGTCTTTTTTTTTTACAAACAAAAAAAAAAAAAAAAAAAAAAAAAAAAAAAAAAAAAAAAACAAACAAACAATGCCCTCACTCTCGTGAACCGGTTCACTTTCAAGCATTAGCCAATCACGGTGGTCGGAGTACAACCGCCGACCAACGTCAAAATGCTAGTTCGAATTAACGAAAACAGCATCAAAGTCATTTTATATTGAAATGCTATCGAGAATCCTAAAAACAAGGAAATATCTTTGATCGAAAAAACTTGATAATCTTTTAATCTCATGTCCATGTATGTACGCTTTCCTGTTTGCTTGCCACACCTGCATGCATGCTTGAACTCGAGCAAAATTAAACAATTGACAAAGCAACTAAAATAACTTCTACCATCATACAAACTTTACGTGGCAAATCTTGAGAAACTACATATGGAGGAATCCGTGGATTGAAGCACTTCAGATGTTCCTGAACGCCATTACCTTGACACGCACATGAACCGAAGTAGCGACTTCACTGGCAATCCTTACAATTCGAGACGAACCGAAGAAGATGGAGAGGAGAACAAGAAAAGTGGACGGCCTCAGCTCCAATAAAAAGGGCCAAGTGCAAGCATGACAGAAACGGAAAGAAAAAAAGGAAAAGGGAAAAAGGGGAGGGGTGCATGCCACAGGACCAGAGCATCAATGACGTTTCGATCTAGGAATCTAGACTGAGAAAATACAAAAGTGACACACCCCGGACAGGTGGATCCATGACGTCTCAGTCTAGGAATTTTGACCGAGAAAATGCAACGGTGGGGCAGGTCAGATCGGACAAGCGTGAGAAAATATTGGCTGGGTTTTACCCTCCACGTAGGCGGTGGGTTAAACCACTTAGCGATCGACACGTGGCGCCACGTAGGCGAGGGCGTCAGGCGTTCAAAATTCACGCGGGCCGCGTGTGGAGCCACCACTCTGACGCTCCCTACTCTGCTCTCCTCTGCGACGCCTGAGCCCCCGGTCAAATCGTCCTCTCTCTCTCCCTTCTCCGTTCCGTTCCGTTGCGGAGGAGAACAAAAAAAGTCACACAGCTGCTTCTCTTCCCCCTCCTCTGCTCTCTCTCTCCATTCTCGCGCACAGCTGCTTCTCTTCCCCTTCTCTGCTCTCTCTCTCCATTCTCAACTCCGACGCCCCTCAAGCCGGTTGCCTCCATCGCCCCCGACTCCGACGCCGACGACGCCGCCTCCGCCTCCGCCCCTGACGCCCTCTCGCGACTCCAACGCCCCCGACTCCAACGCTCCTCTAGCCGGTTGCCCCCTCCTCTGCTCTCTTTGCAAACGTTTCTGCCATGACCAAGCTGGCCAGATTTATCTAGTCCGCCATTCCGTCCTCTCTCCCTCCTCTCTCCCTCCCTTCGCCAGGAACAGAGCAACGACTCTCCCCACTACCACCAGGCCAAGACGATGGCGGGATCCAAACCTCAGAGGAGGGTTCTGCTGCTGTGCGGAGACTACATGGAAGAGTACGAGGTAGGGCCCCAAGGGTTGGTTCATCGCACCCTATATTCGCTCCGCTGTTTTCTCCATCGGGTCTCGGATTGAGACGTCTTCTCGGGCTCAGTGGTGTTTTTCTTTTTGGTTGTGGATGCAGGCGATGGTCCCGTTCCAGGCGCTTCTCGCGTGCGGAGTGTCCGTGGACGCCATTTGCCCCGGGAAGAAGGCCGGCGATATCTGCCGCACCGCCGTTCACCAGATGAGCGATCACCAAGTCACTCTTCGTCCCCCCCGTCCCGCTAATCTAGCTCCTTTACGTCTCTTCTCGTTTTTTTGGTCCGTGTCTATCCGTGTCCTTCTCTCCAGCCGATGGCGTTGGAGGAGAGATTCTAGTTTCTCTGGCTTTGCTTTAGTGTTCCTTGATTCTGTTGGGGACGCCTAACGGGTTGCCTTTGTAAGTGAACCGTAGTTGAGAAGTTTAAACTAGTTGAACTTGAAGATTTGTAGCAGAGTTCTGAATTTGGCCATCGTGTGTTCGATTAGAAATAGGTTATTGACCACAATGATGGGATGCCTCAAGTAAGGATAAAATGTAACGTGGCACCTTTTTGGATCATTGGTAACTTGATACTCTAAACGTCTTTCGGTTGTAAATCCATCTATACCGTTCATGTATGTATGGTGTCTCCTTCTAATCATCTATCAAGGTTTCGTTTGCTTCATTAAAATGCGCGAGTTGCATCACAATAGGAGAAGGGGTCCTCTTATGGAAACAAATAAATCCGAGCACAAGTGGTTGGCATTTAAGTTTAGATTCCTTTAACAGCACTAAGGATTATCTTACAAGCGTCGATACTACGGGAATGCAACGCACCTATAGAGTAACGAAGACCTGCAGAAGTGCTATTTCGCTTATTTGAGAAGTACATGGCCTCTGATTGAGTTGAAAAAAATATACATACTCTGATCATTTTCTAAATGGTCCAAAGTACAATGGGCGTTTTGAAATTTCACTTTCTTAGCGATGCCTGTGTTACATGACATGACTGCCAACCCCGATGGGAATAAAACCTTACTCCTAGTTTTGTTGATTTTCCGCTTGATATTAGCAGACTTTAATGAGACCTGTTATTGTTGAATGATTGATTGAATTCATGTGCCCTGTCAAACTTCGCTTCTCTCTCCTTGGTAGTTATTGTCAACTACATCATATTGAATGTGCTAGATGAGTCCCAGGTACACTAGGTGACAGTGAGATTCTGCTGTTTGATCACATCATCTCAAGTTCTTGAGAAAGAAAGGAAATTCATAAAGCATTTATGATTGTTCTACATCAATGTGAATTGTCACAAAACTGATTAGAGAACCCGCAACAAGTAGAAAGAGAGAAAGAAGGAAAAGAGAAGGAAGAGAAAGAGAACGTAAAAGAAAGTAAGAGAGGGCTATAGTTTTATGTAGTCACAGAAACCCTACACCCATTGTATTTATATTGGATATAAATTGTATATAACAATAATATCCTTATGTAAGTAAAAAAAGGAAATAAAACTCTGATAAATAAAGGAAACTTAATAAAGTAACTTAACACTCCCCCTCAAGCTGGAGCATATAGGTCGCCTATGCCCGGCTTGGAACAACCAGCAACAAAAAAGCAAGACAAAATAATGCTTTGGTAAACATATCACAAAACCGATCTCTAGAGGCAACGTAAGAAAGTAGCAACCAGCTTCTGCTTCACATCATATGCTTAGTTCGCTCTTGAAAAACATGATTCCTAGCAATATAAATAGCTGCTTGATTATCACACATCATATCAATAGGTTGATTTCGAAAATCCAAGCTCCTGGAGAAGAGATTTCAACCACAACAATTCGGCCACAGTATGTGCCATAGCACGATATTCAGCCTCTTAGTTTGTTTCTTCCTATAGATAATAGAGCCCAATCAGCAATCGTAGTAGTAGTCGTAGTAGTCGCAGTAGTAGTAGCAGCAACGATAGTAGTAGCAGTAGCAACAGCGGCAATAGTAGCAGCAACAGTAGCAATAGAAGTGGTAACGGTAATAGTAGTAGCAGTAGCAGTAGCAACGGCAGTAGCAACAGCAACGGTAGTAGTAACAGCAGCAACGGTAGTAGTAGCGATGTTGATAGCAGCAATAGTAGCAGACAACGGTAGTAGCGTGTGATAGTAGCAATAGTAGACAACGGTAGTAGCAGTAGTAGCAATAGTAGCAGCAACGGTAGTAGTGGTAGCAACAGCAGTAACAGCAGTAGCAGCAATAGCAACAGTAATAGGAGTAATAGTAGCATCAACGGTAGTAATAGCAGCAGCAATAGTAGCAGCAACGGTAGTAGTGGTAGTAGCAGCAACAACAACGGTAGTAGTAGTAGCAGTAGCCGCGATAGTAGCAACGATAGTAGTGGTAACGACGGTAGTAGTAGTAGTAGCAGTAGCCGCAATAGCGGTAGCAGCAATAGTAGCATCAACGATAGTAGTAGCAGTAGTAGCAGTAGTAGCAGCAGCAACAGTAGTAGTGGTAGTAGCAGCAGTAGCAGCAGCAACAACGGTAGTAGTAGTAGCCGCGATAGCAGCAGTAGTAGGAGCAACGGTAGTAGTATCACTCATGACGATAATCTCAATATAAATATATCTACCATAGAAATCTCGATTCAAATAATTATATGCTTGATGGAAACCAGCAAGAACAATCAACCATAATCAATAAAATACTTCGATTCTTGAATCCGCTAATTAGTAAGTGTTGTAATCCATGTTCACAAACCAAACCTGATGAATTTGATACCTTCCGATCTCATATGTATCAAAACTTGAAGAGAAAACCGATAAAAATTACAGCTTTAGGTGGTTGTGCACCAACCCTAGGGGACTCTCAAACCAGCAATAGGATCAAGTAATCAGGTAATTAGACCTGCTCTGATACCATGTCACAAAACTGATTAGAGAACCCGCAGCAAGTAGAAAGAGAGAAAGAAAGAAAAGAGAAGGAGGAGAAAGAGAACGTAAAAGAAAGAGAGGGCTATAGTTTTCTGTAGTCACAGAAACCCTACACCCATTGTATTTATATTGGATATAAATTGTATATAACAATAATATCCTTATGTAAGTAAAAAAAGGAAATAAAACTCTGATAATAAAGGAAACTTAATAAAGTAACTTAACATGAATATTGCAGAGGCGGATGAATTAAATTAGAAATGCTGAGCATGATCTACATCGAGTTGAAAAAGGCTATTACTTGAAGAGCATGTATGTCATTGTATCATAGTCATTAAACTAATGTCCAAAAAGAGTACGTGATAAGTAAGCATTGGTATAAACAGAAAAATATTTCAAGCTACCCATTAAGTTCACATTAAATATTAAAATTAGATGAAGTACAAAAGAAAATAGAAAGACCTAACTGAACTAGAAGACAGTCCTGTCAATAGCATGATTTAGAACAAGTCTCTTCATGTTCTCACATGAAATTCAAAGCATTCAAAAAGTGTCCTCTTCATATTTTTGGGTTAAAAAAGAAAAAAGAGAACACTCTTTGCCCTTACAGCATATGTCAACATCTCACAGTCATACTTGTCTTCTTATCATTGGCGTTATACATCTTAGTGTCCATAACTAACTCTCATTGACTAGGAAAATCATCTAGATACCCATTCTGCTTCAAGCATTTTGTTAAGTCATTACCTGTATTTTAGTTTCAGCAATCCAAGTCCTTGGACTTCTGTTATCCGTGGAATAATCTACTGTCCAATTGCTGTGAGAACCTGTAATGTATCTATTTCTGTGTGGTAGCCTAGGATTTCAAAGGGATGTTGTATGATTGTCTATTTTCACAAACGCATTTAGTATGGGGACATATCATTGTTACAAAAGATGCGGCTCTTGTTTTGGAAGTAATGTGGATTGCAAGGAGATTATGGACATTTTTATTTTTCTTACACACAAGAAAAAATCAATGATGTATTTAAAATATCTTCTCAGTTTACTGAGAACTTTTTAATAATTTCAACATCTATCTATACTAACAATATCAAAATACTCATGTAATTCTTTTCTCATGCGTATATAGAAGAAACCATACTACAACATTTGATAATTTACATATCAGACTTTCAGCCTCATAGATTTCTTTTATTGCTTACATATATCATCTTTAATCTCCATTGAGCTCTTAAAGAGCTGGGACATTGGTTTGTCTTTTCTCAATCTGTAGGCGTTAATTACTCCTTTTTGAGCTTTACCTTCTAAGCTGTGCAGACTTATTCCGAGTCTCGGGGGCACAATTTTACATTAAATGCCACATTCGCTGAAATCGAATTCAGTGACTATGATGGCCTAGTCATGCCAGGAGGATGAGCTCCGGAGTATCTTGCGATGGATCAATCTGTTGTAGACTTCGTCAGCAAATTTTCTCATGCTGGAAATTACCGCTATTTGTCATAGCCAATTGATTTTGGCTGCTGCAAATATTGTTCAAGGTCGCAAGTGCACAGCATATCCTACTGTGGGACCTGTACTGATTGCTGCAGGTGCTCACTGGGTTGAACCTGAGAGCCTGTCACACTGTATTACTGATGGCAATCTTGTGACTGGGGTTGCATACCCTGGACATCCTGAGTTCATCCAGTCTTTTGTGAAGGCTTTGGGCAGCAGCATTACTGGGTCGGAAAAACGGATCTTATTTTTATGTGGGGTATGTGTTGAGAATTTACTGAACATTTGGGCAGTAATGGCGTATATGACTTGTGTTCCTGCTTCTATTTCTTTTCAACTGACTAGTAATCCATCTTTTTCTATTTACTTGAGCTTTTTGGAGCTGGTTCTCTGCTATGGATCGCTGGATACTTCCTAACCTCTCTATATCGGTATTGGAATGTGCTCCAAGAGTATTGTCTGAAAATGTTTTCAAATAAATTACTCAATTTTTTTTTTCATTTTCCGGTGCATTTTGTTTGGCTGTCAATTAAAGCTTCTAGTTTCTCAAGAGAGCGAGTTATGGACGGCAAAATTGCAAAGTGATGTCGTTTTGGATGTAACACATTTTATTGAGCTTATACAGGTTAATTACATAATTGGGATGATTAGTTGAATTTACTTGTGTCCTTGTCTGAACTGGTGGTACAGATGAGTCAGCGGTATTTGAGTTATGGAAGTGAAGTATGGTAATTATGATATGTGAAAATATTATTCAAGAGAAATATTTCCTGAAAAGAATTGGTGCTAGCTTGCATTGGATTAGCTCTTTATATTAAAATAGCAGTTGAGCCACTTAGTTAAATCCGCATTTGGTTCCATCTAATTCATGGGTCAATTACCGCCATTCTGTTTTAAACAACATTACAGATCTCTGTTCTAGGTGAGTCTATGATTGTCAGGGTTAGTCGTCACAGGAGGAGTAGTCCTTCCAAGTGGCTAGTTACTCTTAAGCAATTCCAGGTAAAGACTGTCATGGACCCAATACTTATCCTTATCCTTGATGGATGGTTCATTTAACTTATTTTATATTTCTGCTATTCAACTAATCAAATTCACTTTTCAATCAAAGAATGACTAAATAGGAAAAACGAGTCACATTGCTCATATTGTTGAATTTATACTTTATCTGAAAGGGAGCAAAAGACATTTTGAGTAGTTGCGCTTGTGCATGAATTTGGGCAATTTGTCACGAGCTCGCTTCTACTTAACATGTCACGACCATACAGTTTAAGCGAAGTTTGATAAAACCTTTTGCCCATGGCTTGCTATTATAGGACTACATGGAAGATTATGAGGTATACGTACCTTTTCAGACTCTTCAAGCTCTAGGGTGCCATGTTGATGCAGTCTGCCCCAAGAAGAAGAGTGGTGACACTTGCCCAACTGCAATTCATGATTTTGAAGGTGACCAGACTTACAGCGAGAAACCTGGCCATGATTTTACTCTTACAGCTGACTTTGAGGGTTTGGGTGCCTCAAGTTATGATGCCCTTGTCATCTCTAGAGGTCGTGCCCCAGAATATTTGGCCTTGGATGGGAAAGTGATTGCTCTAGTTAAGGATTTCATGCAGGCCAAGAAGCCAGTTGCCTCCATTTGCCATGGGCAGCAGATTCTGGCTGCTGCTGGTGTTCTCAAGGTAGTTTCTGGATAATGGATATTAATAATGGGACAAAACTGTTGATTAGCATGTTATCTGGTAGCAGTTGTAGGAGTTTCTGTATAAATTCATCGGTCTTTTGAGAATGCTCATAATGATCTTGAGGAACTTCTTGTGGTGGCGACTACTTTAACTGCGACTCTTGGCGTCTGTGATTGTGAACTTCTCCATATTTCAATCGAACACTAAGGTAGAATGTATCAGAAAAAGTCACGAAGATAGGCACATGTCCCTTATCTGCTATTCAAGTTTAAATGTATAAGGCTTTTCAATAGATTGATGTGGTATTAAAGTGTGATGAAATGAAATTAGAGCTAGTGGAATGTGAGGCCCTGTTGAGTTTTAGCATTTGACATGAAAATTTTCTGAAGTTGAATGGCATTTTGTGTTATTGTATCTTGAGATCATCATGGTATAACCGGTGTATTCATCGTGATTTGTTGCAGGGGAAGAAATGTACAGCATATCCTGCTGTGAAGCTCGACGTGGTACTAGCCGGCGCCACATGGTTAGAACCTGATCCAATCGATCGCTGCTTCACTGATGGAAACTTGGTCACAGGAGCGGCTTGGCCTGGTCACCCAGAGTTAATTTTTCAGTTAATGGCACTACTGGGTATAAAGGTAACCTTTTAGCCGACGTTCGTGCTTGTACATGTATCAAATAAATAGCATGGAGTCTACTTCCGTGCTGGCTATAAGAAGGAAGAATGAGAGAGGTGTGTGTTCTGTGAATCACTTGGAACGGTACATGGCCGTGGATGTTGACAGAGTCTTGCCCTAGGAAGTTTTCTATTATATATGGTCGATTAGTGAATATCACACATTGATTAGTCAATCTCCGCTGATCCAGCATTTTCTATCGTTCATTCGCTGCAGCCTTTTCTTGGTCTTACTAAGAGGTCATTCCCTGCATCAACAATATAATTGCCTCCTCATGTAATGTATTAGGAAAGGTAGCCTGCATTATCAAATCTGTGTGACTTGGCGATTCATTGGCGCTGTGGTTTATTGTGCATTCTTGTTCGATTGATTCGTGGAGGACAACTGTCATACTGACTAGAGCTCGGTCGATGTACCTACTTCCTTGTTTTACAATGGGTGGGAATTCATGACATTGATTTCGTTTAAAGATAACAACCTCCTTTGCTTACAATGTCACATTTAGAACTGATATTAAACAAAGAAAGAACCATCGCACTAAACCTAAGCGGATATTCTCTGCATGAATGTTGGAGTTTTATCGGAGGTATTCGGCATTGTTTTCGTCATCATACTTTCCATCTTCCTTCACATTGGGTCGCCGATCGTCATGAGTTCTCAATGAAAGTGTGACAAGGGACAAAAGGAGTTTCATTTTGGCTCGATTCTCTCTTTAGTCTTTGTTTGCGAAATGAAGGAAAGTGGATGGAATGAGAGTGGGTGCGGAAAACAGAGGATACTGAAACCTGTTAATGCGAAGAAGATCGAGAGAAAACTTTGGACATTGACTGATTTTCTTTCCCTGTCCCTCACTTTTCCTCCTTTTCCTTTTTGAAGAGTTGTGCTGAGTGTTAAGGATATGTGAGCTTTGTGGAGAAAACTTTGGCATGTACTGATATCCTATATTTTTCTATTGCAGTCTGAGGAACGAATGAGGAAAGAGATGGAAAGATTTGATCATGAAAGAAGGAAGGAAGAAGAAAGGTTGATGCGTGAACAGCAGAGAGAGGAGGAGAGATTGCTACGTGAGCAAAGGCGAGAATCAGAGCGACAGGAGTAGTATTTGCAGAAAGAATCTAAGGTAAGTATTTGAGCTTGATATTGCATTTTCACTAGTTAGTTTCTTTTGCTTTATTTGATTGGTTAAGTAGCATCTCTTCTTTTCTCTTTTCTTTACCAACTTCTCTGGTTTTTTTTGTTTGGAAGGCGAAGACAAAGGAGACAAAAAGAAGAGCTTCGTCGAGAAAAAGAAGAGAGACGAAAAGCTGCAGTGGAGAAGGCCACTGCTCACAGAATTGCCAAGGAATCCATGGAGCTTAAGGAGGATGAACAGCTGGAGCTGATGGAATTGGCTGCTGCAAGCAAGGGGTTGCCTTCAATTGTTAATCTAAAACGTTTAGAAGTGAGGATCTGGTTTATATTTCCTTGCACTTGAATTTGCTTCATGCTGTCATTTTGTAGTAAAGGAGCTGATTTTGACATCTTGAAATTATAGCCAATAGATGCATAAATATGTATCTCTTGTTACTGTTTCTTGTTTCGGTAGTTACACGGGAAAAAAAAAGATTTCTGGTTGTTGTATGGTGCTATTATGGTAATTGAGTATACATGCGTATGTACATAAGTAGGCGCATGCCTCCATGTGTATGCGTGCATGCTTTCATTTCATTTCCAGACCGCGCGAAAAGCCTTGTATTAGCTTGGCATACAACTCTACATAAGAGCGAAATGCAGGATCTTCTGACAATGCCTCGTTAGTTGGCAGTTTCAGCAGCCCCTCTTATTCCCATTCAACAATTACCTTTGACTAAAGCCAAACTAGGGCGCTCCTTTTTCCCGGATGATGTTGAACCAGATAGTGCGTGCTTTTCATTTTGGTTTGACAATTCATTATCCCTTTTTCATGTTAATCTCCACAGTTCACTTGCAGAATAATTAGTTTTCAAATCAGAAGCAATGTCCAAATTACCAGAGCCATTGTGTCAATAAGAGGCGCACGCGTTCCATACAACATCACGAGAGATTGAAACCTCGCCTCTAACTTGATTTCCCGTTAAGCAAACGAAACAATGCAGCCATCTACAAGCTGAGAGGAGAGAAAGATGAAGAAATGGCGAGACTGGATCTTCAACCAAGGTTAGGACCCCAGCATGCAATGAGGAGGCTCCTCTTGCTCGAAGACTGGCTTTTAACCCAGAGGAATCGTAGCGCGCTCCTTCTTCCCTAGATGTGTTGAACCGGATAGTGTATGCTTTTCATTTTAATTTTGTGATGAATTGTTTTGGTGGAGTTTTGTCATTCAGGTTCATGCTTTTGTTTCATTCCGGGTCGAACGTCCCCCATGCCTTGTTGTGATTTTGATTGGTTGCATAGAGAATGCTATACATAAGGAGTTCTTGATTGTGTCAAATTTGTGATTTCACAAGTTTAGAGGAACACTTAATCAGTCAAACCAGATTTCAATTACTTTGATGCAAATTGGTGCCAGTCACTGACATCTGATGAACTAGAGAGTATTTCACATGGCAGTTGTACTATGTTTTCCCGATCTGAGTTTGTAACTCTTTGAATTCAAAGACCAGATTCCTTTCTTTAATTGTAACACTTAATCGGTTGCTTAAAAAGATTGACTTGTCATTTCGTCCCCACTCAGTCATGCTAATGACGCCGAACTGTTGGACATCTGTCCAGGAAAATCTCAGCCCGCAAGAGATTTAGGTCAGTTCATCAAGACATCCAATATAAGTCTTCATCATTACAAACATTAGACACGTGGGATGTCTTTGGGAAACATCACAACATTTAAGCACAGAAAATGCACATTCCATGTAAAGAACAATGATCAGGAGATACGTGCAATCAAAATTAATCGAACATTATAAAAACGAGAAAAACTAGTTGCATCACAACTTCAAACATCCCTTCGACAAATTCTGCAATCGAAGAACGTTCTTATTTATCATAACATTTCTGTTGCATACATGGAACATAAGTAAAAACTAAAGTAAACATAGCCATCAAGTATTATTTTGAGTGCCTGTGACCAAAACCATCTAGAAAATGAACCTCCTCAGAATCAGAGATTGACGCACTGATTATACGTACTGTACAGAGGTAGACGCCAAAGCCGACTTTAACTGCCAGTATAATGTGCCGAAAGATACTTGTACCAAAGCGCTCTGCATCATTGGCTCATGATACTTGAACAAACTTGTCTAAAGTGGATGTATCCTAAGCTGCAAACTCCTTAATAGCCCCAAGCACAGCAAGTCCAAGTTTTACAGCGTCATCGTGAGTTGGTGCCTACAGCAGGTAAATTTTGATTTGAATTCTTAATCCAATAAAATCATTTTTATGGTAGCTTGTGTAAGAGATTCCTCTACCTCAATGTTAAGAGGAAGAATAGGATCATAAAGCGAGAGCCTCAGAAGGAACCATCCTCCAAACCCAGATACCCGGACCTGTTTAAGCAGCAATCAGACTAAAGATTAGCACCACATGCAAAATGCAAAGCTCACCCAGTGTCTTGCACTATTCAGGGAGAAAAGAAGGGAGGAATTAATTGGATAGCATGATGGACCTGCATTTACTTTATAGTAAAATACTCCTCTGAGGTCACTAGTTCAGATATTATTTTGGTAAGCACACAGCATTTTGCTCAACTCATTGTGGACTATAATTTTGACTCCTCTTGTAGATACAAATCAAGAACCAACATGGACTCCATTGTGACGTTTAACTCTCCTTCTTGCTCCCATCCCCAGGAGCATTCAGAACGTATGTACTTTAATTGAGAATTTGAGCATTAACTTGTCTCCTCAACATATGAACACAATAATACACTATAAATAGCTGCTGAAATGATGAGGTCCAATCTATTAAGAATAACTTCATCGATTCAAAACTTACTCCTTCATAATTTACTGGAGCTTTCTGAAGCTTTGGGTCCAAATCAATAGAGTTCTCCAAGTGCTTCAACACTGCCTCTCCATAGTCTCAGAAAGATCTGTAACCTCTACACTATCAGGATCTTAGAGAAGGAAAAAGAAAACGACATTGCTAGAAACCAAGAAACAACGTACCCTCCCTTTAAGTCCGGATGACTCTGGTTGATCTTCAACCTCAATTCTACAGCAACGGCTGCTTCTTCTAGACCCTCTACCAAATCTGTCAAGACTCTACTGCCGCTACCTGCTCCTGAAGCTCGAGCTGAAGCAAGTTTGTTGAGAACTTTGACCTATAACAAAATGCTTAATAATTATGACTCAAAGCTTTAAGCTCATGCATTGCAGTTGGGGGCATTTAGAATTCATCTCTGCAACGTCAACGCTCATCTATTTCAAAACTTTTAATAGCAATTTCCATCTCAAATTGTACTTTATACAATTAAATCACAGAGATCATGCAATTCGAAATAACACATACAGTGGCCAAAAATCTGAATGTTTTCTTTTTTGATAAGCAATTTAAAAAGCATAAAACGTGTTAGATATCTCAGTGAAGGTATGGAGGTAACTTGATTCTCTTGACCAAGGGATGGTCGTTTGAAAGAGAAGAACGGTACTGACAATCCTTGAAGTCGTAATGATGGACCAACAGTTAAAGCATTTTGAGACTTTTCCATTGGTGGAATTTTAGAACCTTCTGGACTTGCAAAAGAGAAAGGAGTTTATATCCTTGGGATGAATGACATCCTTTAAAAGTACATCAAGAGACAAGATTTCCTGAACCTTGACAGCATGCGTTCATCTCTCTTATGCACCCAAAATTGCATCACGGAGAAAGGAGACACTTCTCTTTTTAGCCTTACTTCCTTCATCTCCATTTTAAATCCAACATATCATGCATCAATTAACGGTTCTGCATGGAAGCAGTAAATTGCTTACTGCAACAGAACCTGATACTGAGCCACCTCTAGGATCATTTTCCAACAAAACCCGGCATTTAATAGGAGATGCTTTAAAGTGACCAAGGCTGCGAGTAAGGGCAAACAAGTAACCAATTAGAATGATAATCTTAGTATCAAGGAAATAAATAATTGGCATGGGATACCAAAAGGGTACCAGCCATGGACTTTGCAGACTCAAAGCATAACAAGAATGTGGCTAAACGCTTTATGAACGCTGCAACCTTCTGCATGTCAAGTGAGTGCCTATCATTGCACAACATCATCTTTAGAGCTTCAGCTAGCACCTCACCCTGATCTCTGCTTGAGCCATCGAATATCAATGAGTAACCATACAAAGGGAGAAAGACAAACATCTAGGACTGCAGTTATAGAGAAAATCATGTGAACAAAAGTGCATGAGCAGATGAGTCTAGAAAACCAGCTTGACAGCAAGGATATGATCTCTGCTTCAGACATCAGATATTAATTACAGTTAAAAGTGTTGTGGTCATGAGAAATAGATCACTATTTCATCTCCGAACAAAGTCATCTGCATTTAGAGCTATGGTTTATAATAAAATTTGGTAATTGAAAGTGCATGAGCACATGACCTCAAAAAACAAACTTGACAGCAAGGTACTGAGCACCCAACATAGAAGTGCTAACCTTCCAGGGCTGTATTCAAGTATGAGGTTGTATAGCTGAACAAAAAAATCTTGCAAATCAACGTTCAAAGCATCGAGATTGTTCCTCATTACTTTAAAAGCAATGATGCAACAGCAAGTCTTTCCGAGACGGTACAGGTTTTCCTGAACTGTCCGATTTTCCACAAGAACATGCAAGCTTTTTAAGGTAATTCATGAGATCTCCAATATAATCCAAGTCAATCAGGTGAGAAAATTTTCCTAGACCATCCAAACATGGTCCAAGGAGTGGGTGAGCCTCAGTCACATGAGTTGTACCAGAATCTCCATTAGGTCTGTAAAACAAACAGAAAGAATGAAGTGATCACAGTATCCCGTTAGATACCATTCACAAAGACAATTTCTAACTCAACTTTATGCACATATTTTAGGTTGATTATAGAGAAAGATTAAATCAACACAGCAAATGGACAGCATCACTTATAATTAAGAACCACACCTTAAATTGGTCCTATGCCTTCACAGACACTCACTACCACTCTCATTTGATGTATGTCTTCACAAACACTCACTACCACTCTCATTTGATGTATGTCTTTTATCCCTCTCAATTAGCGACGGGTCATGTTGAATATGGAAATATGTATATTTTGGTGTAAAGTTGCACAAGAAATCTAGAAGAAGAGTCAATAGGGAAGCAAAACAGAGAAATAGAAGATAGAGGAGGGAAGAAAAAATATCTGTGAAGAGGGAACTTGAAGTTCTCTTTCCTATAATGCATTCAGACCATGAAACAATGGTTACGCACTTGAGTTCACTAGAATGATCAGCAGATGAAATAGTAAAACAGTTCATAAGCCAGATGCTCTACCTCTCTACTAAGTAGTGACGCCTTAAAACACTATACAGCTCATTTCGTGCACTGCAGTTCTCCCAGCTCAAATATCTGACTCGAAGTCAGCATAGACCACAATAATTCCCCATGACTTTCTAAAAGAAATATCCTTGACAGACTGCAACAAATCTTCCTTGCAGTTTAAGGGCGTTATAAATCTTGCAATGTGCTTGAGCAAACTACAATGATAGCAATGAATGTAAAGATAAAGAAAACCGGTTCTGCTTCAGGCACAAGCCTTTGTTCTATCATGCTTGATGTTGTGAGGATCAACCCACAAAATATTAACGTGCATAAACTCACCTGAGCTCACTTCCTCAACTCAAACAAATAGATCAGAATCCAAAACACAAAGAAACTCAAATTTAGGCCCAAAATGAAGCTCCTCAAAGCCCATAATATTCAAGATCCTATCAATCTTCACAAATGGTCGACAAGACAATTGATTAGGTTGAAATACAGTACACAAAACATCCTTTGTTTTTTTTGTTTAACTAACAAAAGGAAACATCCACCATATTATGTGACATTAACTTCTGCTGCAGTGGATTCCATTTACCCAGTAATAGCCCCTAGAAAACCAAAGTGCTCTAATGCAGAGCCAAACCTTGCTGGCAGTAAGGCATCACCGAACCAGAACGAATTGAATGGAATTGGATGGTCGTAATGTCCATGTATGTGCTAGTCATGAACAAAATGAAGCCCACCAACTCGCTCACAGTCTTGTCCTCTGGTCAGTGCCGCTCCTGTTACCCACAAAGTGAGCATACTACCCTATCTCAGACATATGTTGATATGTGGCCCATAAGGAAGAACCTTGTTAGCTCAATTATCTACCTAGTAATGAAAGTGAAGTTTAGTGGTTATGATTTTTAGTTGAAGCGAAGTTAGCCACTACAGATACTTCCTCCGTGATCATACAAATTGATAAGAACCTTGAGTTGGCTTATTCGACCACAAATTCAAAGATCGAAACATACATATCCCAGCATGCCACTTCCATAATGCCAAGTCAACCAGACATCTAAATCTCTTAGGTGCAGAGCTCTTTAGAGTTATCAAAGAATCACGACTTTATAATAATCATCTAACCCGTGCAAATTCTCACAACAGTTGGAATAGAGAAATAAAAGAGCCAGACCAGGGACGATTTCAACATAATAATAGTTGAATACGTCCCTAATACTAACCTATAATCAAAGATTATGAATGCCAAATTCTAATGTACCAAACATCACAACATTCCCTCAGCTCAGTTTCAGAGGCCTTCTCAATCTAGAAAACCTGTTTGCCGCCACACGGCATTGCGGACTTGACGCAGATCCCTGCCCTTGAGCGTCCGCCCGGCACCTTCGAGCACCGAGCAAGCGACGCTCTGCGAGCGGGACAACCGCCTCGCCACTATCTCGTGCGGCGGCAACATCTCCTCCCCATCAAAATCCTTCTCGTCCTCGACATCGACATTCTCGTCCTCGACTTCGACGAAATCATGTTGCCTCCTCGCCATCAACACAGGCACGTTGACCGGCGCCGACTGAAGGTACTTCTCCGCCAACGAAAAAGAAGCCAGCGGAAATCTGTCCTACGGGGGGCGCGGAATCGCGGGGATCATCCGCGAGGACGAAATGGGCGCCGCGGCGAGGGACGAAGAAGGAGAGACCGAGGCCTTGCGGCCGAAGACGGAGCCAGCCTCACGCTCGGGGAGCGCCGCGGCGAGTATGCCGAAGCCATCCGGCGGGCCATGGTTGGAGTCGGAGTCAGGGGCGTCGGAGTCGCGAGAGGGCGTCGGGGGCGGAGGCGGCGTCGTCAGCGTCGGAGGCAACCGGCTTGAGGGGCATCGGAGTCGAGAATGGAGAGAGAGAGCAGAGGAGGGGGAAGAGAAGCAGCTGTGCGACTTTAGTTCTCCCCCGCAACGGAACGGAACGGAAAAGGGGGAGAGAGAGAGAGAGGAGAGAGAGGACGATTCGACAGGGGGCGCAGGCGTCGCAGAGGAAAGCAGAGCAGGGAGCGTCAGAGTGGTGGGCCCCACACGCGGCCCGCGCGAATTTTGAATGCCTAACGCCCTCGCCTACGTGGCGCCACGTGTCGATCGCTAAGTGGTTTTACCCGCCTCCTACGTGGAGGGTAAAACCCACCCAATATTTTCTCGACAAGCGTGCCCCACATGTATCATGCACGGAGCAGATTTCCAGGGGAAAAAGTGTATGATGACGGGACTCTGGACGACTAAAAAAGACCGTCACCGCAATTCGACCTGCAGTGAAAGTCATGATAATAAGTCAACTACAAGTCTTCTGGTGCAGCTCCCCCGTTCAATCGCAACGGAGAAGAAGACGCGAAAGGCTAAAGAACCCTATCTTGTCCACAAGAGAAGGAACTGTAATTTCATCGTGCTCCTGCATATACGTTCAGTAAGAGCAAATAAGCGGATGCAACAAGCCGGAAACTTCCGGTATCAAAGTACATTCAAACCACAACATGCATTCGGAGTACACTCCAGAGTACATCAGATTCCACTTCGCTTTGGGTGATTACAACGAAGATCTTTGATTATCCTTCCAAACACTCAAGATGACATCCAAAACTCCACAAACAACAATACAAGCTTATATAATTAACGTGTCAGAAGCTGACATATCCAACCCTGCATATCACATAAATGAGGTGCTCAAGCCCCCATTCTAATAGGACCGCTAAAGGGGCGAAAAAAAAAAAAAGATTCACTCTCGATCTTCAATCTGTCCATATGAAACTCTACTATCCCGTGATACACTGATTGCTTAAGTGATAATGGCTTGGAAGCATCACCTGGAAAAAAAGCTCCGTGATTGCCAGTACCTGTCCTAGATTAGTGGACATCTTGCTTCTAACATGCCTGTCCATCTTCATTATATATGATGTGATGTTGCTAGTTCAATCTGCTAGTTAGACTAGTCGGAGAAGCTGCGGTGAATCAATCAATCTTAGCTAAGGAAAGCTTTTTTTTTATTCTAATTGGACACCCATTGGAAACTGGATGAAAGAGACTTGGAATAAGCAACCGTACAGCTAGCATTGACCTAGACTGTTTGGGCGGATCCAATATCGACATTATGGCTCCGTTTGGGAACAGCTTTCCCAAGGATCCTTGAGGGGCTAAAGGCCTTTGGGCCAAATATTGAGTGTTTGGCAAATTTTTTTCACTTGCCTTTGCCAAAGGCAAAGCCTTGCCAAGGCTAAAAGCCCAAGGCAGGTTGGGGGTTGCCTTGGGCATTCTCGGCATGCTGGCTTTGAGAATAATAGATTTTTCTTCCGAAATTGTCCTTGTTAATTTTTCGTTTTCGGGCTTTACCCCGACTACTGTTCATCATCTTCATCCTTCCCTTCTCTCTACCGAGAGAACATGGCCAGCATCAGCGAGCAGGCGCCGGCGAAAGGCAGGTGGTCCGGCGAAGGGCAGGCAGTGCGGCGAAGGGCAGGTGGTCCGGCTAGGGTCCCACGACCGTCCGACAAGGGTCACCGCGCGGAGGACGCCGGCAACCCAGATCGTGCGCAGATCCGGTCGCGCGATCTAGGTCGCGGAGACCAAATCGCCGGCGTCGGCGACCTCCACGGCGCGGTGGGTTGCACGACGGCTCGGCGAGGGTCGCGGCGACCCTCGTCGGAAGGTTGCGCGACCCGCCGCGTCGCGACCTCCGTGCGGAGGTCGCCGGTGCCGCTCGATCCGATCGCGACGACCCGGCTCGCGAGATCTCGGTCGCCGCGACCCTCGCCGAGCCGTGTCCTCCACACGATGACGCTAGTCGGACGCGCCCTTCGCCGCGCCGCCTCCCCCTCGCCAAGCCGTGTCCTCCACACGATGACGCTAGTCGGACGCCGCCCTTCGGCGCACCGCCTCCCCTCGCCGGACAGCCTACCCTTCACCGCGCTGCCTCCCCCTCGCCGGACCGCCTACCCTTCGCCGGCGGTAACCGGCGAAGCCCTTGGCCAGCCAACTCTCATTTTTTCCATTTTTTTTAATAACAAAATCATTTTGCAAATTTAACTTATCCAAACACTATTTTGCTCAAACATACTTCACAATGGACTTTCACAAGCACCATTTACCAAACACAATTTGCATTTTCAAAAACTCCTTTGACTCAAGTATCTTTACATTTTCTTAAGGACTTTTCCCAAAAGTCTTCCCAAACGCACCTTATGAGGCAATTTCTTTGTGCAGAGGGGCTTCTTGTTTGATACGAGATAGATTGAGATAGAGATGTGTGTTGGGTCAAAAGAGTAACCGGAATACCAAATCAAACACAACTGACATGGGAGAGAGTGCTGCTTTGGCTGTCTCCCAATCATGCCGGTACTTTGACTGCTAGGATAGGAGCTAAATAAGGAAAGCTCTTTGCATCGTCACTCATGCACCTGCCTTGATGGAAGTCCCTAACAGCATACTAGCATATCCTAAATAGAATCTATTGCCTATCTCACAACTAGAAGAGAGTAGAGTTTCTTCATTTTCTCTTATATAAGATCTCGATTGGTTATATAAGAGAATAGACGCTAGAGCTAGTTTTCTAGAATAGAGAACATAGAAGGAAACTTCTCTCAAGGGAGTTGAACTAAGGCATTCTCTCATTCATGTTGAAAAGCGCTTTCAACCTTGACATCGGAAGACCTGGAAAGGTGAACTCCACTCCCATTTGAATGAGACAAAGACACGTTTTGGATACCATTAATGACCATTGGAGCTATTGAAGGTGATTAGGGTGAGAGACCCTCGGCAAAGGATTGATAGTCTTTTTCACTCGACCATCGAACCATAGTATGGTGCGATGCCTGTGAGTCAATTGCATTACCGGTTCTTCCCTGCCAAGAGGATCTAACCAACTTGAACTAGAACTGGGACTATCGCTAAATCCATCCCAATCCAAGACTATACTCCTGGGCACAGGCTTTCCTTTTGAGACAGAAAAAGAAAGGGGATGTACACAATCCAATAAGTTAGGGCACAGGGCTAGCTTGCAACTGGATGATGAGGATTACTGTCTGCACTTATGAAACCATGGACAGACTACCATCGAACTGGACTTCCACTGGCTAGTCTGGCGAATGAGAGAAAGCTACCGGTCTCAGTAGTCATAGCTTCTGCAGTATCGGACTTTGATCTCGTCTTTCCCCATCTCCTCCGGCAAAAAGGGCTCCAACAAGGGTTTCCAAATAGCGCACATGGGATTCCCTGTAATAGTTAAGCATTTTTGTCTCAATCTAAGGAAGGGAGGTTCTACTGTGCTAAAGTGATAATTGAGATAGGGAGAAGAATGTTGGAATAGAAGAGCTACAAACAAGAAGAACTACCGATGTTTAGTGTACCGATCAGGAACTAAGACAGATGAGCTTCCCTCACCGAACTCACTAAGCGAGGGCCTTGTTCAAGTCTTCCAATACAGAGTGTGGAAGGTTCAAAGTAGGAATCTATATCTGCCCGATCTGATCCATAAGGCTTCTTCCGTACAGAGAAGTGTTTCGAAGTTTGAGAGATGTATAGAATGAGCGGTTCACGCACACTAGATGGCTTAACTGAGAGACCCTCTTCACATCACACATATATATAAGGGCTAGTGCTTGCCGAGCTGTCTAAGATGACTAAGATAAGCAACTATGACTGGGTACTAATCAAATCCATTTGACTATTTCCCTGAAGCTTCACATCAAGCTATGAAAGAAAGCTTGGGCGAAAGGAAAAAGCTCTCAGAAAGAAAGAGGTTAACTTATCGCCCTATCCATTTGCTTATACTACATTATGATGAAAAACTCTTTGTTCATTTTTTACAAATAAGGAACACTCGGAATTTGCACTCCAGGATCCTTGATCAGGCCCAGATCATAGGAAGACAAAGAATCCGGGTCAGTCAAAAAAGAGAAGACCACTCAATTCACCGATTGGTGACGGAGCCTTCACCATTTGATCGGATTGGTCTTAGACTATTGGATTGGAGTTGAGCCCAATTCTTCGCCTTTGAAGGTAGGTTCACGCCCATGAATGGTCTAAGAGGTTCAATAAATAAAATAAATAAAAAAAAAAAAAGCCTACGAAGGAGCGAGGACTATAACTCAAACTAAGGGGAGGGGCTCTCGTCTTATACGATCTTGGAGAGAGGTCTTTGTCTCAGCACTCAAAGTACAAGAAAGAGGCCTGCTCCACAAGCAAAAAAGCACGGAAATGAAAAGAGAAAGTCTCCTTCATGACTCTAGATAGCCTTCAACTTTCTTTAAGCATAGTGAAATCAATCCCAGCTGTCCCTTAGTTCAGCGCAAGAGAATGGATAAAAGAATAAATTTGAAATCCCATATCGACATCGGAATCAAGAGTCAAGGAATCCAATCAGTCCCACTTGGATAGGATAAGAACCTGCCCTCCACTATCAAATCTTACTGTGAGAGTTTCCGGTGTGATCCAATCAATGGTAGAGAATCTAACTCAACTCTCTTCCTTTCTGTCTTTAAACCCACCGCCCTAGTTTGTTTCATAATAAGTTGCAAAAGAACTAAAATGAACACCATCTGGAGCTATGTATGAAAGAAAGTAGATTAATGTAGGTACGCTTAGCACTTGGTAGGTCAGGAGAAGAGGTTGTAGTATAGTTGTTCCAAGTCCAACTTCTGAAGCACAGGGGATATCCAATTCACTTTTCATAGGTTTTCCTAATCAAAAATCTTTTTATAGCAAACTAACAACTATAGTTTCTAATGAAAGGAAATGGGCTAGCCAAACCCGACAATAAGAGGCGAGAATGATTACGCGATTGCTGTTCAAAGAAGACAGGATTTAAACCTTCCCTCAAGTAGACAGGCAAGTCTGACGTCACCGTCTCCTTCTCTGGAGAATCGCTGAATATCTATGAGTTTTTCACACCAAGCCATACATCCTGCAGATTCCACATAAGAAAAGGCCAAGCACGAGCAGTTTCCTAGGCACCAACTTCGACATCCTTCTGCGTCAGCTATGTTTGACAAATAATCAGCAGAATCAGGCAATTTCATATGTTTTATTTGCCAGACGGTCGTCATGGCTGCTGCCTGTGCGGATTTCTGACAATTTAATTCCATTTTCCTAACGCACCCTCCGGTCGAGTTTCCTCTGTTCCACTCTTCATCTGACCTGGGTTTAGACCCTTTTAAGCAGCTGCATATAGTTGAACTAAACGTGTCGCAAACTCCAAAAGGACCACATGTTCCATAAATTTCCCAGCGATTAGTTCGTGATGCTTCCCAGTTTTTTTACCATCTATTACCCCAACGAACAGACTCTATAGATCCTTCTGATGAGATGAAACTATATCCAAAGGAGGAGTTGTAATTATTGCGGGAATAATATGTTGTTCCATGGTCGATATTTTGCTGGAGCTCATAGCCACTCAGATATGTGTTGCTCATGGTCGGCATTCCATTAAACTTGGATTTATCCCACTGTCCGCTTCTCCAGTATGGATTTGATCCATTCCAACCGAAAAGCCGAGGCGGTGTCTCTGATGTCACTCCAAGGACAAAGCTTCCGGGCGATGGATCATCTTCACCTTTCCAGGAAATCAAGTATTTTTTCTTTCCTGTTTTCACGTTTACTCCGATCTTCATGTTTGGCAGGAGAGTGTTGGTTGGCTCATCGAAGCTTTCCCACATTTCATTTGCATTCCCGTCCTGAAGAACAAGGTTTCCAAAGTCTGAAAGCACTGCTGCAGAATAATTAGACTTCGCCATGACATTTGTAGACCAGACAGCATTTTTCGCCCATCAAGAAGCTTCAGATTTCCATCTCCGCCAATTATCAAACTTGCAGATTGATCTTTGTATCCAAGTGGCTTGTCCCTGTTGGCCACCCAGACAACTTTGGAGAAAGTCGTGTTCTTGTACCATATTCCTACGTACTGCTTTTCTGATCCATTAGGCCCGAAGAACCCGAGCTCGAAGATTTTATGAGGAGAGACAAGGGTTTGGTTCTGAATGAGTGGCCTTGATGCAGTTATATTGTAAATTGTGCTACTTTGAAGTGCTTGAAATAGCGAGCAGACGAGCAAAGAATACACAAATACACAATCATAACAATGATGAATAAATTCAAGAAGCATTTGTGAAAATTGCCCTGGGAAATTTCACCTGTTATAGGCAGATCAAAAAGGATAAAAATGGGATTACTGTGAGCCAAGCTTATAGTGCTTAGATCCTCTGTATAAGTGCACTCACAAAATGCCAATATTCCTTCGGGATAGTGGTATTTAATGACCAGAAGAGTTTCGTTTGGCGATAGTAAAATGGTTTGAGTCGGAACTGTAGCTCCCAACATCAATCATTTTTGAAAGTATAGCCTCCATGACTCACCATGGTTGGGCTTTTCTTCTCCACTTCTCGAAAGTTGACGGGGTTTCATAGGTAATATTTAGATCTTACTGAATCAATAGAAGTATTTGTGGCTTCTATTGATTTAGTAAGATCCAAATATTCCTTTTCGTTATAAATGACAAGATATCGAGACGTTCAGGATTTAGGAGAATGAATTCATCTGCTGAATTTGAATGCATTCATTCTTCCTATTATATATAAGAATAGGGTAATGGCTAGCTATATATGTCACGCCCCGATCCTCAGGCACGCACACATCCGTCTCACTTGGTCGATTTTATAATGCGATATCCCAGGACAATGTATCGCCGACCCTTTCATTTTTAAGCACATGCGGAAGCAGTTAAAATCCCCAGACAATAAAACGATGTGATAGAAAAGTAGGGCCATATTTTTCATATTGAAATTTACAACCAAACTTTTATACAAACCACAAACCAGAACACTTCACAACTTTTTATTCTAAACTCTATTCACATCAAAATGGAGATATCAAAGAAGATAAAATTTCAGTCCATCTAGGCCGTACTCACGGCCCTCTCGAGATTGTCTTCTTCTCCCAAAATCCTTCTCCAACTCTTCCTCCTCAGCTCCTTAGCGGGGTCCCGAAATGGTTTCCCCAACCTGGGATGAGACTACGTCTCGCGAGTTCTACCCCACTAAGCCCGATTAGTGAACCATTATACTAAAGGCCGCCTAAACACGCATAGGTCGAAGACGTACCTTAGCATCGATCCCACCCGCAAGTCGGTACAATTCACAATAGGCACTCAAGCAATCATATCACCGATCAAAGCATCGATCAAATCGACCTAGTCGATTACAAGCCAACAAGACCACTCACGGTCATTCCCATTCGATCAATCAATTCACAACATCAAATCAAAACAATGATCAATCGACTTCGTCGATTACATGTCAACCTGACCATTTCCCGGTCATTCAAGCTATTGCTATTCAGAGTCCCACTCGACAACATTCAATATTTAATGGCTTTACGGTCCCACTCGACCACTTTCGATATTCAATGGCTTTACGGTCCCACTCGACCACTTTCAAGATTCAATGGCTTTACGGTCCCACTCGACCACTTTCAAGAATCAATGGCTTTACGGTCCCACTCGACCACTTTCAAGATTCAATGGCTTTACGGTCCCACTCGACCACTTTCAATATTCAATGGCTTTACGGTCCCACTCGACCACTTTCAATATTCAATGGCTTTACGGTCCCACTCGACCACTTTCAATATTCAATGGCTTTACGGTCCCACTCGACCACTTTCAAGAATCAATGGCTTTACGGTCCCACTCGACCACTTTCATAATTCAATTTGGCACAATTCAAAGCTCAAATAAATAAACGGACTGCGCCACGACAATCGGCACGAGATTTCGGTCATCAGCCATCTCAATCTTAATTTCCGAAAAATAATTAATTAATTAATTAATTTCGAAAATTAATTAATAAATATAAAAATTCCGTTTAGCTCAAAATAAGGCCCAATTAAATAAACGGACTTCACCACGGTCATCAGCATAATTTTCTGGTCACTAGCCATCCCAGTTAAATTTTCGGAAAATAAATAATTATTTAATTAATTTCGAAAATTAATTAATATTAAAAATTCAATTTAGCTTAAAATAAAGTCCCATTAAATAAACGGACTTCACCATGATCATCAGCATAATTTTCCGGTTCGAACCATCTCCCTTGAATTTTCGGAAAATAAATAATTATTTAATTTAATTCCGAAAATTAATATTTAAATGCCCAAAAATCTCACTTAGGCCCGAATCGCCAAATTGAAGCCCGATTAGGGATCGGAAAATTCCCGAGATACTTCCAATAAATAGTAGACCACGTCTACTTGCTAATTGCGCAATCAATTTATTTAAATCACATCACAATTGACTAATAATTGCTAATTTAATATAATCTAACAACCTAAACATAATTAATTAAATCTAAACCAGCTTAAAGCATAATTAGCCACTAATCCTGGATTAGTGAGATTACTCACCAAATCGCGCGCAAGTCGGATCAATCCGACGGCGGCGACGCGAGGAACGAAACTTCCCAAAGCGACTCACGGATCCGAGGCCGGAAACGGCCCAAAGGCGGGTCCGAAGTTCTTTGAAACCCACTCCGTGGGTCTGCTGGTCGGGGCCGAACGGGGCCGCTGGCGGCTAGGGCGGCGGGGAAGCCGGCGGAGGGCGAGGGGGTCGCGGGGAAGGTCCGGCGGGGCTAGGCGGTGGCGGAGGTGGCCGGACGGTGGCTGGTCGGTCTTTGGAACAGAGCGAACAAGCCGGGCGGGGTTCGCACGGCCTAGGCGCGCGGACGGGCGGCGGGCGCGGCGCGGCGCGCGGCGCGGGCGCGGTGGCGGTGCGGTGCGACGGCGGGA
The DNA here is from genome assembly GCA_014182695.1 of Eucalyptus albens. Lineage (NCBI taxonomy): Eukaryota > Viridiplantae > Streptophyta > Magnoliopsida > Myrtales > Myrtaceae > Eucalyptus > Eucalyptus albens. The sequence goes on along the minus strand of CM024650.1, from coordinate 58,375,875 downwards.
CGAGCGCAACCGTGCGGCTTCTTCTTCTTCGTTTCGGTTCGCCGATTCCACGAAGAAGAAAGCAGGAGAAGAAGAAAGAAGGGGGTGGGTTCGGTCACGTGGGGGAAAAAGTGGGGAGAGAAGAGAGAGGAGAGAGAGGGAAGAGATAAGGGAGAGAAAAGTGAGTGGGTGGGGCGTCCGCACGAAAGGGAGGGGAAAAGGGGAGAGAGAGAGAGAAAGAAAAAGAAAAAGAAAGAAAAGAAAAGAGAGGGGAGAGAGAGGAAAAAGGAAAAGAAAATACATAATTCCTTTATGCAAATTCCTTTTCTTTTCTATTTTATTTTTGGTCTTCAATTTTCTTCCGATAATTTCTTTATTGAAATTTCGGACTCGTCAATAAATTGACGAGCGATGAGACGAGGATCCTAAAAATAAGAATTATGACGCGCTTAAAATTCGATTCCCGAAATCGAGTTCAATTTCGTGGTTAAAAATCGATCGGACGTGATTTTAGCTCAATCCAACCAATTAGGTAGCTTTTAGGGATTTTACGGTGATACATCCCTTAACGGCTTCACCCAATAGGTTAGTTAACTCGTGAGTGATCGGCTCGAGAGAAAAGGCCATAGGCACGCCGACGAAATGCCCATTTCACTTTATCGAAACGGGGTCGAATTTCGGGATGTCACAACTCTTCCCTCTTATAAAAATTTCGTCCTCGAAATTTAAACCATTACACCTTGTTCAAAAATGTAGGGGGGTACAATTGTCTCATCGATTCTTCGTCTCCCAAGTCGCTCCTTGATGCGTGGTGTTGCTGGACCACTTTGACCAACGGGATGGTCTTTGTACGCGAGAACTTGCTCTTTACGATCGACAATCGAACAGGGCTTTCAACGTATGACACACGTTCATCCACGTCCAATTCCTCGAAATTGAGCACGTGGGTCGGGTCGGCTCGTACTTCCTTAACATCGACACGTGAAAGACGTCATGCACTTGCGCCAATCTTGGCGGCAATGCAAGACGATACGCTAGGTTTCCGATTCTTTCAAGAATCTCAAACGGACCTACGTACCTCGGACTCGGCTTGCCTTTCTTACCAAAGCGTGAAGTTCCCCTCATTGGTGACACTTTCGGAAAAACGTGATCACCAACTTGGAATTCCAAAGACCTTCGGCGCTTATCTCGCATAACTTTTCTCGCCCGCTTGCGCGCTGTCTTCAATCTGTCTCGATCACGCCACGGCATCTACCGATTGCTTGGACTAACTCTCGGGCCCGTTATCTTCCTTTCTCCGACTTCATCCCAACATACCGGAGTTCCGCATGCTCCGCCATACAACGCTTCAAATGGAGCCATCTTGATGCTCGCGATAACTGTTGTTGTAGGCGAATTCCACTAGATGAAGCTGATCCTCCCAGCTTCCTTTGAAGTCTATTACACAAGCCCTCAGCATGTCTTCAAGAGTCTGAATCGTCCTTTCAGACTGGCCATCCGTCTGAGGATGATATGCCGTACTATACTGAAGCTTTGTACCCAAAGCACTCTGTAAGCTCTTCCAAAAAGCAGCAGTAAACCTCGGGTCTCTATCGGATGTTATCGTAACCGGCACTCCATGCATACGAACCACCTGACGCACATACAGTCCGCATGTCTATCTAGACTCGAGTCCTTTCGAACCGCAATGAAGTGAGCCGACTTTGTGGCCCGTCGACTACTACCCAAATCGAATCATTCCCCCTCGACTCCTTGGTAGTCCAGTCACGAAGTCCATCGTGATATGCTCCCATTTCCACTCTGGGATCGCGAGAGGTTGCGTGAAATCCTCCCGCTTGCAATCTTTGGGCTTTTACTTGCCGACAAGTCAAACACTTGGCCACATGCTTGGCGATGTCCGCCTTCATACCCGACCACCAATAGTGTTGACGCAAATTCCGATACATCTTAGTGCTTCCGGGATGAACGCTATAATTGCTACGATGTGCTTCGAGATAAAATTTCTTCTCTAAGCTCTACATCATCAGTACAACCAAACGTCCACGAAACCTCGCACCCCATCATCGAAACTTGAAAATCAGCTTTTCTTTTGTCGTATCCTCTTGAAGAATTTTTCGTACGTCCGGATCGTCGGTTGAAGTTGCTTGATTCGATCTGGACATCCGGCTCAATCCCGAGGGTGGCCATAAAACTTGAGAGGTGGCCTACCTCAAATTTGAATTCCGAATCTCGGGCTCTCTCGATTAAGTTCCACTCCTTAACCAAGATCCGTGCCACCGAAGACTTCCGCTCGGTGCATCGGCGACCTTGTTCGCCTTTCGGGTGATATAGAATATCACGGTCGTAGTCTTTCGGCAATTCCATCCATCGCCGTTGTCTCATGTTCGGCTCCTTTTGAGAGAACAAATACTTGAGACTCGATGGTCCGTGAAGATTCGAAACTTTTCCCCACACAAGTAATGCCTCCAAATCTTCAACGCAAATATGATGGCTGCGAGTTCCAAGTCATGCGTCGGGTAATTCAATTCATGAGGTCTCAACTGCCGGGAAGCGTATGCAACAACTCTACCATGTTGCATCAGCACGCAACCCAATCCCCTGAATGACGCATCACTATAGATCTCGAATCCTCCAGGACTAGATAGAATCGTCAGCACAGGTGCGGTAGTCAGCTTTTCCTTCAGCTCTTGAAAACTACACTCGCACTTATCTGTCCATATGAACTTCTCATTTTTCTTCGTGAGCTTTGTCAAAGGCGACGCTAATGCTGAGAAACCTTCTACAAACCGTCTGTAATAACCTGCCAATCCTAGAAAACTTCTAATTTCTGTCATTGATGTCGGTCTCCGCCAATTGATCACGGCTTCTATCTTGCTCGGGTCGACGGAGATTCCTTCTCCAGAAATCACATGACCTAAGAACGCAACACGAGTCGCCCAAAACTCGCACTTGCTAAACTTAGCATATAGCCGATGTGTTATTAAGGTCTCGAAGCACTAATCTCAAATGATTCTCGTGCTCTTCATTACTTCTCGAATAGACCAGGATATCATCTATGAACACGATCACAAACCGATCTAGATATTCCTTGAACACTCTATTCATCGATCCATAAAGCAGCCTGGAGCATTCGTCAATCCGAACGGCATCACCGTAAACTCGTAATGACCATACCGGTACGAAATGCCGACTTAGGAATATCCTCTTTCGAATCCTCGCCCGATGGTATCCTGTCCTCAAATCGATCTTCGAGAATATTGACGCTCCTTGCAGTTGATCAAACAAGTCATCTATCCTCGGCAATGGATACTTGTTCTTGATCGTTACGATTGAGAGCCGCCGATAGTCGATGCACAAACGCAACGAACCATCTTTCTTCTTAACAAATAGAACGGGTGCTCCCCAAGGCGATGCACTAGGACGAATAAATCCTTTATCCAAGTAACTCTTGCATCCGCACCTTCAGTTCCTTCAACTCGATAACGCCATTCGGTACGGTGCCTTTGAGATCGGTTCGTCCCCGGTGCTAGCTCGATTACAAATTCAATCTCTCTTTCGGCGGTAACCCGGCAATTCTTTTGGAAAGACATCCGGGAAACTCTGTACCTTTGCAATATCTTCCATTTTCAGCTCCTCAACCGTCTTATCCATGACGGTTGCTAAGTACCCACAAAGCACCCTCGTCTAACAAACGAGCGCTTTCGGCGACGAGATTAAGGAAATCGAAGGTCCTCCTCGATTCCCGATAAACTCAAAGCTCTTTCCCCTAACGGGTCAAAGGCGAATCGCCTTGCGATAGCAGTCCATTTTAGCTCGTTGATTGGTGAGCCAATCCATGCCAATTATCAAATCAAAATCATACATGGCTAGAACTAACAAGTCAATTTTCCCCACTCGCTCACCAATCTCTAACTTGCACCCCGAACATCCCCAAAGCAATAACTTTATCTTTCAAGGGTGTAGATATGCAAATTGCCGATTCCAACAATACAGGATTCAATCCTAGCATCCTAACATATTGCTCGGCAATGAAGGAATGGGTTGCTCCCGAATCAAACAAAGCATAAGCAGGTTGGTCGTTGAGCGAGACCGTACTCGTAATCACGCCAGGCGCAGCTTTCCGCCCGACCTTGGGTAATCGCATACACAGTGCCTTGAGCCGGGAGGTCTCGCTGTCCTCCTTGCAAAGTGCATTCCGAGGGGCATACCCTCCTATCTGTCTCAGCGGTGACGGCTGTGGCAATTGAGGTTGTCCTCCTTGCTTCCTTGGACAATTTCTTGCGATGTGACCCCGTTGGCCACATTCATAACACACAATCGTCCTAGCTAGGCACGGTCTTTGTCCCGTGTCTTCTCCCACAAAAGCGACACGCATCGGTTCCAATGGGTCTTGATCTATTAAATCCACCCTTCTTCTTGGATGGGCCTTGGAATCTATTTCCAAACATCGGCCTCTTTCCTTGGCGGATGTTGTCTCGCGAAAGTTAAACCTCGATCCGGATGAGGCGCTCTATCGTTCGGTCTCTTTCGATCATCTGAGCCCTCTCATAAAGATCATTATAATTTCTTAGATTCAGCAAAATCAATGGGCTTCTCAACTCTGGCTTGAGTCCGTCTCTGAATCTTCTTCCTCGGTTTATTGGATTCTCCACTAATTCAGGGGCATATTGCGACAGTTCAGCAAACTTCGCTTCATATTGATCCACAGTCATAGAGCCTTGGCGAAGGCATTGGAACTCAACCATCTTAATCTCTTTAGCAGTTTCTGAAAAATATTTCCCGTTGAAGGCTTCAACAAAGGCGTTCCATTCTGGGGCTACACCTTCGGGAAATATCGTTCCTTGAGTGGTTTTCCACCAAGTACTCGCAACTCCTTCTAATTTGTAGACTGCGAGGACCACTTTCTCAGTCTCAGAGCACATCAATAGTGCAAATGCCTTCTCCAGTCCTTGGATCCACGAGCGGCGGCCGGGGTCTCCCGCCCCAAAGTAAACTTCGGTGGCTTCAATTTCAAAACTGTTCCACCAAACTAGGCATCGGCCTCACGGGGCGGGACTCAACAGTACGGCGGCGGGTAAAGGGCAAAGAACAAAGCATTGGCGGCGGCGGTAGTGGCGGCGGCAAAGAACGGCGGCGGTAAATGCAAATGTTTGATCCCGGGCTGTTGCCCCATCATCTCACGCATAGCATCCAACGCTTGCGTGATCCCAACTGTTCCCCGATCAACGGGGGCTGCTACCCGGCACCAACGGCCGTGGTCTTTGCTCCACTCGCGCTAGCCTCAGCTTGCGCTCTACCTCGGCCACCTCGGGCACCAACTCTTGTCGGTGTCCTAGTCCGAGTTACTGAGGACAAGGTCCTCTGCCTAGGAGTTCTTGGCTCCTAATCGCTCATGGTGTCACTTTAATCTACTGACACCTGCTTCCAATTCAACACGAATTAGAAACAGAGCGATTCAAACAACAAACAATTTTAGCACTCAGCTAACACAGACATGCACCGGCATGAATTTAAAGGCCTTTCCTACTAACTATCCCATTAACCATCGCTCCTTATCACTCCAATCTTCAACCTCGCTCTGATACCACTTAAACTGGATGTCACGCCCCGATCCTCAGGCACGCACACATCCGTCTCACTTGGTCGATTTTATAATGCGATATCCCAAGACAATTATCGCCGACCCTTTCATTTTTAAGCACATGCGGAAGCGATTAAAATCCCAGACAATAAAACGATGTGATAGAAAAGTAGGGCCATATTTTTCATATTGAAATTTACAACCAAACTTTTATACAAACCACAAACCAGAACACTTCACAACTTTTTATTCTAAACTCTATTCACATCAAAATGGAGATATCAAAGAAGATAAAATTTCGGTCCATCTAGGCCGTACTCACGGCCCCTCTCGAGATTGTCTTCTTCTCCCAAAATCCTTCTCCAACTCTTCCTCCTCAGCTCCTTAGCGGGGTCCTGAAATGGTTTTCCCCAAACTGGGATGAGACTACGTCTCAGCGAGTTCTACCCCACTAAGCCCGATTAGTGAACCATTATACTAAAAGGCCGCCTAAACACGCATAGGTCGAAGACGTACCTTAGCATCGATCCCACCCGCAAGTTAGCACAATTCACAATAGGCACTCAAGCAATCATATCACCGATCAAAGCATCGATCAAATCGACCTAGTCGATTACATAAGCCAACAAGACCACTCACGGTCATTCCCATTCAAATCAATCAATTCACAACATCAAATCAAAACACGATCAATCGACTTCGTCGATTACATGTCAACCTGACCATTTCCCGGTCATTCAAGCTATTGCTATTCAGAGTCTCACTCGACAACATTCAACATTTAAGGGCTTTACAGTCCCACTCGACCACTTTCGATATTCAATGGCTTTACGGTCCCACTCGACCACTTTCAAGATTCAATGGCTTTTTTACTGGTCCCACTCGACCACTTTCAAGAATCAATGGCTTTACGGCCCCACTCGACCACTTTCAAGATTCAATGGCTTTACTGGCCCCACTCGACCACTTTCAATATTCAATGGCTTTACTGGCCCCACTCGACCACTTTCAATATTCAACCCGCTTACGGTCCCACTCGACCACTTTCGAATCACCCGCTTACTGGCCCCACTCGACCACTTTCATAATTCAATTTGGCACAATTCAAAGCTCAAATAAATAAACGGACTCGCGCCACGACAATCGGCACGAGATTTCGGTCATCGGCCATCTCAATCTTAATTTCCGAAAAATAATTAATTAATTAATTAATTTCGAAAATTAATTAATAAATATAAAAATTCCGTTTAGCTCAAAATAAGGCCCAATTAAATAAACGGACTTCACCACGGTCATCAGCATAATTTTCTGGTCACTAGCCATCCCAGTTAAATTTTCGGAAAATAAATAATTATTTAATTAATTTCGAAAATTAATTAATATTAAAAATTCAATTTAGCTTAAAATAAAGTCCCATTAAATAAACGGACTTCACCATGATCATCAGCATAATTTTCCGGTTCCGAACCATCTCCTTGAATTTTCGGAAAATAAATAATTATTTAATTTAATTCCGAAAATTAATATTTAAATGCCCAAAAATCTCACTTAGGCCCGAATCGCCAAATTGAAGCCCGATTAGGGATCGGAAAATTCCCGAGATACTTCCAATAAATAGTAGACCACGTCTACTTGCTAATTGCGCAATCAATTTATTTAAATCACATCACAATTGACTAATAATTGCTAATTTAATATAATCTAACAACCTAAACATAATTAATTAAATCTAAACCAGCTTAAAGCATAATTAGCCACTAATCCTGGATTAGTGAGATTACTCACCAAATCGCGCGCAAGTCGGATCAATCCGACGGCGGCGACGCGAGGAACGAAACTTCCCAAAGCGACTCACGGATCCGAGGCCCGGAAACGGCCCAAAGGCGGGTCCGAAGTTGCTGAAACCCACTCCGTGGGTCTGCTGGTCGGGGCCGAACGGAGCTGCTCTGGCGGCTAGGGCGGCGAGGGGAAGCCGGCGGAGGGCGAGGGGGTCGCGGGGAAGGTCCGGCGGGGCTAGGCGGTGGCCGGAGGTGGCCGGACGGTGGCTGGTCGGTGCTGGAACAGGAGCGAACAGCAGCTGGTTCGCACGGCCTAGGCGCGCGGACGGGCGGCTGGGCGCGGGCGAAGCGCGCGGGCGCGGCGCGGGCGGCGGTGCGACGGTGCGACGGCGGGACGAGCTGCAACCGTGCGGCTTCTTCTTCTTCGTTTCTGGTTCGCCGATTCCACGAAGAAGAAAGCAGGAGAAGAAGAAAGAAGGGGTGGGTTCGGTCACGTGGGGGAAAAAGTGGGAGAGACGAGAGAGGAGAGAGAGGGAAGAGATAAGGGAGAGAAAAGTGAGTGGGTGGGGCGTCCGCACGAAAGGGAGGGGAAAAGGGGGAGAGGAGAGAGAGAAAGAAAAAGAAAAAGAAAGAAAAGAAAAGAGAGGGAGAGAGAGGAAAAAGGAAAAGAAAATACATAATTCCTTTATGCAAATTCCTTTTCTTTTCTATTTTATTTTGGTCTTCAATTTTCTTCCGATAATTTCTTTATTGAAATTTCGGACTCGTCAATAAATTGACGAGCGATGAGCACTGAGGATCCTAAAAATAAGAATTATGACGCGCTTAAAATTCGATTCCCGAAATCGAGTTGATTTCGTGGTTAAAAATCGATCGACGTGATTTTACCAATCCAACCAAATTAGGTAGCTTTTAGGGATTTTCTGGTGATACATCCCTTAACGGCTTCACCGATAGGTTAGTTAACTCGTGAGTGATGTTCTCGAGAGAAAAGCGCAAAAAAGACGCCGACGAAACGCCCATTTCACTTTATCGAAACGGGGTCGAATTTCGGGATGTCGCGATATAGTATATTAATAAAAACCTCGAATTTAAGCTCATTGAATAATATTTAGTCTAAATAAATTAGTCTGGCTGACTTCGTGATTCCGTGGGACTTCTCCTTCGGTCCAACCACTCATAATTGCATTTATGTTCGGCCACAATTGTGAAAAGAAGAAGATTGTGCATGGATTTCATTTTGCATTTATTTTTTCTGCATGTGTAGGAGACAAAGAAAGTGGAACAACGTGCATGTTTTATTCAATTCTGTCAAGCTGGAGAAAATATTGACTACATCTACTGCTCCAGGGTGGCAAATAAGAAGGCACTCAAATTGCGCCACGTGTCCAACGTGGGCTGACGTTGTCAGGCCTATTTCCTTTGAAGAGAAGAGTAGCCCGCGCCGTCAGGCCAATTTTGAAATATGTTTGGCTCTTCCTCTTGAGAGAGAGAGACAGCGCGCGTTCTCTCTCCCCTGTTGTCCCGGCTCCCTCTCACTTTTGCGCCCGACTCTCTCTCCCTCCGACCCCTCGTCTGACGCACCCGACTGACGCACCATCGCGCTCGACCGACGGACCACTGTGCAGCCCCTCCGGCTTCGGCAGAAGGCTCGGTGGTGCACGCTCTCGATTCTATCCTCTCTCTGCTTCCGAGTCACCACCGAGCCCTAACCGCGTGGTCTCTGTCTCCCCCTTCGTCGAATCGCGACGAATTCAGAGGGTCTACATTGACGACGCCGCCCCGTTGCCTCCACCTCCGCCTCGAAAGGTACGATTAGGGGGATCGTCCAATCGAGCCCCTAACCGCGCGGCCTTTGCCTCCGACGTTGCTGAATCTCGACGAATCCAGAGGGTTCACGCTGACGACGCCGCTCCGTTGCCTTCACCTCCACCTCAAAAGGTACGATTAGGGTAATGTCCGACCAAGCCCTAAGTGTGCGGCCTCCGCCTCCGCTGTCGTCCAATCTCAACAAACCCAGAGGGTCTACAATGACGACGCCGCCCCGTTGCCTCTGCCTCCGCCTCGAAAGGTACGATTAGGGTAATTGCCGACTTGTGGACTATAAGCTCTGTACATTAGAATAATTCTTGGATGGGATGAATCCTCATCACTTGCTTCCAAGCGTGCTGTTCATCTCATTGCTGATGTTTTTGGTATTGGCGCGTTTCTTGGATTCTGATTTTGGGTTGCTTTTCTTAGTTGGGTCTTTCTTTTGGTTGTGTGGTTCTTGGGCTTTTCGATTGGTCCATGAAATTGCTGCTTGATTGATCGTTTGTTCTATCAATTTGTGCAGGTTACGAGGCTCCTAAGCTGAGGTCTGATGTCATTACTTGCATTTCTAAGTATATGTAATTCTATAATGTCATCTCTTGAAGTGAATAACTCTGTATTGTCCTTAGAGCATTTATTTGAAAGCTCTACCTTTCGGTTCACCTTTGGGGTAAAGGCGTGTCGGCCCCTGGGGCTGCAAGATTTTGTTGGGAATGTGAAATTTTCTGAATTCACTTTCACAGTTCTGAGGAGTTTTTGTGATGAGAAATTTGTTCTACCTTCACCATTGAAAAACTAGTTCTGTTCACTTGTAAACGCTTCTTTCAAGTTGTTAAAAAGAGCTTGCCTATCTTTTCAGGAAAGGCACTAGCGAAATTAGCAGGCATTGAAGACATTCGAGCAGCAGTTATTCAGCACCCTGGTCGTATGACTGAAGATGAAATCGATGGTAAAATTATGCCAGTGAACATTGAATTATGTGAAAATATTCCTGTCAGTTCTTCCCCTCTCTAGTTATTTCTACACTTCCATTAATTCAAGGACCTTGGTTTTGCAGTTTGAGAGTTATGTGAAAATATTCCCTAGTGTCAATCATGGATGAAGTGTGAGGTGCGACAACAACAACGAACTGTCGAGAGTGCCGAAGAGGGCCAAGAGGACATGTTGAATTGGTTTTTGAAGCATGTCAACCAAATAGAAGGCATTTTAGAATAATATAGCGAGGCAAAGCATTAGATGGTGTTGTCAATCATGAATTGGTTTCGTTAGCATTGAAGTTGTGTACGTGATTTGAATGATTCTTGAATTCTTTTTTGAGCAATTTGATGATCGATGCATTTTCTGTTTCTTTGAACTTCAACTGTGAATTTTTGTAAATCATACTGCTCTTATATATATCTATATATTAAAAAAATAAGAAATTCTAGCCATTTATGCATTTATTCAGCTATGAATGATATAGATTTTACACTTTACCAAAAAAATGATATAGATTTTACAAGAACAAAGGACCTACCTAGTCTCGAGTAAATAGGAACGTTTTCTAAAGCATTCAAAATTTATGATGCATATGTTGGTAATTAGGGAGAAAGTTGCTTGTAGCTTCGACCGAAGATGGAACAACAAAGAGGAGACTAGGACAGGGAACTCAAAAGCACCACCAGATATCAGCAACAAAAGACGCCTGCTTAAATAAGAGCACTGAAAATTGAAGCAAAGAAGACGACAAGACAAAGGAAACTGCTCACTAATTGCAGATTATTCTCACAAACCACCATATTGGCCACTAGAAAATTCTTACAACTAATCAATCCACCAAGATCTCCATCATGAACTCACGCAGCAATAGTTCAGAACAGCCAGCAAACGTACAAATCTAGAAGAGCTTAGAAGTACAAAGTACACAAAAAAATCACAACAAATATATGTGCTTTTCAACCCACAAAAAATGTTCATTCATCCCACAATTAGAATGTACATACATGTACAAAACATGTCGAGCTCATGAACAGCCCAACCAACATCTTCACGTTTGCCAAATCTCAAAACGTGTCAAATTCTAAAATAAATACAAGCTAAAATTACTATAAACATCAGCACAATTAATTTATCTTCAATCTAAAATTTTCTTTCTTCAAATGTTTCAGGTTTACCTTGAGAGCCTTGTTTTTGGCATCCATCGAACAGCCCTCATCCTCATTGTGAGTCAACATTGGTTCTTGCTCAACATTACTTCGACAAAAACTCTTGGTCACACTCCTTGCCGATTGATTGATTTCCTCATCAACCCAAAATAAAAGAAACTACAACTTTTTCCTCTATTGTTATGGGTGTATCTTGGGCAGCCTTAGTATCTTCTTCACCAATTGTCCTTCATCCCTGCTGTTCATAGAGGAGATTTGAGACCACAATAGTAAAGCACCAATCGTTGTTGATTAAAAGGGCCGACATAATCGATTGTGATGAATAGGCTGATCTCTTCATGAATTTGCTAATATCTTCTTGCGATGACACCTCACCGTTAATTGTAATGCTACTACTATTTCTGCTTTCAAAATTAAAACTTAATTTCCTTTTATGGTTCCGTCATCTGCAAGGGAAAAATGAGGATCGCATATGATTCAAGAGAATCCAAAATGACACTTCCAATAATTAACACAATCAACTAACATGATGAATAGATGAATATATGCTAATCAAATTAATGCATCCTGTAGGACCGCTTCTAACAGGAACACTCCTAATATGAATAGATACATGCTATGAACAGAGAAAAAATTTGTAGAGAAGAATACATAGCACCTGAGTATTAAGATGTCTGGTACTTTTTGTATGTGGTCCATGCTTAATCATATGGTAGATTTGGTTTTCTGAGATTTAGTTTTGGAAAGACTAAAGAAGAGGAGGGGAGTAATTCAAAGAATTCTCTCTGAGCTGATCATTTAATTTGCTGCAAATTTTTTTTTTTCATTAAGATGTCTGGTCCATTTTTGTTACTTTAGCACCTTTACCATGTCATGAAGAAGACGCTAAAATGGCAAGATAGGTACATAGCTTGAAAGCCACAGGTAGAATTCATGGATAACAGAAAGAGCTCCAAAACTCCAGAGTACACTTCATAAGTAAATAGCTAAATCCTAGGTATGCAAACATAATATAAGGATCGCTTCATACAATTTCCAACTTCTAATTAAAGGTCAAACATCATCTGCACCGAACATGTCTAATTAAAAGATTGCCAAAGATGCGAATTACTTGGGCTTACGATTGTATTATAGCAGAAGCACGACATGAATTCACGCATGACAGCTTTAAACATACATACACATGCATACGAAATCCACAAATGGAGGAAGCTTTCCATTCGTCAAACAATAATCATTCTAAAATATAGAAGTTAGACAATGATCCGCTTATAATCATTCTAATGTACAGAGCTTATAGTCCACGAGTTGGCGATTATCCTAATCATACCTTTCAAGACGGAGGCAGAGGCGACGGGGCGGCGTCGTCAGTGTAAACACTCCGGGTTCGTCAAGATTCGGCGGCGGCAGCGGCGGAGGCCGCACGGTTAGGGCTCGGTTGGACGATTACCCTAATCTTACCTTTCGAGGCGGAGGCGAAGGTAATGAGGGTAGCGTCGTCACTGTAAACACTTTGGGTTCGTCAAGATTCGGCGACACCGGAGGCGAAGGCTGCGCGGTTAGGGCTTGGTCGGATGATTACCCTAATCATACCTTTCGAGGCTTTCGAGGCGGAGGCAACGGGGCGGCGTCGTCAGTGTTAATCCTCTAAATTCGTTGCGATTCAGCGACGGCGGAGACGGAGGCCGCGCGGTTGGGCTCAGTCGTGACTCGGAGGGAGAGAGAGGGCAGAGTCGAGAGCATGCACCACCGAGCCTTCTGCCGGAGCCGTCGGGGCCTCGCGATAGTGCGTTAGTCGGGCGCGTCGGACGAGGGGTCGGAAGGAGAGAGAGTCTGGCGTAAAAGAGAGAGGGAGTCAGGAGAATAGGGGAGAGAGAACGCTCCCTCTCTCTCTCAAGAGGAAGAGTCGGAACAAATTTCAAAAATTGGCCTGACAACGCGGGCTTCTCTTTGAAATTGGACTAACAACATGGGTCCACGTTGGACACGTGGCGCAATTTGAGGCACCTTATTATTTGTCACGTTGAAGCACCAGCTATAGACAGGCTAGGTGCAGGATGTGCGGTGGGGAGAAGGTGACCTGGCATCCGCACCCGGCTTATGTATACAATACATCGTGACAGCTTGCATCCTATCTGCCAAGGTTCTCACCATGTTCAAGCTTTTTTTCCTCTTTTTCCTTTTCACTTTAGAAAAAGTTAATAGGTTAATACAAATGGTCCATCAATTTTGACTAACATATAATTCGTTAAATACGATTCCTGAATTTTAACTCAATATATAATATATTTACGAAATTTTTTATATCTAAACTTTTGATATATATTCAATGTGGTCTCTGGACTATATAGTTGAAAAAATTCAATGGTATATTATTGAACATTTTTATATAATTTAAGGATTAAATTGAATGTGTACAAAAAGTTCATGGACCACGTTAAACAAATCAAAAGTTTATGAATCAAATTGCACATTAAGCCAAAGTTTAGATATCATACTTAACAAATTAAAAGTTGATCACCATATTACACATTAAATCAAAAATCATAGATTATTTATGTCATTTTCTCTTACTTTTAACATCACAAAAAATCTTGAACTGCACCGCCCATGAATTTTCATAGATTAAAAAAAGCTCCTAACCAATGCACCTTATCAGCTTCATCCAAAAAAATCCATTATCATTAAGGATTCTAAATATCTTTAAGTATTTCCTAAATTCATAGCTATTTGATCACGTCAATATGTCATGTCTAATGCTATATCATTATTTGAAGCACTGCCCTCCTCATTTATATAATCAAAATTCGCTATATAAAAATCAGTATCCAAATCTACCTAAGCAAAATGTGCATCATTCATGACATTTCTTTGTATCACAATTTTCACTTGCTTTTTGTGTAGATAACTTAACATACTTTTTAGAATCTCCTGCTTCTTTTTCAATACTCAAAGGTTCCCTCAATTTCAGATTGTAGTGAGGAATGAATACAGTTGGACACTTTTGTATAACTTGTAGGAGCATGAACTTGAATGATAACTAACTCCTTTGTGTCGCCCAAAATGACCTGTGGGGTACATCCACTATATAGGATTTACCTACACAAAAATATTGTAAATTTAATCAACACTTACCATATATATATATCAATGTACAAAAACCATTAATTAATGAACCTTTTAAAGAATGAGGAAATTGTAAATCACATTTTTGATGGCTTCATAGAAAATATAAGTATCATGAGTTATTCCCTCCAAATTGGCCTAAACATAAGTAAATTCCATGTTAAAATTACACATAGTCAATACATTTTGCATTAATATTTCTTTTCGACCAATTAAACGAAATTGGTCATCGGTAATGAGTACTCTCTGTAGTTCCAATGCAATCCTATAACAAGAACACAAATGTTACTTAATTTATATTTAGTTCATCATTTTATTGTATAATCGTAACTTAGTTTAAAAATGTAGATAAATTTTTTTATTATTCGTAATCTTCTTTGGAACCTCTCTAAATTGTTGATTAAATGGTTGGATCGAATTTGCTCCCATTTCACATGCTTCATTCAAAATTAAGTTAAATAGCTTGCATATGGTTTTTCCAAAATACTGAAAATGCTCCCATGCTAACTTGTTACTTATGTTATATCCTAAAATATGAAGAAATATTCTTAACTTTTTGCAACATCAATATTCCTAGATCCTCAGAGACCATATCATGTCTAAATATTTGATAAAACCTCATTGGATTAGCATCTGTGCCCATAAACTCTTTTAACCAGGCATTTTCAGTATAGGAAAAGGTCATGCATTGTGACCGTACGTTGCTTGATAACAACTATAATATGCACAGCTACATAAAGTTGCTGATATTTCTCTTATTCTTTTTCATGGTTTTTCTCTTTTGGGATAATCATCCGATATTAGCTAAAGTAACCAAATAGAATTAGAATAAGAAAAATAACGAATTATCTAGATCATCGATCGACAAAATATTTATCGACCATCATATATATGCAAACTCCACTCAATAAAGATAACATCAAATAGAAAAAGGTCTCACAATAGGACATAAGACATGTCTCACGAACTAGTACTAGTAAGTAATGCAAATAAATTACCCATTACATCAACGTAGCATATGAATAGTTAACATCCTAGTGATGACTACGTTGTACGAACTTATACTAAATCTTCATGACTTTTTTACCAATCACCATCCAAGTTCATGAGTATTTGCCTATTGTCTTTCTATTTTGCAAAATGATTTAGTGCAAAACAATATTACTATGAGTCTTGCTTAATCTCAGGTATGACTTTTAATGTCTTCATGATTAGGATAAAACTCCCTCGCAAGAGATATAGCATGACTGCTCCTTTCAAAAGCTAAAATTATGTCCATTTGCGTTTCTAACTTAGCAATTGTAGTCAATTTCTTGTGCTTCTTTCCTTGAGATTGCCTCATCAAACTCTGCGCCACTCTTTTTTCTTTTTTTTTTTTATTATCGTTTTGAGCCTATTCCACAATCTTTTGACCTACATTAGACTATATTATTATCAATAAATCTTGCACAATCACCAGAATTAAGTTGTGTGCCCAAAATATCCTCATCAACACATAAACTTTGTGTAGTATTACATGTGATAATTCCACTAGCAATTGCGTCCCTAAATATTCTATCCAACAAAAATTGAAGATCTGATGTATGCCTTTCATTCTCATAACTTAACTTTAGGATTTTCCATTTACAATAAGCATTTTAATGAGTTGTATCATAAAGATGAACTTTAAAAAAAGTAAGAAAAGAATGAGAAACATCTGAATTTTCCTTTCTCACCATTCATCACTTAGATCAACGGTATTCTTTTTCGAATCACATTATGATCCTGTTTCTTTTAGAGCCAATGTCCTTCATCTTTTCCATTATTCCTTAAGATTATCCCACATACAATTTATTTGACTTCTATCGTACTTTTTACCTCTTAGGTCCTCAAACTTCTTATTTATGATTGTTCATCCATTCTTATTGTTGTTTGCAGGACGATTGCCATTATCAATTTGTTCGACGCACAACTTACAAAATGTTTCTACATCTTCCGAGCTCCAAAATGCATTTTCCTTTAATGAAATTGTCATTTACTAATAAAGTGACATGAAAAAGTTCAAATGATAAGAATAAACCAATAGAAACAGAGAAGGTTATGCCTTAATCATCCACCTACATTAACTTCTTTCCTAAACGTTCAATTCAAGCTAAGCATGACTAGCTATGTATAAGTTAATGTAAGCAAACCTCATAAAGAGAACAGCCAGTGGGAGTTAAGCATGACAAGCAACTTGTAATTTAATTCAAGCTAAACATTCAACTAATAAACATAATATCCAATTCGATGTGTGCAAACTATAATGAATCTGTGCCGAAATGTATAAGTCACTAATCAATGACTCATGGTGAGAATTACTCAAGCTAAGCATGACAAGCAAGAACGGACAAACTCATCCCAAATACTTTCAATAAAAAAGATTAACAATTAAAACACCAAAAGAAGCACAACAACAATGAAATTGGCAAGTTCACATCCTCTGCAAAAGTAATAGTATAAATTAGGCGAAGCCCTCACAACAACTTAAGACAACCACCTTGTGCCATTACAAAATTCACTTGGTGACCACATCGCAATGATCAGTCAATACTGCTTGATTAGATCAAACAAAAGCGAACGCGAACACACAGGACACGCCAACGACAACAATTTCAAACAACGGAGAACAGATCAAAAATGCAATCGAGATGGAGAACCAGATACACACCTGCAATCCTGGAGACGAAGAGGAAATCGAAGTGCCAAAAGGCGAGCAAATTTCAAGAGGGCAAGTGTAGCGAATGAAGTGCAAAGTCGAGCAGGAAAAATTGATAAGAGGCAAAGGCAAAGTGCAGAGCAGGAGCGGAGAGTGAGCGAATGGTGTGTTTATAGATCTAGGGTTTCAATTTTTTGAAAGGGGTAGAATTGGACAGGACGGTGTTAATTTGTGTGTGATAGCCAGAAGGTAATAGATCAATTCATATGAGGGGAGAAGGGGTTTGATGGGGGTAAGGATACGGGAGCTTTACAAAGAATAGGGTTGATGGGTCAATAGGGTCCCGATGATGATACCGAATGCGGATTTGGGAGTTGGGAAGAAATTAGGGTTTAAGGGTGGGCGGGATTTTAGGAAAGCTATCGCCACTGGAATAGAGGTGAGCTCCCTCAGTAAAGTGAGATTACAAAGAAAATCATGCAAGTGACTTGAAAGAATATGATCTTTTAATCCGTTTTAGTCTCATCACGTTCAACCTTCTTATATAGATAATCAATGAATCGAACAAAGGTCAGAAAGACATTCATTCCGAGAAGGAAAAGATCATGTTGACCCGTGGTTTTATTTTTTTTCTGACTACCGTGCATTGATATTTTTATTCTCCAAAAAACTAATGAGACTGTTTTTCTTTAATCTTTCCCCCTAATTATGCTTGGTAAGTGAAAATACACAATAGGCTCCGAGGTTGACTCAGCTCAAAGGGTTCAGCCCAACCTAACACAAGTGCCTTGACTAAGCTCATGCCAGCTCTTCTTTCTTCGTGGTCAGTCAACACAAGCCCGCTGTAGCATGGCCGATGTGATCCACGAGGATTTCTAAGTCCAGATTCCCCTGCAAAGCGTGCCTCGACTTCACTCGGTTCATGCAGCTCTTCTTTCCCCGATTCCACTCAACATCAAGCATGGAAAAAGGGGTACGTTGCGATCCGCGAGGGTTCCTTAGTCAAAATACTCGGAAAACCGTGCCGATAAGGACGGACCATTAATGTCTCGGCCCGTGGAATCTAGACCGAGAAAATGCAAAAGAAAGGTAGCGGCACGCTTAGACCGCACAAGTGTACTCCACTCGTAACGTGCTCGCCGAAGCAGATTTCCAGGGAAAATGATATAATAGTAGGGCTCTCGACGACTTGAAATGAGGTCTCAACGCAATTCGACTTGTAGTGGAAGTACGATGAAAAGTCAACTACGAGTCTTCTGGTGCTCCCCAACCTGTTCAATTGCGATGGAGAAGAAGTGAAAGGCAAAAGAACTCTAAACTTGTACACGAGAAGGAACTGCAATTTCATCACACGCCCCTGCATGCGCCCCTGCATATATGTCTGATAAGATACAGCAAATAAGATACATTCTCGTGCCAGTGCTGGTGCCGGATGGAACAGGCTGGAAACTACTGGTATCAAAGTACATTCAAACCACAACATGCATTCAGAGTACACTCCAAAGTACATCAGATTTGGATTTGCTTCGGGTGATTACAGTGCAGACCTTGGATGATCCTTCCCCAAACCGCTTGGATGAAATAAAAAATATTCCAAAAACAACAAGACAAGCCTATATAAATTAACATTTTGGAAGACGACACAACCAACTCCCGAGATCGAATAAAATGAGGTGTTCAAGCCCCCATTCCACCAGACAACATTTAAGGGAAAAAGAATATTCACCTTCGATCTTCAATGTATCCATATGAAACTTCAATATTCAGTGATACACTGATTGCCTGGAAGCAAGCTCCGTGGTCAACTCAGCAGCAAGAGAGAGATCCTGCATAAGCTGAGGTCATATGGGGACTCTTTCCTTGGAGAACTAACTCCCGATTCATCAGGACAAAAATTCTCATATTCAATGACATCGCACAATACTCCTCACTCTTGGACTAGTAGAGTGCCTTCAACCCATTGTGTATGGACTGTTTTAACACTTGTAGAACAACGCTTCATAAAGCGACTATTTCCTAGGAGAATTGACTCCGGACTCCTCAGAAAAGACCTTCCCATTAATCAACAACATTGCATGACAGTCCTCACTCAGAGGCAATTGAAGTGCCCCCCACCGACTGGATATGGAATGTTTAACAAAGCTCACGTGGATTTGAATTGAACTAGATTGTTGTGGCTGAGCTATGATAGATGCTCCATTCCAATAGTGTTCCGGGCATTATCAGTAAAAAGTGGCTGCAGCAACTTTCATGTGTGGTGCATTGCCACTAAACTGTATCAAAAGCAAAGTTCCTAGCATAACATACCAAGATGGCAACACTCAGCAGTCACATTCAAACAAGAAGTAGGAATCTTCCCTTTCCATGTAATTCCATTCGATCTATAACTCTGACCAGATACCAAATGATGTCTCATAGAAGGGATAGAATCGATACAAAGCTTCTTCAGCTGCTAGAGCCAGTATCATATGCTATGGTTACCCATGCTTCTATCCACAGCTTACGTGTCACCTTTTCCTCTTGGAAGACAAACATTGGAGCAGCTTAGTTTTATTTTGGCACTTTGATCAATAAAAGCCTGAAAGCACATGCAATTAGCATGAATGGAACCTTCCCTCCACTACTCGTGATTGCCCTTGGCTTCCAAAAAAAAGTCATTTTCAGGAGAAGGCTCTGCTCATCCACTCTACATCAACTTGTGACAATCATATTAACAAGAATCTTTCGAGATGGACCTATAATCCATTCATTTGGAGCACGCTTGTGACCCCAAACCTTGCCACTAATGCAGCCAATTGTAATTTTCAATTCAGGACATTTCAAGTTTTCTTGGGGAGGATGTTGTAGAATCCAAATGTCACATTGCTCCTCCAGCAGCACATCCTTGTAGAGTTTTAGAACATCGATTTTTCATAGAGGTGTTGATAATCATGTCAAAGGCAAGCTAGCTTGTTAGAATTTCCGACACAACAGTAACTATCAGTTCAAAAATAAACACTCGTCTGTATGATTCGAGATGGGCCAAGTGAGTGAGTGAGTGAGCAATAGTTGAGGGCAAGGCTGAGCTTAGATGACTAAGGGGTGAATGAGTCATTTAGAGCCTAAGTGCCACACAATTCACGATCTCAAGTGTCTGCCCATGACAAATGTTATTAGATCAAGCTGTAGACACAGTGGTTGAGAGAGTTGATGGTGCACACCACGTGGTTGAGAGAACGTCAGAATCAGATGTTACCGCTATTGCTGTTATTGGAGAAAAGGCTCAAGAAAAGAGTCTTGTGCCAAGAGGACTCAATTGAGGGATGTCATGTCCTTCTTCGACAAAAATCTCACCAAGGTGATGTTGGCCGTAGGCAAATTGAAACATGGGTTCAAAGACTTGAAGGAGCAGATCAACGGGATCAAATTATTATACCATATTCAAGGATTATTGCAATCCTTAGCTCAACTTTCAAGTTGTATGGTTCTTGTCAGTAGGCTTAGTAGGTTTCCCTACTCGTGCCAATTAGGTCTTCTTTGTGTTACTTCTGTTGACAGCAGTTTTCAGCAGTTTGTTCTTCATGAAAAGGAAAAAGTATTCTCTACTTACAGGAGGTAAGTTGTGCAGGTCGGATAGTTATTTTTTATGCATCCTTTTCTTTTTTTCACCAAAACTTTCTTTGATGATATGTTGGTCCATTTTGTTGAAAGTTGTGCGGTGAATCTAAATACTGAGGCAAAAAGCTTTACTTCTCTGATTGCATTTCCTTCTCTGAGTGGTTCGCAGCACCTGGAAAAACCAATTGGCAGTCATGGCAAGACCTTGGGCACACAAAAGCATATATCAATTGTTTCGCAAATATGCTTTTCGCTTATTGAAGGACAATCATACACACACAGGATATATCATGAATTGGAAGGAAAACAAATCTCTTGTGTTGAAAGTTTCAAGAACTACTAAATGCATTGCTCTTTTAGAAATAATTAGAGGTAATTATTTAGTAACCTTATGCCATTTATGAGGACGGGCTAGCAAATGGAAGCCACAGCACTTGTAGCCCAGTCATCACAAATCCCACAAGGGATTTGGCAGGTGGAAGGTTTGACCCCCACCAGGGTATAATGCGGGCTGCGGCACTTAGATCTAGGTTCTAGGATCAGATCCCAGACAGAGCCCAGGAAAGACACAGTACATTGAAGTAACAGATGGAACTTTTATTGTTCAGGGCATAGCATAAGAAAGCAAAGATACACTACTGCAACCAGAAAAATTGAAAAAGTATCACGGAGGACAAGTTGGAAAGGCTACCCACAAATATCAACATCTTTAGGCAAACATACACATGCTGCAGAGTTATATTCGCATCTTAAAGAAGTTCAGAAACAAAATGCCAATGACACTGACGTCGTTTCAACGCAAGTATGGCAAAGATGCATCAACAACATCAGACATACATGAAAGTATCAAATTAAACGATACAAAACACAGAATATATAGCAAGTTAAAAAGGCTTAACAAAAGGTGAAAAATCAAGGTCATAAACAAATGACAGGGAAACTTGACAATAGAATCCTTCAAGATCTCTGTCCTACTAGTTAGCTAAAACTTCAGGATAACTTTGCTCGCATTTCAATCCTCCATGACCATGTCATACCAATGGGACAAGACGGCATGTGTCATCGTAGGATGGTTTATCTAGAAAAGACATACACTATCTGATGCTTTAATATGTTACTTGGAAACAATAAATGTTTTCCTCCCTCCAAAAGAAGAAGTCTTGGTTTAAAAATTCGACAGCAAAAATGGAGCTATATTTTCTCAATTAAAGTCCAATTTATATAATATCATGCTCTATAGCATTTGTTAGGCAAAGTCACTAATCAGAGTAATCACAGTTCATAGAGATAACTCACCGCCCTTGCACATCTATGCCTCCATCAGAGAACAAGCTTGAAACCCAATGAGAGAGAGTCACCCCTGAACAGGAGGAAGGCAGTTTCTAATCAACTAAACAATCAAGAACAGTAGTAAAGATGTGAGGTGCGAGTAAGCCAAGTCACCAAAATATTTACCAGAGACATTCTGTTGCAGATTCTATATAAAAGTTAAAGCGGACTCAGCAGACTGACTATTAAATCTATCATTAAGCAACCATAAGGGTACGATGGATGGAATGTAATAAGAATAAACCAACATAAATCTTTTTCCCCTTAACTTTGGTAGTCTTAAAGCTAACACATGGAATGGAACAATAATTGTGACAAGGGGAACTTCATTCCTATTTATCAGTACAAATTAGAGCAACGGAAAACATTTTGTTTTTTGTTTTTTTGGCTGTTTTAGCTCTTAAATAGATGTTCCCTACCCTATTGTTTCCTTAGAAACCTTTTGTGAATGTGTTTTCTTCGGATGCATCATACGTAGACTCCCCTTCTATAATATAAATTCTCATTTCAAACTGTTTTATGTTTTCTTTTATCAATAAAAATATGGATTAAAAAAAAATAAAGGAGCACACAACTGTTTTGTTTTGTGAAACATAATTTGGCTTTAATTCCAAGTTCCCAATTCCTAGATTAGCTCCCCTTAGTTCTCAATCATCTCCTCTATTCTTTGTCCATATTTTCAAATTAATTAGATCACACAACCACCTTAGTAGTCTCCTTGACTTCCCAAAAGTTAACCCGTCCAGAAATAGGGAGGATCTGATCATCCACTGCATCAATAGAACAAATCTTCTTCCTCCAGAAAGGGCTATCCTTTAAATAGGACATTTATCATTTTCATATCAGTTTCCCTGTTCCATCCCAAAAACCGTTTCACAGACATGCCAGAGGGAAGAAAGCACTAAGGTCTGTCCATAAGGAATATGACACAGTCTAACTTGATACTTTTCACAAAATACTTACCTCTTGTTCCTATTCTTAATCTCTTCCGCTTCTTGCTGCTTCTTCTTGGTGTATCCTCCATAATAATCGACCGAAACAAGGGTTCTCAAACAAATGTCTGCTTCAAAGGAATTTGGCATGCCGTTTATATCAACCCTCTCGATGTCCTTAGTCTGTAGATCATACAAAATGAGATTCTTACTGTCCTGTCTTACCAAAACTTGACGACCATTCTTGGCGTAAGCCAAAGGCCTGACAAACCCAAGAGTCCTCGCAACTTCAGATTGCGGTATTGAGAACAACTTAACCCATGAATCTTTCAATCCATACTCTCTCATAATCCACACATCGACACCCATGTGGTTCCGGTTAATGCTAAGGCAGAGACACCCTCCCAGGACGGACAAATCCATGTCAAGCTTATTATCGATACCTTCAGGCTGATCCACCACCTTAAAATCCTCAATTCGAAAATCAAAAGCCACCAGCAGATTCGCCGAATCCGACCCCAGCTCCCGAGTCATTATCCAGTGCAGATGGCCGCACACGAAAACCCCCATCTTGCGCGGATCAACCAGGAAGTACGGCATGTCCTTGAGCCGCCTCCACGCGTTATCCTTCAAGCTGTAGATGCTAACCTCCGACTGGATCGGCTCAGTCACGAGCTGGGCCAGCCTCAGCAGCACGTGATCGTCGCGCCTCTCGTCGTACCCGAGCCCGTAGACGCAGACGGAGAACGCCGAGAAGCGCCGCACCTCGACGGCGGAGTACGGCAGGAACTTGTGCTTCCGCGTGGCGGGGTTCCACACGACGACGTCGTCGGCGGCGTTGGAGATGCAGAGCAGGCCGTTGCAGGACCCGAGGACGCGGATCCGGTCGCTGTAGCACATGAGCGGGAAGTTCATCTCGGCGACGCCGCCGTGGCGGAGGAGGGAGGTGAGGTCGATGCAGTAGAGGCTGGAGGAGTGGCGGAAGAAGAGGGTGAGGTTGGCGGTGGACTCGGAGGAGCGGGCGAGGTGGGAGCGGACGAAGGCCGGGCCGTCGATGATGTCGCGCCACCGCTTGCAGACGGACCGGAACCGGAGCAGCGACTCGACCGGGAGGCGGTCCAGGATCTCGGTCACCACCTCGCCCGGCAGCTCGCCCGGGAGTTCCGCCATGAATGCTTAAGGCCCTACTGCTCTACGCCTCGAAGGAGCGGGTAAATCGGTGGAGGAAAAAGATGCGAACTTTTTTGTCTTTCAGGCGAATCGATGCGGGGCGATCGGGGAGGAATAGGTTCGATTCGAGAGCATCGGTGAGAGGTCGAGCTCACCTTTTCTGCTGCTTCTTGCTTCTTGTTCACCTTCCTTCTTCGTCTTCTTCCTTCTTCTTGACAGGAAATAGGAGATAATAGAGAAAGAGGGTACGGGTTAGGTGCGGGATGTGCGGTGGGGAGAAGGCGACCGGGCATCCGAGCCGGATACATACGGACACGACTGCTGCATTGCATCTTCGCCAGAGTTTTCATTTCACCGCTCAACTTTTTTTTTTTTTTTTTTTTTTTTAGTTTTTTCCTTAACTTTCGGGGATAATGTCACATATAGCCACTAAACTTTAATTTAACATGTAATTTCATTCTTATATTTTAAATTCATTCAATACGATCCCTAAAATTTAATCTAATATGTAATATAATTTTATTTATATAATATGATTCATGAAATTTTGGTATATAAATGTAGTCCATAAGTTACATGAGAATGTTTAATGTTGTCTTGGATCTTGAATTAATAGAATGATGATATTGAATATTTTTATATAGTTCAAGAATTAAATTGAATATGTGAAAAAAATTAACAAATTGAAAATTTAAGGATCATGTTGCACATAAGACCAAAGTTGAATAATCACATTTAATAAATTAAAAGATTATTGTACATCGAGTTATCGTTCAGAAATTACATTAAACAAATTAAAAAGTTCGTAAACCACATTATACTTTGCACCAAATTTTAATGACCACTCATATCATTTTTCCTTACTTTTAATGCCCAAAAAAATCTCGAAACACATGCCCATGAATTTTCATATACAGAAAATGACAAGCTAGTAGATTCGGAAAAAGTCCCAAACGGAGGGACTCGAAATACATTTTTGATCCATCCATCAGCTTCATCGAAAATATTGCTGACGTGAAAACCCGCACAACAAACTACTTGGCCAATCGAATCCAAGGTGGACCTGACATGAAAATTCAAAATAAATGAGTCTCTTGCACGAAGTCATTTTGAGAGATTGCAGATATGAGGAAAGCTCAAAATGGGGCTGGAAAATCCTGTTAAAGACTCTAATTTTGTCTCTCTTTTTTGGAACAGTAGAATTGAGGTGGTTCAATTTTATATTAATGAAATCTTGACCATTGCTCGAGAAAAAATTGGACTGTGACAACTAATCCTTCGTTTTTTTAATTTTATGTCGACACCGTGCATCTTATATTGGTCTTTTTAATTGACGATTAGTCCTCAAGTTAGGTAGATCCAATATATAATAATGTTACCATTTTCGCGAATATATATACTTGTTTATATTATTGGTTAATTAATTACCGTTGGTGTCATTTTCTATGATCATTAATCGTGGATGATAATGGAAGTGCGCAATTATGCTGCAAATCTCGCCTTCCAAAGTTGATTTTTCTAGATTGCATTACATGTTTCCGTCACTGGTTTTGAAAGTAATTATCTAGTGATGGCGTCAATATCGAGAAGAACGTCGCTGTACATATCGGATGTGCAAACTAAAATTGTACACGTAGCATTTGCATTGCCAGGGCTTGATCTGACTGACCATGGTGACAGAAATTTGATCCAATGACAAAAATATTTATAGAAAAGCTCGCGTAATTTGTCTATTTCGATCTTGAAAATCAACTCACTCTGACATCTCTTGAAACTATTTGCTCAAACTTTGGGTTTCACATTTATGATTATTTACAGTATCATTATTAAACTTTTAATTTCTTCAAGTTCATGAATTTTTTTGTGAATATTAAAGTTAATCCCTAAATTATATGAAAATATTCAATGCTACTCTTCCATAAATTTAAGTTCATGAACAATATTAAATTTTTTTCTTATAGCTCGATAAGATTGATAATATTATTTAATATTATCGGAAGATGAGATTTGAGTATGATTTGATTTTGCTATCGGAAGATTAGATTAGAGTGGTAGATATGATTTGATTCCGATTATTTCAATAGCAAAGAAATTGATCCAATCAATCTGTTAGATTAGATATTATCCAGTCAACTGTTAGATTAGATATTTGAATTATAGAATAGGAAACATAGTTGTCTTCTTAATATAAATAGCTTTATGTATTGTAGAATGATAGAATGTATTATGGCTTTCAGTGAATAACATTTTTCTCTTGGGAAATTTATCTTTGAATCGTTGTTTTCTTGAATCCTCTTATTTTCTTGTATCAGAGCCTTATACTAAGAGCCAGTTTTATTATATTTGTCTTCATCTTTTTCTTGAGTTCATCTATTCTTCATCTACACAATCATGGCCGAAAACCCAAAATCGAGATACCCATACCCGATACACGTAAATCTCTCAAACTTTGTAACTATCAAACTTTCTGAAGGAAATTTCCTTCTATGGCAAACGCAATTTCTTCGCTTCATTAGAAGCCAGGATCTATTGGGTTTCATCAATGGTCAAATTCAACCTCCACCATTGAGAATCTTACGCACGGAAGGGGAAAATTCTGAAGATGTCCTTAATCCGGAGTATCAGCAATGGTATCGTACGGACCAACTTGTGTCATCGTGGATTACTGGATCCGTGTCTGAGGATGTGCTGGGACTCATAATCGGTATAGTTTATAATATCTTCCCCTTAATTGAGCCATATAATCATTGCTAGAGTTAGTCAATTTTACATCTTTTGAACTCACCGCATACCAATGCCATATACTAATTTCTCAAAAGTTGACGTTGACAATGATTTGGTAAAAAAATCTGCAAGATTATTTATGAATTGAATCTATTTAACATCAATTTGTCGACTTTCTTTGAGTTTATGAGTATAGAAAAATTTCAATGAGATATGTTTGGTCCTATCACCTTTGATATATCCTCCCATAACTTGTGCAAAATAAGCAGTATTATCTTAATAAAATTATAGAAGGAGAATTTATAACTGGTTTTAAACAATAAGAATTATGAATATGCTTTATAATGGATCTTAACCAAACACACTCCCTTCTAGCTTCATGTAAAACAATAATCTCAGGGTGGTTAGAGGATGTAGCTACTAACGATTGTTTCATAGAACGCCAAGAAATTGTGGTGCTATTATAACAAAATAAATAATCGATTTGAGAGCGAGTCTTATGTGGATCAGATCTATATCCATCATCGGCATATTCAATTAAACCAGAGGTAGTGGAATTCTTGAAATAATATAATCCTAAATCTTGAATACCTACAACCTTTTTCGATAATATTCACATTAAAGTCATTTTCAATTAGCAATAATTGCACAAGGATGACCAAATATCGTTCTAAGTCCCCAACCCCATGAAATGCCTACATCTACTAACTAGTTCGAAATAGAGACTTCTTGATAAAAGAATCGAGTTCTGTCGTCCTGTATTGCAACTACTTGACCTATAATTGTTGTTTGGTAATTTAGCATTCCAACGTTTAAGATGTATGTTGAGTGGTCTAGTATTTAGTGTGGATCCATCGATCATGTGTTCAAATCATGTGGAGCGTCTTCCTACTTAGAATAAGTGACATGTTAGCTGCTTGTAGAGGGCCTCCTTGAATGGTCCATATACCTATTACTTATAACCTTGACCCGTGAGACGCATGGGTTAGATTTAGCAATATTTCAGTGTAATATAACCCAGTTAAAACCAAATTTTACTTTGACCTTCTATGTAAATATAAGTGTTAAAATCAAGTGGTTGCAAATAAGAAGTAACATTAATGAATATACTAAATATATGACAATCAACCATGTATTACATAATATATGCACATACACGTGCGTGCGTGCTCGTGCACGATGTTCACTACTAAGAAAAAATGGAGTGCGAACATTGTACGCACTAAAACTTAGCATAAGAGAACACTTAAGTGCCAAAAGTTTCAGAATGTACACTTAAATGTTAAAATCAGATAAGGATGAGACACTTAATTGCCAATGGTAAAAATTTTTAGCCAAATGGCTGGCATGACATTTTCCGATGGCTTTTTTTTTTTTTTTTTATTGACGTGGCAATTTAAAAAAAAATTGTCCACATGGCGCTATAAACGCCCAAAATTAATTTTTAATATAAATATTAATTAAAAATAAATAAAATAACTAAATTATTAAAAGGGGAGGGGACAGCGGGTTTGGCGAGGGCCTCCACAGCCCTCACCGAACCTCGCTGTTCCCCTCTTTTATTTATTTTATTTTATTTTATTAATAATTTAGTTTATTTAGTTTATTTTTAATTAATATTAAATTAATAAATTTATGGGCAAAATGATGTGGTTTTGTATGTTCATTGCTAAGTAACTATTCCAACGAGCCACATAGACCACTTATATCATTAAACTAAGTTACGTCGAATTTCTGGCTCGCCACACTAGTGTTAGTACTTAAGTGTCTCTTTCCCTTTTCTTTTTTTTAAGTGGCACTTAAGTGTCTATCTATGCCAAGTTTTAGCACTTGTGATATACTTTCCCCAAGAGAAAACTAATAGATTACTAAGCGTGATGTTTAGCACAAGCTCTTCCAAGCCTTATCAATTGTAACTTGATAGTCATTTTTCTTTTTTTTTGGTAAGGAATTTTAATTTTTTTTGGTAAGGAACTTGATAGTCATTTTGGTATGCACTTTATCTTATATTTTGAAACTGCCACTAATCGGTTATAGTTGATTAGACACCAAAGTAAAATGTGGATGAACGGGAGATTCATAGAATTTTGGAGACTTGATTATGCTAGATTAATCCAATGCTCCTTTGGTATCTCTACTGTTTATTTCAAAAATGTTTTCCATATAGTCCTTATTAATAGATCCTGAGTCACTAACTTGTGAAAGGTGATCATACGGATATGCAATCAAGAAAGGGCAGGAGGACCATAGTTGTGAGGTTGATAATCCGATCTTGTGGGTTGCACAGGTCGTATCTGATAACAATTGGATGCCATATAACCATGCCAACACTAGTGTTTGCAAAATGGCTTGTGCAAGGAGGAAGAACTTGAAGTAGCAAGTATCGCATTTGTTGGTGTGGAGATGGACATAGTAGTATGTGATGCTTTCGAGGTAGTCAGTTGAGTCTTCTCTCCCAATAATTCCGATACAACTGTCTCAACATGAGGAAAAGCATCTCTATGCAAAAGGGAGGTCCTCATAGGTTCAAACTCATCATTTAGGGTCATCAAAAATTGCAGACACACATACCATCGCAATTTTCGACAAATTTATGAGCATAACTAGCCCCCTATAAGCGAGGTCCATACAAGGTTTTTTTTTTTTTTTTTATCGAAAGGTCCGGACAAGGTTAACTAATTTCAAATTGCATGCATAAAGGATAGAAAATCATTAATGGATTGGCCTACCTATTGATGCGTGGGATATAAATTCCCTAACTGTTGATTTTGATGGGCAAAATTTGAATTGGAACAATGATTAACAAGCTTCCTTTGCCGTATTAAAAAGACAAAACTGGGTTTGGATAAATGGGATCTAAGTGTTTTGAAATCATATGAGAACATGGTGACTTTTAGTATCCCATTCTTCCAAAAGATCCACAAATTTGGCCTCAGTTTTCTTAGAAATTTCCATTAGCACATAGATATCTCCAATGACATAACTCCAAAGCCAGTATCCTTTCAGGAAGCTTGATATTTCTTGAGCCTATAAGACATAATTAGAACCATTTAAAATAGTTTGAATGGGTGTTGAGATGTCCAATTTATATATGATA
This sequence comes from Eucalyptus albens, assembly GCA_014182695.1. Lineage (NCBI taxonomy): Eukaryota > Viridiplantae > Streptophyta > Magnoliopsida > Myrtales > Myrtaceae > Eucalyptus > Eucalyptus albens. Next base: position 58,345,929 of record CM024650.1, on the reverse strand, counting down.
GGCACTTTACTAATATAAAAACCAGCAGAATTCATCATGTCGAGAGTAGGTACGGACAAAACAAGGCCAAAAACGAATTTAGGATGTCGAAATACCTAGAGATCTAGTCGAAAAACACTAGAAACCAATCAGAAAATGATCGAACTGATAAAAAATGTGACGGAACGTGTCTGGTCGATCTTATTTGAACTGGCTAATGGTAAAAAATCAGAGATGATGTGGCACTAATGTAGTTGATGACGTTAGTATTGCGAAGGGCCGTTGGTGCTTGCAGGCAAGTGTCTCAGTCAAGACGCGAGAGATGGCGACGTGTGGAGGTGCGTCCCAGTGGTGGTTGGCGACAAACCTTCACAAGCTGTCTCAATGGAGGGGCGGTTAATCGTGGGTTGGTATTTGTTTTTCGAAATAGGTGGCAGAAGAAGTCGAAATCACCATGAGCAGTAGCGAGCTCCCCAAGTTTGAGACCCGGCAGCGCGTTTGGTGGCATTGGTCGTCCGTTGGCAACAAAATTTTAGGATTTGTCTCATTTAAGGGCGGCAGTCTAATTATGGTGCCGCTTTTTCGAAATGAGCAGCGGAAGTATGCTGAATAATAGCAACTAAAGGCCTTGGTCTTGCGAAGAACAAGGAGAGACAAAGCCGGTGTGACGGTATAGGGGCAGTCATCTTGTAATAGACTCGGTGAACGCTTTTTAGATAATAATATCTCTTATACCAAGTTGAGATTTGTAATTTGGGATAAAGGAGAGGAAAGCATAGTATATTCACAATACAAAATGAAGACTACAAGCATTCTCTTATATAGAGGGTGAGAAGGCAATTAAGTTCAATTATAATTAATGTAAATTATAATTAACCTAATCTCAATATATATAAGTCTAACATCTAGTTTCTTTACGTCTTTTCTTTTTTAACTTGAGTGCAGGGAGAAGTTGGAGTATCTCCTCCAAGTATGAGAACAAGATAAAAACATGGAAAAATAGCTCACCCTTGATTTTAGTGGACCAAGCCACGTTAAATGCCATTGACTTGCAATTAGTTCCGGTCGTTTATTGTTTAAAGTTTGATTGGTTTCTTTCTTTTGTCAAAAAGTTTGACTGGTTTAGGATTGAAAAGAGATGATCCATTTTCTGAGTAACGAAGTTTTTAAGCTTATTATCAGCTTGAGGTTGGATTAGTAATATAAGCTCACTCTTAAGTGATCTGAAGTCCCATTAGTCACAGGTATGTTGCCTCTCGATCATTTATCATCATCTTGACGTTTTGGTTGGTTCCTTTGTAGCTTAAGTTTGATCACGCCATGGTGTAGGATTACCACAACTCTAGTCCTACTAGCATAATGGCATAACAATAATGATAAACTCTTTCAGATGTAGCACAAATATTTTATGGTGAATGTGGAACTCCAATGACAATGTTTAAAGATGTCATGTTGATGCCTGAATTTTTTGTTGACAATTTAGGTAATCTTTTTGTGAAAATAATAAAAACATATCTAATAAAAGATAAATAAATAAATAAATAAATAAATGATAAGAGGGCTTAATTGGGTCTTAGTCTAGTTTGCACAGCTTGCAAAAGCTATCCTCAGACCATTCGTGACCCAAATCCACCTAAATCAGAAATGGTCTAATTGATATAAAAAGAACCCATCATGTAAGCAAGCCTAGGAACCAGGCTATTATCCGGATTTTGTGTCAACAAGACTCCATTTATTTAGTTAAAAAACAGAAGGATAATGATTCAATTTTTTTTTTCCTAAAGGTGATGGCTTATATCACTTGAATTAATTAGTTTTTTTCGAAAAAAAAAAAGAATTAATTAGTTAGTTTTCGACAAAAAAAAAAAGAATTAATTAGTTAGTAAAAAATATTATTATTAATAATAATAATTTATGTATCCAAATTTTTGTTACTAATTTTTTTCGTCCGTTCATCTCTACGAATAATACAAGCAATTAATTTAAGTAAAATATTTTTTAAATTATTTATTTTTCACGAAATAAATGAAGCTTAGGGCCCGACGTATGCCCCCACGAAGTAAGAAAGCACAGGTCTCTCTCTTTTCCCCTTGTCGCCGATCACTGAAGTCGAAAGAGATGTCACAGCCGAAAGCAAAAAAAACACAGAATCGAGAGATTATTTTGGAGCTTCTTCTACGCGGACGCCAATCGCCTGCGCCGCCACCTCCGCCAAGACCTCAGTCCTCTAGTCCGACGCCGTTCGCGGCCAAAGGCAGGCTCCGAGGTAGGTACGTCATTGCTTTGTTTATTGAGCTGAATCCGAGATTTGTGCTTTAAGGTTTCGAGTGAGCGTAGAAACGGTGATGGTGAATCTGTTGGTAGGAGTTTAAATGCGTTCCGATGTCATTGCAATTGTCTGGATCGGAATTGACACTTTGGTTATGACTCCGTGTTCTGTTTTTGAACTGATCGCCAAATGTTCGTTAAAATGCCTGAACGAAATTCGGAATACAATTTCGAGAAGCATTCTTATGCTTTAGTGTTTGGAATGATTGTTGTGTAATCTACCTGTTTGACTCATTTACAGCGTCTCTGTTTCCAGTGATTTTAGACTATGGCCAAGACGTCCACGTGCCATGGCTACTTGATTTGTTGTTCAAATCCATTCATGTATGTTGTCTCTGATCCTGATATTCTGCCATGCATATAGATTCATTTAATCAATTATCTAGATGAGCAAAGCATGTTGACTTACACCACAAGTAACATATACTCCAAGGGGCCATGAATTCGTTTTGGCATCTAATGAATCATATTCACTGGATTGAGATTATGCTTGCTGGTTGTGTATTGTCTTACTCGGCTGATTGGTGTTGTAGTCTTAATTTGCTCAGCTGGCTGTTTATTTGCCAGATTAAGATTATGCTTGCTGGTTGTGTAAATCCCATAAGAGTCTGTGACATATTGGAATTAAGCTCCATATTGGCTAACTGATTACTCTTAAGCCCTATCCTATGATATTGGTACAGTGAACAATAATTGTATAAAAAGCATAGTGCATCACATTATTGGTATGAATCTTTACTCGGTTTATTCTATCAATAGACAATAAAGGTTCGTTTGTTTAATGGAAATTCATCCCCTCATAATTGTTATCGGATTTTTCAAGGTTTGGATGATGGAAAACCAATGGATCTATGGAACAGCAAACTTAGATTGTGGGAAAACAACTTCCCACTTTGGCAAGAAGGAGGTCTGTTTGTTTCATTGAAACTTCATGATAAAAAAAGAAAAAAAGAAATATATATATATATATATACACACACACACACACACACACACACACATTTAGTTTTCATTTCTTCAATGGTTCAGAGAAAATGATTTCCTTCTTGTCATAGGAGGAAGTCATTTACTCCCAATTTAAGCTTGTTTTCATATCCAGGAAAAACATTTTCCATAGATCGACTAGTTTTCCATAATCCAAACACCAAAAAGTTGGAAAATGATTTTCTGAAAACAATTTTTCTTCAAATAAATGGACCTTCCATGACACTATCATAGAATGAGGAACTGACCTTTTTTTCCCCACGAAGGTATGCACCCTTCTAGGAATATTGGCAGCGATGAAGAACATTGCTTTATGGGTCATCTTCATTAGATAATACTTGAGGTGTATTTGAGGACACCCAGTATCGTCATACTTCTTGTTGAACTATGGCACCTTGAAGGTTCAAGGAATTTTCTCACTCTTGAATATGGAGACAAGTTGTCGACCCCTTGTATCTCATGCCCTTACAACAAACGCAACCGCTCTTCGATTTTGGCAAGGTGTGTAGCACTCTTTTCTTCTAAAAGGAAGACAAGTTCTTCCTTCAGAGAAGGATCAAGGTCCACTATGAGAGGTGTGACCGAAGGGACTTCTCTAGCGACTCCCTTTCCAATAAGGTCAATAGTTGACGACTCAAGAGTGCAGACGGAATGGGCATCAATGTAGGGGGTTTTGGATCCCCAGCAGTAGGTAGGACAGCGAAAGTCTTGATTTGCTTGGAAATTTCCGCCAGCATTGTTGTAATTTGAGCCAGCTGGTTCTCCACATTGGTCAATCGAATGCTTGAATCTTAGTTCTTCATACATGCTCTTAAGGGAGTTCGAATTGGAGATCGTCTATGGTCATAATTACTACCAAAGGACTTTTCTGATGCTTTTGCGCCCAAGGAAAGTTGAAACTACCCTGTGTGACCCCACTTTTTGATTGATTATTCCACAATAACTGAACTGGAATCTCTTCTCGATGTCTTACATAGTCTGCCAAGCTCATCTTGATCGCTGATCATTCCTTCCGTGAGCGAAGCTGGATGGCTATTCAACTGTCAACTGTGTATTAGTGTATGAACTTGGCACTCGATACACGAACACCCATTCGAGAACTTGTGAACTGTCCATGTGCACGCACAGCACACAAAACTTGCGCTTTTCTCCCTTTCTCTTTTCTTTCTTCTGAGCTCTCACGAACGGGAGGACTTGGTCTCTCTTTTCTAGGATGAGGCTGCCCCCTTTTTATCCATGGAGAGTGGCCTTTGAATAGTGAACTGAACCTCCCTCCTTTGACTACTGAATCGAAACCTCAAACTCTGATATTTGCCTAATCAACTCAACTGAAGATCCTCCACCTTTTGGTCTCTTACACGTTAGCCGGTTCTTTCCCATCCTTCTTGTTAAATCTACTTAGCGTAAAATTTGCATTTACCTCTTGGTCCCTTGAAGCTCGGCCATCAATATCTTGGTGTTTCTGCCGGTTCTTTCTCTTCTGCATGGTCCACCTTTATTGTCTAACGGTCCATATGTGAGTTTGACTTATTTGAGCTGTCACAGTCAATGACTGGAGGTGGCAGTGGAAGGCATTCGAGCAGGATGTTTTGGCTCTATTGTCTTGGGGGTTTTCCTTAATCCTCGGAGTCTTGGTATTGATCTTAAGCAGAGAAATGAGTGGACACGCATATATTCCTTCGGGTGAAGGGTCTTCAAGCCACTGGAAACACGGCTGATCCACATGAGCAAGCAATTTCTATAATCAGCGGAACATGGACCTTTGATGAAGATAACCTCATGCCTTCATTCTCAAGCGTGACCGCCATTTGCAAGCACAGACAATCATTTGTGAGTAGCGCTACAGGGCCTTGAGTGACGGAATGGGCTTGGGCTTTGCATCGATGTTGGGGTCATGTCCATTACCTTTATAAAATTACTGTCTTAGTTCTCAGCAAAAAGTTCCGGGTTGGATCGCATAACGGGCCAGTTCACAAAAATCTGTGGTCTCATCTAGGGCGATGCTCGATGTAGACATGCTATCAAAAAAGGTCCCCAATTTCTACACGTGGAGAAATGCGGTAGAGAATGACAACGCTAGACTATCCGAGACCTTTTTTTTTCAAGATATGTATGTTAAGACTCATAGGTGAAATTCAACTGTCAACAGCTACTCCTCTTTGAGGGGGAGCTTGAAGAGGTTCTTTTAAAAAATGAAAGACACTTGAATTTTGCCAACAGGTTATGCAGTGAAATTCAAATGCAAATGCAGGGATGGAAGCTCGCTAGATGGTGGCAGGAAAACTGGCCCCTCTCCTCTTCTCTCTCTATTAATTTTTTTTTTTTTTTTTTTTTTTAATTCAACCTTGGGCTACAAAAGCTTCCTAGATGATGGCATACTTTGGGCTGCAAAAGCTCGCCGTGAAAATAAAATTTTAAGGCTGCATTTGCACACATAATGGAAAACGGAGGACATCACAAACTTTTGGTCGCTCGCCATGCAAAGAGTACTCCAAGCTATAGGTTGCAATCATTTGTGGAAGGCGAGGCTCTGAGGCTACAACCCGCCATTACTTGCGGAGACCATGATGTGAACTCACCATATTATAAGAGATTCTGAAGTTGCCAATGAGCCTTGATGAGACCTAATCATTTGATTTAACATAGTTCAACCAAGAATGGAAATGACTTGTTCCATCTCTCATTTTGCAGATAAAGGAGTGTGTTTGACCATGGTGACAGCACCTCTTACCAAGGAATCACGATAAGGCTAAATCATCCACTTCGGCACAAAATGGTGCATGTCATTCCAAATTGAATCCATTTAGAATATGGAAATAAGATGTCCTATTTCCTTTGTTGCAGGTGATAAAACGGGGCAAGTTGCCCAGTGGGCAACAACTCTCGTCCATGATGTAGTTTTAGGAACCCTACTTGTTTATTTCGAATGGCAAGAGTTTGCAGACTTTTCTTCCCTCCATAAAAATTTGTAAGCCGTTGCCTTCGTTCTTATGTCCTAAGTGTGGAACCATAGGCTCCAAAGTCCTAGATGAGTAACCTTAGGCATTTTAAGTCTTGGGTGTGGAAACCCTGGGCATCTAAAGACCTAGGTGAGTAACTTAGGCATCTCATGCCCTACGTTTAGAAACTTAGGCATTTCAAGTCCCGTGTGAAACCACAGGCATCTTTATGGAATTATAGGCATCTCAAATCCTATGCGTGGAGCTTTAGGCGTGAAGTCCTAGATGAGTCACCAAAGGCATTTTAATTTCTAGATGGATCGTAGTAGGCACTCTAGATCCTATGTGAAATACCTTTGGCACTTCCAAGCTTTAGGGCTACGAGTGTACATAGACATGAGAAGAAATTCAAATGAAGGGTAACATGGTATCTGTTCCAATTTACCCACTAAAAGTCTCTAACATGGGTCACGTGTTCTCGATAGATTCATTCGGATGTTTTGTTACCAAATGGCGATATCGATGGGGAGTGACGTTGTATAGATTCCAATTTATTCATCGTGAGCTAGTTGTTGTTCCTGATGGGAAATGTCAAACTCCCAAGAAGGCGAATTCAACTAAAGGGTAATGTCTTGTTGTTTTCAATTTTTCAATCCGCAGGATTAATGCACTAAAACATTCCTTCCTATTATTTACAGGGTTAGTAAGTGGTCATGCCGCTAGCAAATACCTTATTCCCTTAAAACAATTGAAAGTCAAATGTAGAGTGTTTTTTTTTTTTTTTTTTTTTTTATAAATATAATCACAAAGAAGCACTTTGGAGTCGCCAAGCTGTCGACCCTCCCGTCACAATTTGAGGAAGATGAGTTTACAAGTAATGCCGAGTTGGGGACTGTGCACATTCTCCTAAATCCCCACCTCATGCTTATTATGATTGAAATTGATCTATTCATGAAGTCCAACCTAAGTAGGTGTCCTCATGCCTAGATTCCAGGTTGCGTAGGAAGTGCGATATCTTCCCATGCCTCATTTTGCTTTTAGTTGACCATAATAGGCTAATGACAACTCCCATTTAGGTTGGGCCTAGATTCCAGGTTGCGTAGGAAGTGAGATATCTTCACATGCCTCATTTAGCTCTTAGTTGACCATAATAGGCTAATGACAACTCCCATTTAGGTTGGACTTCATAGATAGATCAATATCAATTGTAATATCCCAATCGCATGAGGTAGCGGTTTGGGAGAGTCCGCCCTGGTTGAGGATCGTTGGTCCCCAACTCGAGTTTACTTAGGGCGCGCATGACAAAATTTATATTTTTCTATTTTTTTTCTGTTCCCCGGAACAGTTTTGAAACAAAAATCTATTTGGTAATGCAATTTCGAAATAGATTTGGAACATAAATCCTAAGTTAAAATTTTTAACTTTTCAATTTTTGGAACAAAAATGAGAAATGAAAATTTTTCTTATTATTCACTTTTGTCATTGCCCGCTGCCCACTTGTCACTCATGGGATGCCAAACGCCCGTTGTCAACTGTTAGACGCCTGCCGCCCACTGCCCCTTGCCAGTCACCGAACGCTGGATGCCCATCACTGCCCTCCTAGAAATAAAAATTTTATTCCGTTATGAAATGAATTTATATTCCAAAAACAAAAATTTTGAGTTATTATCAAAAGCATTTTTTTTGCTAAAAAATTCGTCTAGGGAATAGAAATTAAGATATTTCTGGTTAGAAATTAATTTAAGTTCTAGAAATTTTGTCATGCGTATTCCTAGAAACACATCTTCCCAATTATGGAGGGAGAGTCGTAACAAGTTGCTTACCCCATTAATTTCTCTGTTTTCAGGTTTTTCAACTAATAGATAGTAGAACGATGAACGAGAATTTTGGTAGTTGGATTTTGTATACCATTGGGTATGAATTATGTATGTCTAATCCTGTAGCCAACTCCCTGTTTTATCAAATATATAAATGTGTATATATTTTGTCAGTAAGTTGGTTTTGTTTTAGGCTACATCCTTCAGGCAAGAATACGACCATATCATTCCTATTTTTGTTAGAGTTGGGGTGTGACATTGGCTACGGCGATGGTGGATACTATGGAGGGTGTGACGGCTATGAGATATGTGAAATATGTGGGGGTTGCGATAGAGACAACGAAGCTGGTGATTGTTGCCGTCAGATCGTCTTGGGAATTGCAAAGGCCGCGATATATTTGATGAATTTTACTGAGGTACAGGTTCCTAGTTTTGATGGATGTATAACTGCATGGGAAGTTATTGGTTGGCTCGGAAACTATATTAAAAGATTTGATTACAAAAATATCCTAGAAATTGAAGGGCAGGCTTTCTTACGGTGGGACAAAATGAAAGAGCGATGTTTCAGAGAAGGAAAATCACCCGTCATGACTTGGTAGAAGATGGGTAGGTTGTTAAACTATTGATTTTTGGCTAGGCATAACGAAGAATATTTGTTCGTCCGGCAAAATCAAAGGTAGGTACAGCGGGAAAAGAGCATTGGTGATTGTACAAGGCTCGTTTTACATAATTTCCAGGATCATGCACATCCATGCATGTTTCTGATGTTCCTCCAGTTTTCATTTGAAATGGTAGATGATTTTGAACTCGAATATTCGTTTCAAGTTCGTGATGATTTTTGCGATAGCGGAGAGATTGAAACTGATCCAAATCATGAAATCAGGTTTCTCGTGATAAAATAGAAGTTACTGAAGGAGGAAAGCTGGGATTTTTACAGTGATTTTGTGATGCCTGAAATGGACGGATCTATCTCCCTACCTCACAATTGGTTGTCTAACCCCCCTCATGCCCTTTGGGTTTTATTGTGTTCGGAATCTCCTTTTATGCACTCGAACTTGTTGATATAGTAATAATGCAAGTCGTTTTTTGACCTAAAAAAAGAAGAAGAAATGGATGGATCTATCTAACAAATTTGGTTGGGAGTCTTTGTTCAAAGGAAGAGCTGTTGATTGATTTAGTCGATGGGTTTCTAAGAGATTTGCTTTATGATGATATTAAAATGGGATTTTGAAAACTGATCGCGGTAAAAATGAGTAAACATGAGTCAGAACTCGTAAATATGCATGAAATGTAACAGAGAAAAATCTCAATTTTCTATTAATTCAAAGGATAAGTTCATTATGAAAGAGAATCATATGAACATAAATAGTCTGAATTTCCTAATTATTCACTAATAAAAAATTATCGGAAAGCTATTAAAAGAAATAAATGAAATCTTTTAAAATGTTGTTTGGAATCTAATTTACCCAGATCACTAGAAAACATTAACCAAACAGGGCAACTTGGGTACGCTCTGAAGATGGTCGCATCTGAAGATGTGTACTTGCGGAGACGAGAAAGCGAGGAGATACTTGGAGAAATCTTTGTTTCGTGATTGCCAAAGAGGACAATCTTGCAATGTCGAAGTGGATCTCCCCCTCTAATTCCTGGCGTAACGAGACATTTTTCTCTACCAGGTTCTCTGAATTCAGAGTAGTTTCCGAAAATCCTGCGTGGAAGTACCCCCCAACACTTTAGCTTTCAAATCCTTGACTGACGTTGGTAACTTCACAATCGCAGTGTTAGATAAATCCAGCAATTGCAGTGAGCTGAGCCTTCCTATTCCATCAGGGAGATTAGTTAGCCTCCGGCAGTTCTCTAGAGAGAGTGTCTTCAACTTCGCAAGCGATCCAATGGACTCCGGTAGGGTATCGATTTTAGAGCTGTCGAGAGAAAGATATTTGAGAGACTCTAAGTACTTGATCGAATCAGATACTTCAGTCAGGTTTTTACAATTTCGAGCACTGAGAAATTTGAGAATCTTCATGGAACCTTCTTGGACATTTATCTGAGAAATGGAAGTTCCATCGATCACCAGCTCTTTCAAGCCTCTCATGGGACCCAAATCTGGCAATTGACGGAGGAGACTGCATCCCTTCATATTCAAAGAAACTAACTCCTCCAGATTACCAAATGATGGATCGATAACTGCTAAGTTAGAGCAACCTTCCAAAATAAGTCTTTCCAATTCCATTAAAGCAGAAAATTTTGGAGTGGCAATCAGATGGACGCAATCAGTTAAGTTCAAAACTTTCAATTTCCTTGCCTGAAAGACAAATAGGATATTATCGTAAATGCTTAGTTCTAAGAAATACGTCATCAAAAGAAAATGTATGAAGATAGTGAGTTCCTCCCATTACCTCTGCAAGCAGCTCCCAACCACTCCAGTCTCCATGAACCAGACTTCCTGACAAATCAAGAATCACCAGGTTTTGCGAATTCAGTTTTAAATGATCCTCAAAAATCTCAGGGCACCCTTGCCAATCAAGCCACCTTAATCTCCAAAAAAAATGATTCCCAAAGTTTCCCTGGATATCAGCCCGATCCAGCTTAAGGAACCTCAAGTTCTGTAAACCATCAAATTGATTACATTCAAAACGGATTTTCCCTTCATATCCGTCACCAAACTCCAGCCTGAGGGCTTCAACATGCTCCGTACCCTGTCAATCAAGTAAAACAAAATTAATTTCTAAATTTGGAGCTGTCTTTTAGCGTCACTTTTGAGGAATAACTGAACGAAATGGATCAATAACAGTATCGATTGGCATCTAAAAAAGAACAGATGTGGCGCAGTGCTTGCCGACATTACCTTCCTTCCTATTAGTACATCCAGTGCCTCTTCGTGGTTCCACAGCCTACTGCGCTGACAAGGTTCTTTCTTGTTTTCACTCCTGACAATTTCCCTGCCAAAGATCTTCATTATAGCACGCGTGTCTAGTTTTTTATCCTCTCCAATTTCTACCAAAGACATGGCACGAAGAGATAGAATTGATATTGAAGGAGAAAACTGAAGGTCACGCCACATGTAATAGGGGATTCTCTTGTCCTTTCCGTTGAAGAAGCATGCTATATCAAGAAATATCTGCTGTTCGTTCTCTTCTAGGGTGGTATAGCTCTCAAGGAAGGCTTCTCGGACACTCTTATCTGGAGCTTCTTTCAACTGAATCAGTTTTTCCTTCCACACATTTTTGCTTTTTCCGCACAGAAACTCACCCACCTTCTTGAGCCCCAAAGGAAGCCCGTCAGTAGCAGCAACGATATTTGTTGACAGCTTCTTGAATTTCTCAGGGGGAGACTCCTTTCAAAAGCATGCCTACTGAATAATTCCAGAGCTTTATCTTGTTGCATCGTTCTAAGACAAAATTTTTCCGCACCCTTGTGTTTTTTGAGGACGTCATCTCTTTGGGATGTCACAATGACCCTGCTCCCCTGGCCCAACCAATCAAGCTCTCCGACTAATGCTCTGAGCTGTTCATGATCCTTCACGTCATCAAGGAGAAGAAGGACACTCATGGGGCAAAACCTTTCCTGAATATATTTCAGAGCATGGTCAGAACAATCGAACTTTTGGGCTACTCCCTTGTGGACGTGAGAAATTATTCTGTTTTGCACAGACACGATGCCGTGATCTCTAATTTCTTTTTGCAAATTTTCAAGAAAGCTGCAGGCGTCAAAGAGATGGTTAAGTTTGTTATAAACACATTTCGCCAGCTCTGTCTTACCAACCCCAGGGATGCCATGTATTAACACCTTTTCACTTGTGTTTTCAATTTTACCCGCTTCCCCATTGCAGTAGGCAACCTTCAGCTTTGCCATTATGTTTTGCACATGAGGATCGACTCCAACTAATTGTTTCGGCACAATTAGGTCCCTCTTCTTCAGCTTCTGCTCAACTTCGTGGACAATTTGCTTTACGACTTTGCCATGAGAACTGCCAAATGTATGTGGAATAAAAAGGACGTGGAAGGGGAAAATTGAATGCGGAAAAAAAACCTATTTATGCATGATTCACCCCTCGTCATCGTTATAATAACGAATATATAATTGGATATGATTTAAACTTAGTTAAACCTAACGCAAAAGTAAGATACACGAGAAAAGTAATCTCAGAACAGAGCGTGTCATGGAAATTACACTTGAGGAATTTCATGGAGATGGTGTCCCTTCAATTCTCCAATCCGTTGGAGAGCAGACTTCCAGGAGTTAAACAACATGCCATCTCTGTCCCGATTATTGAGCTCATCAGAGGCTCCCTCAAAAGGGCCCCTACAGTGGCGAACATCCGACGGGTCGACATAGTAGAATATGGGGATGATGATGTGATTCTTCTTGTCCATGCACTCCACCATTTGCTCCAATTCCATTCGGCAGCTCCGGCTGGATGCGTACTCCCTAGAGATGACGGGTATTGATACCTTTGACTGCTTGATCGCCTGGATCAGCTGGGGGTAGATTTCTTTACCTCTCTCCAGCTCTTCCTCATCCTTAAAGACGCGAATCCCAGCATCAGTCAACATGACATGCAGGAAATCTGCGAAATCCCTGCGTGTGTCTGGCCCTCTGAAACTCAGGAACACTTCGTAACCTGGCGATCTAGACATGTCCATTGTTTGTGTAGCAGAGCTTAGGAAAACGTAAGAAGGAGCTCAGTCACTATGGATGGGCACGGACTTTGTTAGATCATCCTCACACATATGGACCAGAACTGACGTGGTTCTGTTCCCTCTTCTTATTTCCGATGTTTTTATTTTGTTTAGATTTTTCTTCCAAATGGGGAAAAGTACCAAAATAGTCCTAAACCTTTTGTATCGGTATTAATTCAGTCCTAAACTTTTTAATTGGACCAATTTAGTCCTAAACCTTTTCACATTAGTACCAATTCAGTCCATTCGGCTAATTTAAGCCGGAAATTGCTGACGTGGTCGCCGGCGGTCTTATGTGGCACCACGTGGACAAATTTTATAGTTTTTTTTTTTTATAATAATTTTTTCAGTTTTTTTAAATTATTTTTTTGTTATTTTATTATTTTTTCCTTTTTTTTTTCTCTTTTTTTTCTTTTTTTCTTACCCTTGGCCGGCGAGGTCGCCGGCGGGCCGACCATCACCGGCCACAAGCTGGTTGGGGTGAGGGGCCCCGTGCCCTCGCCGGTCACCGGCGAGGGCTGCCATGCCCTCGTTGGCCACAAGCGAGGGCGACGGCCCTCACCGGATCCGGGCGAGGGCCGAAACCCTCGCCTGTTGGCTGGCGAGGGCACGGTAGCCCTCGCTCATGGCGGGCGAGGGTGTGGCGGCCCTCGCCCAGATCCAGGCGAGCTACGTCTACCCCATTTGGAGCTCCGTCGCCTTCGATTGCGACATGGTCACTCGAGCCTTCATGGCCCCCGGAGGTTGAAGGAGGTGGTCGGCGTCCCGAGCTTGGGTAGCTTCTGGAGGGATAACGGCGTGGGGAAGTTCGCGATCTCGCACCAGATTAAGCGCGGCGATAGCATCGCGAGCCTCGCATGGGCAGGCGAGGCTGCCGCACCCTCACCCGCCACAAGCGAGGGCTGCCGCGCCTCGCCGGCCAATGGGTGAGGGTTTCGGCCCTCGCCCGGATCCGGGCGGGGTCGTCGCCTCGCTTGTGGCCGGCGATGGTTGGCTGGCCGGCGACCTTGCCGGCTAGGGGTAAGGGAAAAAAAAAAAAAAAAAAAAAAAAAGAAAAAAAGAACAAACAAAAAATAATTTTAAAATCTGAAAAATATTAAAAAATTATAAAATTTGTCCACGTGGCGCCACGTAAGACTACTTGCGGCCACATCAGCAATTTCTGGCTTAAATTAGCCAAATGGACTGAATTGGTACCAATCTGAAAAGGTTTAGGACTAAATTGGTCAAATTAAAAAGTTTAGACTGAATTAATGCATCGATACAAAAGGTTTAAGACTATTTTGGTACTTTTCCCCTTCCAAATGAGGAAACTATTAATGAAAAAAGAACGATAAAGTCCAAAAACCTATCCATTGTTCTATTTGTGAGGAAAAAATGGAGATAATTACAAAATCAATTTTAAACCTATCGTACTAATGCTAATTCAGCTCTAAACTTTTTAATTTTGTTAATATAGTCCTAAGTTTTGCGTGAAATTTCAATATGGATAAGTGTACCGAAATCTTAAAACTTATTGTGAAAATATAATTGAATTTTAAAATTTTCAAAAGTAGCATTCAAATTCTTTAACTTGTTGAATTCGTGCAATCAAATCCAAATGTTAACATGACTTTTTTTTTGGTTACTTTCTTAAAACGCATGAAGCCGATGTAGTACCCATCAAGCGCCACATTGGAAAAAGAAATAGAAAAATTACAAAAAAGAAAAGAAGGATTAAAATTTAAAAAAGAGGAAAGAGGATAAAAAGAAATTGAAAAAAAAAAAGCTAACATTTAAATAAAAATATAAAACACTCCCGCCACCATGGCTGAATGGGCGAGTTCAATGAAGCTCGAGGGACCCTCACCCTGAGCTCGACGAAGCTCGAGGATCCTTGGTTGCGAGCTCGAAGAAGCTCCAAATACCATGGTCACAATCTCTAGATCTCTTTTGCTCCAAGCTCGGGCGGCCATGATAGTGTTATAGATGAAGCCAAATATTTGTTTTTAGGGTTTTTTTTTTTTTTTTTTTTCTATTAGATTTGCTTTTAGGTTAAAGGTGATACCTTTATATTAGCGATGGCAATACCCTAGCCGTCAAGACGCTAAAAAAGGAAATGGAGAGGCAAAAAAAAAAGAGAAAAGAAAAAAGTGAGTTTTTTTCTTGAGGGGGGTTCTCAATCTCTTTGTGCCGTGATTTTGAGAGAAGATCATCGTTGTATTTCAACTTTTTTGAATTCTAGTGGATTTGTAGAGTGCCTTTGCGCGGAGACGTAGCCTAGGTTTGGGTGAACTTCGATAACAAATTTTCTGGCGTGTTCATCTGATTTTGTTATTTTATTATTATATTATGTCTGGTGAATTGTTTGCAAGCGTTATTTTTCTGGAATCAATGTGCGATTCCGTAATAACTGGTATTGGAGCCTGGGTTGGCTAATCAAGAACATCAAGGGTTTTTGGTGACGTTCGATTGAAAGCAAACAATATGGCAGAAGATAAAACCAGAATCGATAAGTTCAATGGGGAGGATTTCGGATGGTGGAAACTACAAATAGAGGATTATCTTTATCAAAAAGATCTCTATGCACCACTTGAGGGTTGGAAATTCGAGATGGCAGAAGTGGATCCGACAACAGAAGCCGGATGGAAAATTCTTGATCGAAAGGCATTAGGTGCGATTCGTTTAGGGTTGACAAAAAAGACAGGGTACCACATCGCAAAAGCAAAAACTACAAAAGAAGCCATGGATATTCTAACGAATATTTATGAGAAGCCATCCACATCAAATCAGGTATTTTTGCTGAAGAAACTGGTTAATATTAAGTTATCGATAAATGTTCTATGACGGAGTATATTAATAGTTTCATGCAGGTCATGGGTCAATTGGAATCCGCAGTTATAAATTTAGATATGAAGCTTCAAGCTTTATAATTTTTATGTTCTCTTCTAGAAAGTTATAATACCGCAGTGCAGGGAATTTTGAGCACCATGAAGGATGATTTAACTCTTGATGATGCTGTGAGTAGTATCATGGATGAAGAGATGCGAAGGAAAGTCTCAAGTGGAGATAATTTTTCTACATCTACATCTTCAACGGCACTCGCAGTGCAGAACCGTGGAAGAAGTAAAAGTAGAGGAAAATTCAGCAGGCGTGGCAGATCACAATTAAGGGGTAAGAGACAGGTTGCAAAAGATGAGTGTTGGTTTGTGACCGAAGGTTTCCGTGTGAAGCCTACAAAAAGAAGCAGAAAGATGAGAATCAATGAGCTAATGTGGTTAACGATGAATCTTTGCTAGATAACTTGTGTTTGTTTGCAGGGTTTGACTTAACAACAGATAAATGGTTTATTGATTCCGGTGCTTCTTTTCATTTCACCTTGCAAAGAGACATATTTGATGATTATGCTAGTAGAGATTTTGGACAAGTGGTTGTGGGAAACGGCCACATGTGTCCCATTGTTGAGAAAGGAACCGTGACCGTGAACATATCAGGTGGAGGACGTCTAGTTTTGCGTGAAACTAGGCACATTCCAAAATTAAAGAAAAATCTGATTTCAACCAGTAAACTTGACCAAAAAGATTTGGTAATAACCTTTAGATGCAGAGAGTGGAAGATAACCTCAGGTGCAAGAGTAGTATCAAAAGGAAAGCATATAGGTACACTTTACCTTCTCTAAGGAGACAATATCTGTGATATGGTTGCAACTACAATGGCTGCAGGTAATTTGTTTACTCTTTGGCATTATCGTTTGGGACATCTTGGTGAAAAAATGTGTAAAGCAGTTACACTCGAGAAAATTACTTCTAGGTTTGCAAAAAGTTGAGTTAGATTTTTGTGAGAGTTACATTTATGGAAAATAAAAAGCTGTTAGTTTTCAATTGAATGGGCGAGAAAATAAAGGTTAGAAGCTAGAGTTGGTTCATATTGATATATGGGGACTTGCTCAAGAACTCTCTTATGGCGGTAAGAGATATTTGTCACATTCATTGATGATGCAACAAGGAAGACTTGGGTCTATGCTTTTAGAGAAAAATCAGAAGTATTCGGGATATTCAAAATATGGAAGACCATGGTAGAAAAAGAGATATGATATTAGATTAAAGCTCTGAAATATGATAATGATGGTAAATACACAAGTAAGGAATTTGTAGAATATTTGATTCGAGAGGGCATACACGGGTTAAAGATTGTTCCTAGAATTCTTCAAGAGAACGGTGTAGTTGAAATGATGAACATGACTATTCTAGAACGTGCGAGATGTATGAGGCTACATGCGGGTCTCCTACTACACTTATGAGCCGCCACAGTTGACGTAGCTGTTTATCTTATCAACAGAAGTCCATCTAGTGCATTGGATGGAGAAATACCACAAGAGCGGTGGTTAGGTAAAAAAATTAATTATTCACATCTAAAGATGTTTGGTTGTATTGCATATGCTTTGATTGATAGGGAGGATAGAAAAAAGCTTGGTGCTAAGTCCCAGAAGTGCGTCTTTATTAGATATGGCGGCGACGAGTATGGCTATAGGCTTTGGGATTATGAGAATAACAGAGTCATCTGTAGTCGCAATGTGGTATTCCATGAAGAAAAGATGTACAAGGATTGTCAGACAGAGCATGAGAAGGTAGTAGAACCAGAATATGTTGAATTAGACACAATGCCCGTGAAGATATTTCCAGTAAAGTGCACTTGAAAGAGAGGTTCAAGATGAACCTATTGTCAATGAGGAGGTAGTTCAGGGGGAACACATTGATTCGAAGCAAATTAATGACCCTGAAATATCTATCTTGAGGAGGTCTACACGTGTGAGAAAGCCAAACGTAATTTTTGATCCATCAGCTAATATTGTTTTGAACCATGTTTTATATACAGATTCAGGCGAACCGGAGACTTACAATGAGGCAAAGGTAGACACGTTTCACTTATAGTGGGAGTGTGCTATGAAAGACGAGATGAGCTTATTACTTCATAACAAAACTTGGGAGTTGACCAAGTTGCCCATAGGTAAAAAAGCTTTATTAAATAAATGGGTGTACATGATTAAGAATGAAGCAGATGGTAGCATTAGTTACAAGGCGAGACTTGTAGTCAAAGTCTTTTCTTAAAAAGAAGGGATCAACTACTCCGAGATATTTTCACCTATAGTGAAAATGACATAAATTAGAGTTCTGCTGAGTATAGTTGCAGTTGAGGATCTTTATCTTGAGCAGTTAGACGTAAAAACAACGTTTTTACATGGTGACTTAATGAAGAATTATACATGACACAACCTAAGGGTTTTGAAGTCAAATGTAAGAAGCACATGGTATGTCGCTTGAAGAAAAACTTGTATGGCTTGAAACAAGCTCCGCAGTAATGGTACTTAAAATTTGATGGTTTCATGAAAGAAAAATGATTTGCATACTGTGAATCTGATCATTGTGTTTGTTTTTGCAAGTATGATGATGGTGACATTGTGTATCTCTCTTTATATGTGGATGATATGCTAGTAGCTAGTTCCAATATGAAGAGAATCATAGAAGTGAATAAAATGTTATCATCATGGTTTGCTATGAAAGACTTGGGAGAGGCTAAGAATATTTTAGGCATGAAAATCATCAGGGATAGGAAAAATAAGAAATTATGGTTGTCGCAAGAAGACTATGTGAACAAGGTGTTAAAGAGATTTAACATGTACAAGGCAAAACCAGTTGCAACTCCTCTAGCGAGTCACTTCAAACTTTCCAATGATATGTGCCTAAGCACTCAGCCTTTGAAAGATGAGATGTCGGTAATTCCATATGCATCAGCAGTGGGGAGTTTGATGTATGTCATGGTGAGCATGAGACCAGACATTGCACAAGCAGTGGGAGTTGTGAGTCAATATATGCAGAATCCAAGCAGAGAGCATTGGAATGCAGTAAAATGGATATTGAGATATCTAGCAAGTAATTCTAATTACTCACTTTGTTATGGTGGTACATCTATAAAATTGCAGGGTTATGTAGATGCAGATCATTTAGGTGATCGAGATAGTGGTAAGAGTACCACTGGATATGTCTTTACAATTGCAGGTACAGTAGTGAGTTGAGTGTCTCAACTACAAAAAACAGTGGCTTTATCGACAATAGAGGCAGAATATGTGGCGATCACAGAAGTCTCTAAAGAAATCATATGGTTACAAGATTACATGGAGGAGTTACATCGAAAACAACTAGTCAGTACACTTTGGAGTGATAGTCAAAGTGTAGTGCACTTAACAAATAATGCAGCTTATCACTTAAGAACTAGACATATCAAGAAGCGTTATCACTTTATTAGGTTAGCGTTGAAAGATAATGAGTTAAAGCTACAGAAGATTAATGGCTCGAAGAATCCAGCTGACATGTTGACCAAGGTAGTAGACATAGAGAAGCATATTTTCTGTACTACTACCATTGGTATTACTCTATGTTGATTGATGAGGAGTATCGCAAATGCACAAGTTTTTCAACTACTATTTTTTTAAGAAGATGGATGTAAGGTTACTTGGTGCTTGGGTATATTATAGATGAAGCCAAATATTTGTTTTTAGAGGCTTTTTTGTCTTTTCTATCGGATTTGTTTTTAGGTTAAAAGTGATACCTTTATATTAGCGATAGCAATACCCTAGCCGTCAAGATGCTAAAAAAGGAAGTAGAGAGGTAAAGAAAAGAAAGAAGAAAAAAGTGAGTTTTTTTTTTTTTTAATGGGAGGTTCTTAATTTCTTTGTGTCCTGATATTGAGAGAATATCATCATTGTATTCCAACTTTTTTCGAAATCTAGTGGTTTCGCAGAGTGCCTCTACGCGGAGACGTAGCCCAGGTTTGGGTGAACTTCGATAACAAATTTTCAAACGCGTTCATCTGATTTTGCTATTTTATTATTATATTCTGCCTGGTAAATTGTTTGCAAGCGTTAATTTTCTGGAATCGATGTGCGATTTCATAATAGACAGCTCTTTCTTCACCCCTCTGTATCTCTCCAGATTCACAAACGTTTTGACAGAGGTAATCCAGTTTTCAAAGAAGCTAAATTGTTCGCTACCAACCCCAAAAATGGAGGTGTATCGAGCTGTATCCATTTTCTCCCCCCTTCATCCTCATTGATCGATCGACAAGTTGGGGGCGGATTTCGAAGAGAAGCCCATGATCGACATCTTTGAAGCCAAGCATGATTGCTTTTATACCAAAATCAAATCTGCAGACAGAAGTTACAGCTTGAGGAAGAAAATGAAGAAGACAAAGATTCCGACTTCGAATTCACTTGCCTTAGCATGGGGGGTTTGCCTGTCTCGGCTGACGACCTCTTCGACAAAGGCTGGATCCGCCCAATTTTCCCTCTCTTCAAACGAGATGTCATCTTTGCCGAATTTCGAGCCGATCCCTTCACGGTTGCCGTTGATACGTTGGCCGCCTAGGAAGAAGCCGTTTGCCACCCTCGCTAGGGAGTTGTCAGAAGAGCAACTTGACCGGATCCATGCCATGAGGAATGCGATGGCAAGGACTCCCTCATGCTAAGCCCTCCTTCTTGAGCTTTGTCGAGTTCGGCCATTCGACCATGGCCGCTGGAGCTTTTCTTTTTTTCCTTTTATTCTTCCCTTTTTTCTTTTATTCTCTTTTTTTTTTTTTTTGAATTTTTTTATAATTTTTCTTTTTATTTTAAACTTAATTTTTTTTTTCTGATGTGACACTTACTGATGGTGAGCAGTTCTAATTTAGGTATAGGTTTTACTAGAACCTAAAATCTATCCACGAGAACAAGTTTTTCATTTTTAGGAATTGAAATATATTTTGCATCCTTAAAACTTGAAATCTACCTTGTCATCGATTCTAGGTTTTACTTAGGTTTCACCAACATTATTAATTAAATGATTGCCATGAATCATTTCTATAATGACAACAAAATATGAAATATTAATAAAATAAGAGAGTCAGTCATAAAATGAAAATTTAGACTAGTGGTACTAGATTAAACACTAATCAACAAACATCATGGAATACTATAAAAATACAAAAACTTGTTTTAGGTTTTAAGTTTTAGGTTACAGGTCTTATCTATCTAAAATTTGGAATCTACCTATCAAAACAGATTTCCTAAATCATTTGGAACTTGAAACTTACTATATATATCTTGAAACATGAAACCAAACAGATTCCTACCAATTCGATTCCTGGAACCATGCTCATCCCTAGCACCCACGGACTCCACATCGGCGCCATCTCTTAAAACATTAATAAATTCCATTGGTCAAATTGGATGGGATTAAAGAGGGACATGATTGCACAAATTCGATAGATTATATAACTTGATTACACGTTTTACAACTTTTAGGGCTCAAACGTATTTTCGTGATAAATTTTAGAACATTTGGTGCATTTATGCCTACTTTTTATGACCCCGGTATCTTAGAAATTAGAAAAGTGAAATTGGTGAAGAATAAATTGAAGCCAGAGCTTCGTTACGGTGGGGTAAATTGAAGGAGCAAGGTTTGAGAGTAGGAAAATTACACGTCTTGACTTAATCGAAGATATGTAGGCTGTCAAAATGTTTATGTTTTTTTTGCCTAGGGATAAACGAGGAATATTTGTTCGATCAGCAAAAACGTAAATTGAAGGAGCAATGTTTGATTTTTGACTTAATCGAACAATTGTAAAGCTGGAAAAGAGCATCGGTGATTATACGAGGCTCGTTTTACAGAATTTCCAAAATCAAGCAAAATCGATGCATCTTTCAGATGTTCTTGAAGGCAGCCCCCGTCAAAAGGTATGGTCGTGATTTACGAGCCTCTACACCAAAATATTGAGATCTTCCAATTTTCATTTGAAATGGTAGTTGATTTAGAACCTGAACATTCATTTCAAGTGAGGGATATTTCTGCGATAGCAGAGAGATTGAAATTGATAAAAAAAAAAAAAATGATGAAATCAGATTTCTCGTGATAAAATGGAAGTTGTTGAAAAAGGAACTCTAGGATTTCTATAGGAAGTTGATTTTGTAATGCCTGGAATTGATGGATATTTCTCATTCGAGAAAATTATTCAAAAAATCCTAAATCTGTTACACATTTGTTAATTTAGTCCATCTAACTAATTTTGATTAACATTCACTAACGTGGACACTAGTCATACCACTACTGACATTGATATAGACATTTTTTTAAATAATATTTTTATATTTTCTTAAAAAAGTATTATTTGAATTTTTCTTTTTTCCTTACCTTTTTTTTTTTCCTTTGCTGGCAAAGGGCCATTGGCAACCCTTGCCAACCACGCAAGCCTCAATGGCCTCGCCCAGGGCCTTTGCGGCTCCTCCAACAAGGGTTGCCTGTGACCCTTGCCCGTGAAAAAAAAAAAGACAAAAAAGAAAAAAAGGAATAGACAAATATACAAATTCAAAGAATATTAAAATATTATTAAAAATTACCCACGTGAGCGATGATAATGGCATAATTAGTGTCTATATTAATAAATTCTAGCCAAAATTAGTCAAATGAACTCAATTGGCAAAATTAAAAGATATATAATTAAATTTGCAAAAATTCAATACATCTAAGAATTTTTAACCAATTTTCCGTCCAAATTTGATTGGAATCTTGTCTCAAGACAAGAACTCTTGATTGATTAGATAGATGCGATTCCAAAATTTGAGATGAGAGGATTGCAAGAGATTTGCTTTATTATAAGACAATCCGGCATTTTGAAAACTGGTAAACATGAGTAGTAACGGAGAAAAGCTCTGAATTTTCTATTAATTCAAAGGTTAATCTCATTACAAAAGAGAATTACACGAATATAAATCCTGATGATTCACTAATAAAAGATAATTAGAAAGCTATTCAAAAAAGTAAATTAAAATCTCTGCTGTCCAGAACCTAATTACCCAAATCTCGAAGAACACTAACAAAACAGGGCAACTCGGGTAGGCTCTGAAGATTGTCGCATCTGGAGATGTGGAGTTCCCGGAGAAAAGAAAGGCGGGAAATACTTGGAGGCAGGCCAGAAATCCGAGTATCGGACAGTTTCAGGATTTGCAAAGACGATAATCTCCAAATGTTAAAGGGGATTTCCCCTTCTAAACTCTGGCATAACGAGAAATCTATCTCTTTCAGTTTCTCCAAATTCAGTATAGCTTCAGGAAACTCCCGTATGAGAGTACACCTCATCCTAAGCACTTTCATAGCTTTCAAATCCTTGACTGATGGAGGTAACTCCTGAATCACAGTGTCAGATAAATCTAGGAATCGCAATGATCTGAGCTTCCCAATTTCATCTGGAAGATTGGACAGCCTCCTACAGTTCTTCAGAGACAATGTCTTCAGTTTCTCCAGCGATCCAATGGACTCCCATAGGGTATCGATTTTAGAGTCATCGAGAAAAAGATATCTTAGAGATTTTAAGTACCTAATCGAATTGGATACTTCAGTCAGCCTTTTACAATTGCAAGCACTGAGAAATTCGAGCTCCTTCATGGAACCTTCTTGGACATCAATCCGAGAAATGGAACTTCCATCGATCACCAGCTCTTTCAAGGCTCTCGTGGGACCGCAATCTGGCAATTCACAGAGTTGACTGCATCCCTTCATGTTCACAGAAACCAACTTCTTCAGATTCCTAAATGATGGATGGACAACTGCTAAATTAGAGCAACCTTCCAGAATAAGTCTTTCCAGCTCCATCGAAGCGGGAAATTTTGGAGTGGCGATTAATTGGACACAACCAGTCAGTTTCAAAACTTTCAATTTCCTAGCCTGCAAGATTGACAGGACATGAAAATAAGCATTAAGTTCCTGAGAAATAAGTCGTCAAAAATAAAAAAATGCGTGAAGATAGTTATTTGTTCCGTACCACCACAAGCAGCTCCCAACCTCTCCAGTCTTCGTCAACCTGACTCCCCGACAAATCGAGAATCACCAAGTTTTGCAAATTCAGATTTATCGTTCTAACGTCAAAAGTCTTAGGGCACCCTTGCCAATCAAGCCACCTTAAGCTCGAAAGGCAATCCCCAAAGTTTCCTCGAATATTAGCCTGATCCAGCTTGAGGAACCTCAAGTTCTGTAAACCATCAAATTGATCGCATTCAAAACTGACATTCCTTTCAGATCGGTCACCAAACTCGAGCCTAAGGGCTTCAACATTCTTAGTACCCTGTCAATCAAGCAAAACAAAATTAACTTAAAAAAATGGAGCTGTCTTTTTGCATCACTCTTGACAAGTAATTGAACGAGAAGGATCAATAACTGTAAAGATTGGCATCTAAAGAAGAAAAGATGTGGCGAGGTACTTGCAGAAGTTACCTCCCCACTTCTTAGTACATGCAGTGCTTCTTCATGGTTCCATAGCCTACTGCGTTTGCAAGGTTCATTCTGGTTTTCATTCTTGACAATTTCCCGGCCAAACTTCTTCAGTATTTCATGCATGAGGACTCTTTTATCCTCTCCGATTTTTACCAAAGACCTGGCAAGAAGAGCTGGAATCATTTTAGAAGGATTATACTTACAGTCATTCCACATGTAATAGGAAATTCTCTTGTCCATTCCGGTGAAGAAGCATGCTATATCGAGAAATATCTCCTGTGCATTCGTATCTAGGTCAGCATAGCTCTTCTTCAAGGCCACTTGGACTTTCTTCGGAGGAGATACTTCCAATGCAATCAGTGTTTCCCTCCACACTTTCTTCGATTCTACAAGAAACAGAGATGAACCTGTCACCTCAAGTGCTAAAGGAAGCTGGCCAGTAGCAGCCACGATATCTGTTGACAGTGTTTTGAATTCCTCACGGGGACAATCCGTTCCAAAAGCATGCCTACAGAACAATTTCAGAGCTTCATCTTGTTTCATCGGTTCAAGGACATAACTTTCTGCACCATTGATGTTTTTAAGGACGTCATGTGTTTGGGATGTTAGAATGACTACGCTCCTTGGGCCAAGCCAATCAAGCTTTCCGACTAATGCACTGAGCTGTTCATGGTCCTTCACATCGTCAAGGAGAACAAGGACCTTCATGGTGAGAAATCTTCTCTGAAAGTATGTCAGAGCAACGTCAGAACAGTCGAACTTTGGGGCATTTCCCTTCTGGAGGTGGGAAATTAGTCTGCTTTGCACAGAAACGATGCCGTGATCACTAATTTCGGCTTGGATATTCTCAAGAAAGCCACAGGCATCATACAGATGGTTAAGTTCATTATAAACACATTTCGCCAGGACCGTCTTACCAACCCCAGGGATGCCATTTATTAACATCTTCTCACATGTGTCTCCAATTTTAATTGCTTGCCCATTGCGGTAGTCAACCTTCAGCTTCGCCATTATTTCTTGCATATGAGGATCGACTCCAACTAATTGTTTTGGCACAATTAAGTCCTTCTTCTTCAGCATCCGCTCAACTTGGAGGACAATTTGCTTTATGATGTCACCATGGCACCTGCCGAATGTATGTGGAATAAAAAGGACATGGAAGATGGAGCATTGAAAGGGGAAGGAAACCTATTTGTGCATGATGCAGCTGTTGTTATTGTCATAATACCGAGTATATAATTGGATATGATTTGGACTTATTTAATCTTAACACAGAAGCAGGCAAGACATGTGAGAAAAGTAATCTCAGGCCAGAGCATGTCATGGAACTTACAGATTACTTCTTTCAATGTAATGGTGTTCCGCCAAGGCTCCAACCTGACGGAGAGCACGCTTCTGGTGCTCATCCACCGTCTGAAAAGTGCCCCTGCAGTTGAATGCATCCAACGGGTTGACATGGTAGAAGATGGGGATGATGGTATGATTCTTCCTGTCCATGCACTCCACCATTTGCACCAATTCCATGAGACAGATGTTGCTGGACCCGTACTCCATGGAGATGACGGGTATAGATATCTTGGACTGCTCAATCGCCTGGATCAGCTGGGGTAAGATTTCTCCACCTTTCACCGGCTCTTCCTCGTCTCTAAAGACGTGAATTCCAACATCAGTCAACATGGTGTACAAGAAATCCACGAAGTGGTTGCGCGTGCCCTGCCTTCTGAAACTCAAGAACACTTCGTAGAGTGGCCGTCCAGACATTGATGAGGAATGATCAGTAACGTGACTAATGTCCCTTGTTTGTGTAGCAGACCTCAAGAAAACGTAAGAAGGAGCTCAGACACTGCGGACGCACACGTACTTTGGATGGACGATCCTCACACTTATAGGACGGAGTGGGTTTTTGGTGAGCAAATCGACCGTTGACTGGGTGGCGGCAGTGGCACTTGATGATCTTCTCTTTTGGTTGGTTCTGCTCTGTATCAGGATTACCTTTTGAACATTTTTTTTTTTTTTTGGGTAAATCCTTTAGCTCTTCTTATTTCAATTATCTTTAGTCTTGTTTTGTTTTTCTTGTTTTTTCCCCGATGACCTGACTATATATGAAAAAAAGAACAATAAAGTCCAAAATCTTTTTTTTTTTTTTTTTTGCGAGAAGAAAGAAGACGAGGCCTTTTGATGGAACGATAATAGCATAGTCTACTATCTTCATGCTTCAAAGGAAAGAGTCCGCGACCAACTATTTTAACAAATCATTTATAGTCCACCAATGGAATCCAGCCCCATTTGAATCAAGAGACAGCCATGTGTCACCGTCCGTGATTCTCCCGTACTGATGAATTCTTGGGAGTGGAGCTTGGGGTTATTGAGTGAAGAGTGATGATGCAAAAATGATGAATACAACTGATCCGTGAGAGTGGCGTTAGAACGGTTAGTGCTAGGAGTTCTAAGGTACAAGAATTATATTACTTAAGAGCTCTGAAGTTGGGGTTGGCAACCGTGCACAAAATTGGTTGGGAGCTAATGCTGCTTTTCTGATGAGGCCATGGCAAGTCAAAACCAGTTGTTGAGCTTAAAGAGATCTGCTGTCTCGCTCGATAGACTAGATGCCCAAGTGAAGCTGGGCGTAGTACTATCTCATATAAAAGAGCTATTTGTTGTATTGTTCATTGGAACAACTATAGAAGGAGGGATGGCTTGGCGAATTCGACTTGACAAGTGCCACACGAGTTATTCCATGGCCAAGGAACTAACGACCTGTGACAAATGGTATTAAAGTGGGGATCCCTCTAGTAGGTGGGTGATTTGGAGAAAAGCTTGTGGTCTTCTCGATCTATGAGGACGGAGAGTGATCACTGGGCCAGAGGGGCTTGGACAACATGTGGCTCTCATCTAGCTTCTGGGATGGCAATGGGGGCATAAGAAGGAACCAAATTGCTTGGTGAATGAGGATAATGTTCTTGGATCAATGGGCAATCTTAAGAAGAGGTCTGCAATCACGTTTCCACCAAGAGAGACCCTTTGTTGGCTTGCAGGTGCTGCCATAGAGGTGCAGTTGGCTAGGGATGCCACACTTGTCAAAGAGCACGAGTGACTAGAGATTCACGAACAGCTTTGATCAGGAGAAGCAAACAATGGAGTGGAGTGACTTATTTTGTTGGGTGAGCATTACCATCTATGTAAGTCCCGAGAGTGGCATTGATGGTTAGGGAAATGTAGGAAAGCAACGGAACAGCCCGCAACGAGGGCGTTGCGGAATTGAGTGGGGGAGTTTGTCACGGTCTGTGATTTTTCCGTACCCGTGAACCCTTGGGAGTGGAGCTGGGGATTATTGAGTGAAAAGTGAGGATACAGAGATGATGAACACAACTGGTCCGTTGGAGTGGCGTACAAGCATGCATCATGAAAACTTTAAAAATATGCGATTGCGCTAACCAAAGCTTAAGCAATAACATGATGAATGACATCACCCAAGTGTGTTTTACATGTACCTACCATCGTGCAGTTTGGCCTTTCAAATGCTGAGTACTTTTATATGCCCAATGAATAAAATATGTAGGCCTTTTATCGGGAGATTTGCTGTTGTCCACTTCAACAACATTCTTATCTGCAGTAAGGATCTCCGGTAAGTATTCCAAGCTTTTGAGAGAGCAAAAAAAACTATTTGCTATCTCGACAAAAGTTACTTTTTGACTGACAAGGTAATTATCCTTGGCAATGTGATGACTAGCTCAAGCATAAAAAGGGATCTTAGAAAGATTGAAGCTATCACTTCTGCAAACGCTGCTGACGCTTCATGAGATACGAAGCTTTCATGGCCTCGCTTCTTTCTACATGAGATTGAAAAAAAAAAAAAAAATCAATCCCATTGCTGCATCAACTACTAAATGCTTAAAGGCGAAAGGCTAAAAGGCGCAAAAGAACTTTGAGCTCTTGAAGAGCATGATCATTAAGGCTCTAGCGTCAGAACTACCAAACTTTGGTTTGGTTTTTGAGGTTCACTGCTGTTGGAAAAATTTGGGGAAGATGAAAATAATATTAACCGTATGAGGCATGTAAATACTGTCCCTAAGGATAATAATGCCTTTTGGAGTATGAAACTCGTGCAACAAACTCTAGCGACTATCCTCTTAAAGTGCAGCAGACCTTCCTCTTTCATTGAATAATAGATGGAATATGAACATTAAAATTATATGTAAAACCCAGCAAAAAAAGAAATGGAAGGAGAAGAGAGAATTTCTTATTGAGGCGTCTCTATTAGATTGTAGTTGGAGGTTCTATCTTTGGCAAATGTAAGAGAGGGTAGGTATAAGACAAATTAAACCAACCGGCTTTAATATTTAAAAATCAAACTATTACAAAATCATTACAAAAACTATAGCATAATAATGACTTTTATGGCTGCCATAACTTTGATTCTATCAAAGTCATAACTTTGATTCTATCAAAGCCGTTACAATATAATAATTTTCAAACTCTCAAAACTACAGATATATCTAACAATTGCGATGCTTCAAATGTTCCACGGTGTTTCGCTCGGTCAAGAAAGCCGTCACATCGCCTTTTTGGGGGGAAAAGTGCCAAAAAAGTCCTAATCCTTTTGGCTTTGTGTCGATTTAGTCCTAAACCTTTTTTTGGTGCTGATTTAGTCCTAAACCTTTTTATGTTGTGCCAATTCAGTCCTTTCCGGCCAATTTTGGCTGGATTTTGCTGACTGGACGCCGGCCGGCTGACGTGGCCTGATCGACGCTGACGTGTACAATTTTTAATAATATTTTAATATTTTTAAATATTTTTTATTTTATTTTTTATATTTTTATTTTTATTTTTATTCTTTTATTTTATTCTTTTTCTTTTTTTCTTCTCATCTTCTTCCTCCAGCCGGTCGCCGGAGCTGGGCGACTGGCCAGAGGCGACGGCCGGCGAGGTCGACCTTGCCGGCCACCTCGCCAGTGGCCGTGAGGCTTGCCCATGGTCGGCGAGGCTCGACCTCGCCAAATCCGGCTCGCCACCCGGGCCGTGAGGAGCCTCGCGCTAGGCGGGCGAGGTTGGGCCTCGCCGGATCCGGCGAGGGTCGAGCCTCGCCCATGGCCGGTGAGGGCGAGCCTCGCTAGCTCGGCGTGAGGCCAGCTGCCTCGGAGAACCCAGGAATCACAAACCCCCACCCCGACGAATCGCCGCCGCGGAGAAACAGGCAAAAATCTGGGGCCGGAGCCGCACGACCGAAGACACCCCGAGCTCCCGTAAACCCTAGAGACGACGATGACGACGACGAGCGGAGGAGGGAGGAAATTTCTAGGGTGAGATTGGGATTGGAGAACGGAGTCGGGAGGAGTCCAGCTGGCCTCGCGCCGAGCTGGCGGGGCTCGCCCTCGTCGGCCATGGGCGAGGCTCGACTCTCGCCGAGATCCGGCAAGGGCGAGCCTCACCACCCCGGCCGTGAGGGCGGCCTCGCGCCGGGTGGGCAAGCGAGGCTCGACCTCACTAGTTCCGGCGAGGGCGAGCCTCGCCCGCCCGGCGCGAGGCCGCCCGCGGGCGGCGAGGTGGCCGGCGAGGTCAACCTCACCGGCCGTTGCCTCGGCCGGTCGCCGAGCTCCGGTGACCGGCTGGAGGAAGAAGATGAGAAGGAAAAAAAGAAAAAGAAAAAGAAAAGAAAAGAATAAAAATAAAAATAAAAAGAGAAAAATAAAAAAATATTTAAAAATATTAAAATATTATTAAAAATTGTACACGCGCCGCCGATCAGGCCACGTTAATCGG
This sequence comes from Eucalyptus albens, assembly GCA_014182695.1. Lineage (NCBI taxonomy): Eukaryota > Viridiplantae > Streptophyta > Magnoliopsida > Myrtales > Myrtaceae > Eucalyptus > Eucalyptus albens. Next base: position 58,316,164 of record CM024650.1, on the reverse strand, counting down.
CCGACGTTCAGTCAGCAAAATCCGGCTAAAATTGGCCGGAAAGGACTGAATTGGCACAACGTAAAAATGTTTAGGACTAAATCGGCACCAAAAAAAGGTTTAGGACTAAATCGGCACAAAGCCAAAATGTTTAGGACTTTTTTGGCACTTTTCCCCCTTTTTGGGTGAAAAACTGTATGATGCCAATATGTGTGTGTATACATGTGCGTGCCCGTCATTGGAGCCACTATTTGCTAACAAGAATGTGTTTTGGACTCTTACCATGAGGAACATAAGCACATGAACTCTCAACAGAACCTTAATCGCTGACATGCAGCTTGGAGTCAATTTCTACAATCCTTTTTGTTTCCCCTCAAACATTAATCTTGCGATCTGGCGCTCAAAATCGAGTCAAGGATGCTTTAAGCCCCCAACATACGTTCCTCTCTACTATGCAAATCAACGTATTGGATTTGAAGTAGTAAAAAATATGTATGAAGTCCAAATTTTGGAAGTTAAACTCCTAAAATTTCACATTGTACAGTTTCACCGTCAGTGGTGTGTTTTCGCAACGTTCCTTGCATCAAGCTATTACTTTCTAGGCCCATGATGGTAGACTAGCGGGTCATTTCGGTCATGACAAAACTTGGCTGCTTGCTGGAGAGAACTTTCATTGGCCATAAAGGGGAATATAAAGCGGCTCATTGAATTGTGAAAAATTTGCCCCATTGCAAAAGCTGGAGGCCAAAGCACTGTTTTTTACTTGCCGTTACATATTCCACGAGCGCCTTTGGGAAGATACGAGTGTGGACTTTGTAATGAGTTTGCCAAAGACTCAACGCAACAAGGATATAGATTATGTTTGATTCAACATTTTCAATGAACTTTGAGGAAATGAGTTAAAAGGGGTTTCCTGAAATACGAATTGTGTTTGGTAAATTGTAACTTACGAGTCATTTGAAAGCAACTTTAGGCTAAATACTTTCTAAAAAAACTCTTCTTGCAAAAGACTTTAGCTGCATTTTTTTTTCTCTTTTTATTAAAAAACACAACCCCTTCACCAACGAGTCAGATTTGATGCCGACGGTAAGGATAGGAATAACCCATGACACATCTCCTATAAGTATTCCAAGCTTTGAGAGGTGCAAAAATTATTTGCTATGTCACTTCTCGACTGACAAGGTAATTTTCCTTGGCTATGTGATGGCTAGTTTAGGAATAGAGATGGATCCTAATAAGATTTTTTTTTTTTGGACGCTATCACTTCATGGCGAACGCAAAGGCTTCAAGAGATTTGAAGCTTTCATGGCCTCGCTTCTTCTTTCTACAGGAGATTCATAGAGAATTTCAGCTCCATTGCCGCACCAAAAACTTAATGCTTAAAGGAGAGAGGCTAACACTAAGGCACAAAAGAGCTCTGAGCTCTTAAAGAACATAATCATTGAAGATCTAGTGTCGGTGCTACTAAACTTTGATTTGGTTTTTGAGGTTCATTGCGATGCTTCAAACGTCCGCATCGGTGTTGTACTCAGTCAAGAAGACCGTCACAATGCCTTTTTCAATGGAAAACTAGAAGGATGCCAAGCTTAAAGTATTCAACCTGTGAAAAAAGAATTTTATGCTATAGTGCGTGCTCACAATCATTGGAGCCACTATTTGCTAACAAAAGAATGTGTTTTGTACTCTGACCATGAGGCACTTAAGTGCTTGAACTCTCAACGGAACTTTAATCCCTGACATGCAGCTTGGGGTGATGTTCTACAATCTTTTCTGTTTCTCCTCAAACAAAAATCTGGCAATTCGGCGCTCAAAATCGAGCCCCGGATTCTTCAAGCCGCCGTCTTTACTATGCAAATCAAAGCTGTTGGATTTGAAGTAGTGAAAGATTTGTATGAGGAGGTCCAGATTTTGGGGAAATTTGGAAGTTAGCGGACAGTTTGACGGTCTAGACGGCTTTCTGTTCCAGGGCAGTCTGTTGTGCTTCGCAGTATTCATTGTCAACCTGTTACTTTTCAAGCCCATGATGGTAGACGGGCGGGTCCATTTTGGTCGTGACAGAAATTTGGCGCTCGTCAGAGAGAATTTTCATTGGCCAAGACTGATGAAGGATATAAAGCGCGGTATATTGAGCGGTGCAAAACCTGCCACGTTGCAAGACCTGCTGGCCGAAATCTGGATTATACTTGCCGATGCCTATTCCACGAGCTGTCTTGGGAAGATATGACATTGGACTTTATCGTTTGGGAATGACTTAACGCAACAAGGATTTAGTCATGGCTGTAGCCGATAAATTTTCAAAAATGGCGCATTTTGTACTGGGTTTTAAGGCTCTTTATGCGTTTTCGACCAAAGACAGTCACTTCTTTTCGTGATGTCAGGTTTATGAGTCACTTTTACACATGATGGTGAAAAACAGGGACTCTCACATTGCCAGTCATCCTCATACCGATGGATAAACAGAGGCTGTTAACAGAATTTTGGGCAATTTATTAAGGAGCTTTATTTGAAAACGTGTCAAACAGGGGGATTTTATGCCTCAAGCTGAATTTGCTCATTATTTTTCAACGAGTTGAACCAACTGTGAAAGCCCATTTGAAGTGGTGCATGAAAAGCATCATTCAAGTCCTTTGCATCACATAACATCCCCTACAAAACGACACTTTATTCGAGATGTTAAGAAAGGGCCAAGGAAATCAACCATTACACAAGGAAGTAAGGAAGGGAATTTCAAAGTAAACTGACGAGTATTGACGTCAAGTAAGGTGATCTTGTGTGAATTCATTTGTGTTGGGAATAACGGATTCCCTAAAATCGGTCTGACACTCAATCGAACCCCTAAAACGAATGCGAAAGACGAGCCCAGAAATCATATGTATCACTGATCAAAGATACACCACGGAATCGAGCGTACCTTGTTTGCCACAGATTAAACACTAATGCTGAAATTCGAGGAAGAGTCCTGATCCCGTTATACCGAGGAGCGTACTGTTGTTATTAGGGGGAGAAAACTCTGAACCTAAGGGTACTGTTCTTACGTTTCTATTTTGGAGGGAGAGAGTTTCTTCTTCTGAAAAAGATGTACGTACTTCCAAAAGGTACGTTCTCTTTTTCTTTTCTCCCCTTAAAAACGTCTTCACAAAAAGACGTAATTCTTCAACGTAAAAACGTTCCTCCAAAAAGACACAACCCCTCGTATCTAAAAAACATAGCATTTCACATCGCAACCGTTCCTCCATGGGCCCTTATCTTGCGGGCCGGGCTTTTAGGCCCAAAATGGGCGGACGGGCCTGCTTAGGCCCATCAACGCATAGATAAAACCATCATCTCTCACTCGCACATGGTGGACCGAACAGAATCCTCTTTACCTTTCTACAACATTCATACAGGTGAATAATCCGTGCGGCCAGCATACTTTGAGAGCTCGTTACCATACATATATTAGGAATATATAACAACTCATAATGTGCAACATACTCTGAGTAGATTTGGTATGCAGTATCCTAAATCGATCGATCACATTTATATCTTTCTCTTGATCTCTTTTTAAACAATGATATATTGTATTCACAATTATGATTATCCCAAAAACAATCATAATTGGTCGACCAGTGATTACAAAACTAGAACATGATTTTCCAAATTTGATCTTCCTCTTTACTTGAAACTCTTAATTTCAGTTCAACTTACTTTTCTAGAAATGTGTCATTAGATTGAATCAATTCATATCACTAGCAACATCCTAAGATAACAAACACTGAATAAAAATCTTGAGAATAAGTAAAAGTTATGAGGGCACTGAATTAAGGAACTCTTTTCCTCAAGAGTTTCACACGGCATAAAAGTTTATATCAAACTTTTGCCACTCTTATTGGTCGTCTCATGCATACGTAGTATGAAATATGTATTACGGTATTAATTCCTTTCCTATGGAGCGTATGTTTACACAATCAATACTGTACAGATGATAGTTTAGACATACATAATGTCTAACTTAAGTTCACATATTTACTCATTCATAGAATTCATCAGAACTCACATCTGACATCATAGATAGATAAAGTAAAATATGTGGGTTATTTTACTTTCGGATATAGACAATATCATGTCCTCATCTTAACACTCAATTAAGGTGACATATATATTTTAAGCTTGAGCTCTCAATTATCACATAGATAATAAGCTTAAAAACCATCTCATCTCTATTTATCACACAATAAATAGAGGCAATTATCTGTGTGAATGGGTTATACTTTCTCAACTTAATATAATGCACTGAGCATTAAGATGCATAAACGTCAAACAAAGATTCATAGATATTAATGATGAAAAACACAAAATTCATTAAATGTGAACACTTCAGGGAAATTACAATATTCAGTACATCAACATCTACACAGTCCTAGAGATTTTACATGACCACAAAACACATCTTTAGGTATTGGCTTTGTCATAGGATCTGCTACCATTTTATGCGTAGATATATACTGTAAGTTCACATCTTTTCATACAACCATATCATTGACAAAATTATACTTGATATCTATATATTTGGTCTCGCCATGATATTTTGGATCTTTGGTGTACACTATAACTGCTTGGCTATCATAGTGAACCAATAATGGATTTTCAGCATACCTAATAACACTTAAATGATCCAAAAATCTCTTAAGCCAAACACCTTCTTATACTGCTACTGATAATGCCACGAACTCAGCTTCCATCGTGGACAAGGCTATACACGTTTGCTTCTTACTGCTCCAAGATATTGTGCCATTATTCAGTAAGAAAGCAAAACTAGAGGTAGATTTCCTTTCATCTAAATCTCCTCCCCAATCAGCATCTGAATAGCCTTCAAGTCGTAGATCATTTTCTTGGTAATTCAGCTTGTAATTAGCAGTTCCCTTCAGATACCTCAGTATTCTTTTAACGGCCTTCAAATGTACTTGACTTGGATTGAATTGGTATTTACTCACCATTCCAACTGTAAAACATATGTCAGGTCTTGTACACATCATAACGTACATTAAGCATCTCACAACACTAGTATAAGGAACATGTTTCATTTGTTCTTTTTCTTGTGGAGTCCTTAGACACAGTCTATGACTCAATCTTCACCTTTTGTAATAGGAGTATCTATGGGTTTACAATCTTGCATACCGAATCGTTCAAGAATATTATTTATGTATGTTTCTTGCGAAAGAGATATTGATCTCTTCAAACGATCTCTTGAAATCTTGACTCCAAGAATGTATGCAGCCTTACCCATATCTTTCATCTCAAAGTTGGAAGATAACCAACTCTTCATAGTATTAACAAACTACATATTGCTTCCGGCAATTAGTATATCATCAATATATAATGATATGATCACAAATTGATCTTTGAATCTTTTGATATATACACAATGATCCTCATCTATCATTGTAAAATCATATGCTATTATGGTATTATGAAAACGTATATACCATTGTCTTGACGACTGCTTAAGACCATATATCGATTTCAAAAGTCGACATACCTTTCCTTCTTGGCCTTTCATAGTGAAACCAGTAGGTTGTTCCATATATATTTCTTCCTCTAATTCTCCATTGAGGAAATTAGTTTTTACATCCATTTGATGTAACTCAATCCATACTAGCCACTATTGCCAGAATAATGCGAATCGAGGTAAATCTCACGACAGGAGAAAATGTTTTTTTATAATCAATTCATTCCTATTGATTATACCTCTTTGCCACAAGGCGGGCCTTATACCTTTCTATCGAGCCATCAGTTTTACGCTTTATTTTGAGAACCCACTTGTTCCCAATAGCTTTGCGTCCTTTTGGAAGGTCAACCAGTTCCCAAACATGGTTTGATTTCATTGACTCAATCTCCTCTTCCATTGCATGTATCCATTTTTCTTTACTAGGGCAATTTAGAGCCTCATTAACATTTCTTGGCTCATCTTTATCTCGTGGAGCAACTATAAAAGTTTCCTCTTCAATGTCAAAGCATCGACGGGGAATACTTTTGCGACTTGTTCGTCGTATGGAAGATTGTACATTTTGCACATCATTCCCCATTATGCTCTCACTCGGATTAGATAATGACAATACCGTATTATCATGTGGTTGTAATTGAGAGTGAGTTGAATTAAATTCAGCACTTCCCATGTTACTCCCACTTGGACGAACTCCACTAAATTTATTATTTGGATCCAATGTTTCAAATAAGGAGTAATCTTCACCTATTTTGCCCTTATTAGGAAATTCATTCTTTAAGAATGTAACATCTTGTGATTCGAATTCAGTTATACTTCTACTTTCCTACTCACCTATGAACACATATCATTTCGAGTGTTCATAATATCTTATGAAAATATTTTTCTTTCCTCCATAACCCAATTTCCCAAACTTGTGAGATGGCTCATGGGTATAGGCAATACAACCCCATGATTTAAGAAAACTTAAGTTTGATTTTTTACTTGTCCATAACTCATATAGAGTGAAAGTAATTGATTTGGAATGCACTCGGTTAAGTAAATAGGCAGCAGTTAACAGCGTATCACTGAAGAAAGTGATAGGTAAGTTAGCATGCGCAATCATGGACCTAACTATTTCCAATAGGGTTCTGTTTTTTCTCTCTGTAACACTATTTTGTAGAGGAGTATATGGAATAAACAACCGTCTTTCTATTCTTTTTTCATCACATAACTTTTTGAACTCATCAGACAAATATTATCGATCTCGATCAGATCTCAATACTTTTATTTTCTTGTCTAATTGATTTTCTTCCAAGTTCATAAACCTTTTGAAACAACTCAATGCTTCAGATTTATGAGAAATCAAATAGACATATCCGAATCAAGTATAATTATCTATAAATATGATGAAATAAATAATCCCATGCCTTCCTCTCACATTCATCGGACCACAGATATCAGAATGGATTAAATGCAAAGGAAATTCAGCTCTTTTACCTTTTCCAAATGGTTTCCTTATTGTTTTCCCTACAGGCAATGCTCGCACATGGGCAAAATCGACTTTTTCAATGTTGCCAAACAAGCCATATTTGGCCAGTCTATTCATACGTTTTTGCCTAATAAGACCAAGTTTAGCATGCCACACATTCACATCATTATCATATAAATTAGGAAACGTGAAAAGGGAATAACAAATATTGACATTACCATAGTTAATATTTAATACAATGAAACTATCTAGAAAATAACCACAACCATAGTAATTTATATCCAAATATAAATCCACACAACTATTATAGAAATTCATATTAAAACCAAGCTTAACCAACACTAAAACAGACACTAAATTCCGACGAATCTCCGGAGCATACAATACATCATGTAGGAACAAATTGCGTCCACTAGACTTTACAATGTGGACGTCAGTCTGAACATATTTAGCCTTAAGGTCTGGACACAGTCTAAATAAGTTCAGCTTCAGCATAGAGTCTGTCTTCTAGTTCTTCATTCACGTTTAGTCTGGAATTTGTCAGAGTTGGCAGACTTCTGATGTATAACAGACTTTGACACAGAATGTGATATCCTAGAATTTCTTGACAACCTCTAGATGTGCTATGAGCCATGGATAGGTGATGAAAGTACCATCAAATTTTGTTGTATGCCATTTGATCCATGAATTGCAATAAGTTTATGGCCAAGCTTTTAATGGATAATTATTTGATGGAAAAATTCCATTCTTGGCTATGTGTTTTATAAGTTGGAATTTATTAATTTATGTTGCAAGTTTTATGGTTTTATGAATTTCAATTAGGTATTTATATAAGTAGGAAATTAAGGTGGATTATTAGGAATGATGGTGGGCTGGATATTTAAGGACCAAACCAGCCCATAGCCCCACCATTCGACCGGCCCAAGAAGCCCAATGGGAGGGCTGCCGTCGACCAAGGGAAGAGAGGGATGGACGGAGAGGCCCGGCCCAAAAGGAAGGCCCATCATGTGCATGGGAAAAATGCCAAGTGGGAAGAGAAGCTTGCCAAGTGTTTTTCCCTTAGAGCCAAGTGGCATTAGCCATGCAAAATCAAATTATTGCTAATGATGAAGGGGAAAGGAAAGAGAAGGGGCGGATTGAGAGAGAGGGTTACCAAGAGAGAGAGAGAGAGTGAAATCGAGAGAGGGAGAGCAAGCATGTGAGAGAAGAGGAGGAAGAAGGAGGACCGTTGCTACCGATCGTCCGCCTAGTCACCGTTGTTGAGTCCGCCTTGCCCCGCCGTGTGCTTGCTGTGTTTTTGCTTGGATTAGAGGCAAGTCGAGTCCATTGATCTATCATTTGCTTGCTGTGTTTTGTGTGATGAATGGTGAATTTTGGATGTGGATGAAGTGTGAAATTTCGAAGTTATAGGAGTTGTGTTCTAGCCTAGTATTCTGTTTCTGGAAAAACAGTCCGACCTTTGATGATTTCGTGAGTTGCATGCGATGTTCTAGTTGGAATCTGACTTCGACTTCTTGATGAAAGTTGTAAAGGACTTCTTGGAAAATAACATATCAAAATATTAAAGGAAACAGACAAGTATAGGTCGATGAAACCATTTTTCTTTGATGAAGCTAGATCTGGAAACTGTTATGATGATCTATTGTGATTCTGTGAATTTCGTGCAAGTATCCAGTCCAAATTTGATCTTGTGTTCTTGATGAGAGTTGTAGACAACATCTTGAGGAGCAACATACTAAAATTTGAGAATAAACGGACAAGTAATGATCAAGAAAAATGATTTTCTTTGAAAAGGATGAATCTGGACAGTGAACCGAGAGATAGGAAGAGTTACAAAAATTATAGATTTTAATCCAGAAGGAATTAAATTTCTATTTCTTCATGATACTTTTACCTTTAGATCTTATATATAACATATTAAAATCTCAGAATTTTCGGAGTTCATTTAAAGGCTTAATCGAAATTATTTTCGAAATTGTGCAAAAGTGGCGCTAGAATTTCTTTTGCTGTGATGTATGGATTTATGTGATTGATGTGAAACTTTCTTGACATGGTGTTCTTCATGAAATATCTTTCTCCGGATCTTTTTACATCGTGTTAAATTTTCAGAATTTTCTGAGATTGTTTACTAATTTTTCCATAATTTTTATTAAAGAAGAGCATTCTGCTTTATCCGAAATTTGCTGTATTTTCAAGAATAAATGGACTGCCCTACGAAATATGATGTCTTGAGTGGTTATATATGCTGCATATATGGTGATGTTTGGCATATCATGTGACATCAAAAGATGGTTTAGACCTTTGATATTGTTGTATCAAATACCATGATGAAAATGAGACATATATGAGATTATATATTGTGATAATAATGAGACCGTCGAAGGTGTGAGCCGACGATGCCTCGGGAGTTTCGAGATGCCCGGAGGTTTGTGCCGAAGGCTCCTCGTGACGCCTGGTTGGGTGCGAGTGATAAATTGTGGGATACAAACATTGGTCTCTGGAAGAAAAATGATGAGATCCTTGTGAAAGATAAGAATTGAAATTGAATCATGTGCATGGGTATATGCATATGGCATGATGCATGATCTGCTTATGAAAGTAAATTAATGCTATTTGATATTGAAAATGCGATCATGAAGGCATGAATGGATCTCATGGTGATGTATGCTCGATAGCATGGATGATATGAATCATGAGTATGTATGTGCATATGGCATGGAATGAACCTCTTGGAAATACAAGTATGATTGCATGGTGGTATATGCACGATGACATGGTAAGATATGCATGACTGCATGGTGATATATGCACGACTACATGGTGATGTATGCTTGATAGCATGAATGATAATGTGCTTTACTCGTGATATATTGGTTGTCTTGCTTGATGCATTGTGTAGTTTGATGGATCTTTACTGTTGAGTGGTTGTACTTACCTCTTTGGGGACCAACATTTCAGATTGAGCTATGCCTCTAGCACCTGTTACGCGTGGTATATTTTATGGATTACCGTATGATGTCGAGGTCGAGTGCACAGAGCACCCCTGCTTCAGTGTTCATGGTTTGGTGTTTATCCACCTCCGTGTTTTGGTCATGTATGACGTGGGCTCGCCTGATGGCCCTATAGTACAAGAGTTTTTGTCTGTCCATGTTCGCCGAGATGGGAGGATGATGGGGATGCTGCCGCCGCCACCGACTGATGCACCAGGATGGGTATGATAGGAGCATGTGATTGGTGGAGGTTACCACTTTTTGGGATGGCCAACACTAGCTGATGGATAGATGTACATGTTTGATGTATAGTCGGGTTCTTTTTGAGTTTAGCCGAGCTTAGTTATAGTCTTGGCCCTTTTGTCATACCGACTTGTGAAATCCATCTTAGTATGTAAATAAAAGTGATTCGGCCCTAAGATGCATATATACATATATATGTATATGTATGTATATGTATGTGTATGTGTGTGTATGTGTGTGTATATGTTTGTATATATACACACACATACACATACATATATATATACATATACATACATACATATATATATATGAAAAAAGTTTGTAGTTGGTGTGTATTGCATTGTATTGTTTGGTTGTGCATGGGTTAGGGAGATGATAAGTATGCTTCTGTTATATGATCTGCGCTGGGACCAATTGAGATGGTACGAACCCACATAATTATGGACCCGTTGTAATTGAAATGGTATCAGAGTGGAATGTTAGTGGACAAGTGAAAAGGTAAGTAGGTAAGCGGACTGTGGTGACCCAAGCAGATCGGGGGCCGTGTCGAGAGGCGCCACACAAAAGTCTGGAAATCTTTAGAATATACTTTGGATATGTGTTACGTTCAGTCTTCTAGCCGTCTTCAGATTTTGACAATATCCTTTATATGTTCTATCATCTGTATGGTCTATTACTTAACCATTAAATACATTAGTAGCATTTGATTTATTTTGTCATCTTCAAAACATCATAAGGAATTTCCCTAACTGCTGCAACATTTGCATCAAAATTGAGTTAATGGGGTATTTTTATTTCAAGAAAGTATTGGGGGACCAAGCATTAAGTGAGGAGATAAGAGTGTGGACTTTCCTCCCCCTTTCCCCAACTTCTTCAGCACGTCAAGATCGGCTGGCCTCCATTTTCTTCACATGGACGTCCCTCTGCATCAACGTCTTCAGCTTCGATCTTCTTTTTACTTGCAACCGAATTCCCCAGCAGCTCGACATCTCCCCAGCAACTCACGCTCCTCCACCATCATCTGTCTCCTCTCCATTTCACTGCCATGTTCCAGTCAACTCTACAATCCCCCTCAGTCGGTTTATTGACCACGAATCTCCACTTGTCCAGCTTCGTCGACCGAAGCTGCTCTCCCACTATCTCTTGTCTTCTGCAGCAGCAAACCGAGTCAATCATCCAGCAAGCCTTCTGCAGTTGACTCTTGTTGTGCGCCCTCCACGAAGTCTAGTTGATCGAAGCCCATCTCCACTGATTTTCATGCTGCCGCATCCACTGTTCGTCCCTGCAACTACCACTCGTCCATCTCCCTACAGTAGTCAACCCCATCGAAGCCAGCTTCTCCTTTGCCGTTTCTTTGTTCGGCTAGTAATTAGCCCACGAGCCCAATAAATTTATCTGCAAGCCCCAGCCCATCAACCGAGCAGCCCAAATCTTCAGCATCAGCCTGCCAATTGAAGCCCATGGATCCAGCAAATTTTTGGCCCCGCATCTCCATCAAGTTCAGCCCATTTTCAGTCTTGAAGCCAGTCCATTTTCATTAGGCCCAAGCCCAAGTCTAAGCCCAGAAATTTTTGTAAGCTTGCAAGGCTTTTGGGCCCGGTCCAAGCTCAATGACGCCGCTGCAAACCCGAGTTTTAGCCGCCATCGCACCACTATCGCGGCGATTTGGTCTTCACTTTGCACAAGTAAGTTTTACTCACTAATCCCTATTTAGTAGGCTAATGATGCTTAGGGATTGTTTAGATTTAATTAATTGTGATTAGGTGAATAGATTAAAATAGAGTAATTAAATTAGTGCATTATCAATGTATGTTAGGTAAATAGTTAGTGATATTAGCAAGGAGACTCGTGTTATTATTTATTGAACGAGTCTTAGAAATTTTCCGGATCCGTTTCGGCTTCCGATTAGGCATTACGGGCATAAATTGGATTTATTGCATTTATTTAATATTTTCCGTAATTATTTTATTAATTATTTATTTTCCGAAAATTAGGTTGGGATAGCCGACGACCAGGAATTTTATGCTGAGTTCGGTGGTGCTTGTTGTTTATTTAATTGAGCACTGGTTAAGTGGAATTGGTGATTAGGAGGATTTATCCCAAAAATTGATTAATGTGGATATAAATCTAAAATTTACCGAGTGGGGCCGTGATACCACTAAATCTCACCAAATCTAAGAATTGCCAAGTGGGGCCGTGATGCCACTAAATCTAAAATTGCCGAGTGGGGCTGTGATGCCACTACATATTGAAAATTGCCCAGTGGGGTCGTGATGCCACTAAATATAAAAAATTGCCGAGTGGGGCCATGATGCCACTAAACCTAAGAAAATTGCTTGGTGGGACCGTGATTACCACTAAACCTAGAAAATTGCTAGGTGGGGCCGTGATGACCATCAAATATAGAAAAGTTGCTAGTGGGGTCGTGATTATCATTTAATCTAGGTTGTGCCTATTAGGCTGTGGCTAAGAGTTAAGAATGAATAATCGAGGTGACCGTGTGATGGTCTCGATGACATATAATCGACTAAGTTGATTGATCGATGATTCAATCTGATTGAATTGAGTGAATGGTGTGGTGGTCAATATTTATGAATTGAACTGACTTGCAGGAAGGAACTGAGGCCAAGGTAAGTCCTCTAACGCCTGATTGTGCTGGCATATTAGCTTCCTAATTGAGTCTTAGAGGGTAGAACTTGCTGAAACGTTGTCTCACTGGTTGTTGTATAACCATTTTTAGGTCCTTAGATGGCGTTGGTGAAAGACCGGAAGCCCTGGAGTTTGGGAAGGTGGAGACCGAGGAATTTGCGAACATGTCTAACTAGTGGATCATAGGACGGTTCCCTTCATGTTGAGCCAATGTTTTGTAACCAGCCTAATGTTGTGAATAAACCTGTTTATTTATAAAAGGTTTATTTTGATTTGAAAAATTGTGGCCTCACTTTTCTATCCCATTGTTTTATTGTCTGGGAATTTATATCTGCTTCCGCATGCGCATTTAAGAATGAATGGGTTGGCATGCATCCTGGGACATCACTATTAATTGACCAGTGTGAGATAGGCACGTGCTCGAGGATCGGGACGTGACACTAATTGGATTAAAACTTCAAATTAAATTAAAAATAATAAATAAAATAAAATAAAAAGTTAAAAAAAAATTATAAATTGAAATATTTATAAAAAATTAGACTATGTACATGGTTTTCTTATTTGAAGTGAACATGCAATTGAATAATTAAAAAGCGTAACATGAAATTTTTTTAACTAAACCTAAAAATCTCATTTTTATGATTTTTTTAATTAAAAAGAGTGTTAAAACATTTTTATGCAATACAAATTTAATGGAAATTTTTATAATTCTTTTCAAAATATTTTTAAAATCGAATTTTTAATTATTTTTATTTTTTAAAATATAATTTTAAAATTTTTATTTTTTAAAATATAATTTTTATTTTTTAATAATTATTTTCTCTTTTTCTCCTTTCTCTTTTTTTTTTTTTTTCTCCTTCTTCTTTGGCCGGCCACGACGACGACCGGTGACCGGCCACGGGCGAGATCGAGTGCCGGCGTTGAGTGGGGCTCGATCTCGCCGATCCGGCGAGGCCAAGGCCCCGCCCAACACCGAAGAGGCCAAGGCCCCGCCTAACGCTGGCAAGCTTGAGTCTCGCCAGTTGTTAGCGAGACTCAAGCCTTGCCAAATTTGGTAAGGCCGAGGCTCTGCCGGTGTCGGGCGAGGCTGTAACATTCTAGATTTTCAGTCTGTTTTCTATTGAATAAATCAAGCATTTCACCGACATGTCTATAGGGCTATTCTCAGAGTTGACGAGATAACTAGATTATCTAGAGAAGCCATTAAGGAATTTTAATGTGATAGACCTAAGAATTCAACTAGGAATCGACTTCTTGACCGTGCTCATCTTTAGAAGCCATTACGGCACAATATAAAATCGATTTGAAATCAGAGATAGATCATTTCAACTAAGATGCATGGCTAATCGTGGGTGACGCCATTAAATTGAAAAATTCTTGTCGATCAGCACTAGATTGATTTATCTATCGTTTTGGTACCCTGTGTCTATAATTGAATCCTCGAGATTTTCATGATAACTGAGAGTCGCCAATGAGTCGAGTGGGTTCATTGTGGCTTAAAGAAAATCGACCATGGGTCATTTGCACCAAAAATCTCCGAAAACTATTTGATAGCCTAGGTCATGCTAAAAACGTGCTTGAGTGAAATTAACCGTGAATTTAAGTCTGATTTTAGAAATTGAAGATTCTGTCATGTCACAATAAATTCTAGGAACGTCAACTCAGTCTTAGAAGATTTTTCTGTAACCCGAGACTTTTTGGAAAAAAGTCGAGGTAGAGCTGTTTTTGTTTAGAAAATGCCGGTGGTTATTTTTGGTCGTGCAATTAATCAAGTGGGTTATATTGGTGAGAAAAAATATCAATTTGATCAAGAACTTGACAACAGAATTTATTGAGGCAAAATTGAGTTGATTGGAGAATCGGTAAGTGACCAATTTGAGGAGAACCCGTGCAAATTTGTATGCCCCTCCATCCCCTATGGTTTTGGACCATTTCAAAGGTTATAGGAAGTGCATTGGTGGCCTAATGGAGGCCAATGGAGTGCTAGTGGTTGGAATGGGTCAAGGGGGACAAAAGATTGGAAAATAAAGGCATGTGGAGCCCTTGTCCCTCATCTCTCCCTCTTTTTCTCCTTCAGCTGCCGTCCACCCCACTCCACTCCCCCTCCTTACCTAGCTCGACACCTTAGCTAGTAGAGAAGCCGTCAGAAGTAGCCACGCCACCGCCGGGATCGCATGCCGCTGTTGTCTGCCGTCCACGCGCACATCGCCCTGCACGCGTGCCCTCTGCCCATCTCGCCCTTATGCTACTGCAGCCGCCATCCCTAACTGTTCGTGGACTACTCAGCTCGTCCTCGAAGCCGTGTGTGGCCGTGTGAGTCGCCGGAGCCGCCATGAGTCCCCGCCTTTGGCCGCTCGGCCTCGCCGTTGCCATCGCCGATCTTGCTCGCCTTAACCAGCCCTATTTCCTTTGTTTTCTAGCCAAGAATAGCAGCAAGCCGTGTGGGTATTTTAGCAGCTTCTAGGCCCGTTTTGAGGTTGATCCCGACCTCGAAACCTAGGCCCACTTTGAGAAGAATTGTTCCCCCGACGTTCTGTTGGTTTGATCCAACCCATTCATTAATCCAATGAGTTTTGCTCACTAATCCCTACTTAGTATGTTAATGATGCTTAGGGGTTGATTAGATTTAATTAAGTATGATTAGGTGGATAGATTAGAATAGAGCAATTAAATTAGTGCATTATCAATGGATGTTAGGCAAATGGTTAATGACATTAGCAAGTAGACTCGCGTTATTATTTATTAAATAAGTCTCGAAAATTTTTCGGGTCCATTTTGGCGTCCAATTAGGCATTACAGGCCTAAATTGGATTTATTGCAATTATTTTATAATTTTCATAATTATTTAATTAATTCATTATTTTCTGAAAATTAGGCTGGGATAATCGACAACCGGAATTTTATGCTGATTGTTGTGGTGCAGTCTGTTTATTTATTTGAACTGTAGTTTGTGCTAAATTGATTTAATTGTGTTTTTATGATTTTATTCCTAAATTAATCAATTTTGGTAATTGATTGGAAATTAACTGAGCGTCAGTTTATAACGTCAAAAATATTTTGGTAGACCATATAACTGGTGGAATTTTTAAGGGTGGAAATACTGTATTTTGGCTAAAGCCGATCGTGTACTCATACATAGCTATTTTTATCGAGTATGATAAAAATGATGAATTATTATATGGTAAAAATGGTATACTATTTTGGCCTGGGGGCCCTAATCTATTAGCTTTGGGCGAGCATATAAATAGCATACCATATATTCAGCTTTGGACGAGCTATGATGGCTTGGGGGCCCTAAATTATTAGCTTTGGGCGAGCATGTATACAATATACTATATTATCAGCTTTAGACGAGCTATACTATCTATTATTAGCTTTAGATAATATTGAATGTACTGGCTAGGGAAAGGTCCTGGTGACATGTAATCGACTGAGTCGATTGATCAATAATTCTATCTGGTTGAGTGATGTGACGTGATGGTATATATTTGAAATATACTGATTTGCAGGATGAAATTGAGGTCAAGGTAAGTCCTCTGACTTGTGTTGTGCTTAGGCAACCTCTAGAGTGTATTGGCTTCTTAATCATGTCTTAGGGGGAAGAACTTACTGAGACGTAGTCTCACCTTGTTGTGGGACAACATTTCAGGTCTCTAGATGGCAGCACCTCCACCTCCTCATCCTCTCATGCATTTTGGCATACCCGAAGAGATCACCGAGGTAGGATACCACTTCTCGATACACCCCCACCTCAAAGGACTAGAATATGTGCTAGTGAAGTCAATCGTCTGGGTTGACGTGAATGAACCCGATAAGGTGCCCTATAAGTACTGGTCATGATATCGCCACTATCATTTTGGGCAAAGAGAGGGTCCTATGCCGGAATTTGATGTACCCCAGTTCGTTCTGGAAGCTGCTTTTGGAAATGGTACAGTAAACCATAAAGATGGATTGGTGGCGGAAGCAAAGGATCCTAATCTAAAGGATGACTCTGACTCTCCAGTGTACTCAATTGAGGGCGCTAACTGGAGTGATGAAGAAGGGAGATGGTTGAACAGAATGAGGAATAAGAGGAAGAGCTTGAAGGAGAATCAGAAGAGGAATTGGAAGAAGAGCCTGAGGAAGAACCTGAAGAGGACTTGGAGGAGGACCCCGAGGATGATCCAGAGTATGATCTTGATGAGGATTGAGACCCCACTCCTATTGAACGACTTATTTCTGTTGAACCTATTTGAGTGGAAACCGACTTTCTAGTGTGGCTTGTATATGTAGATATATAACTGAGTTGTTATTTATGTATATAAGTGTGTTGGTTTTTAGGTTCAAGTTTTTAATCCTACTTTTCTATCCCATTGTTTTATTGTCTGAGGATTTTATATCTGCTTCCGCATGCGTATTAAAATGAAAGGGTTAGCAATGCATCTTGGGACGTCGCTATTAATCGACCAGGTGAGGGATGGGTGTGTGCCCAAGGATTGGGGCGTGACAGAGGCCCTGCTCGACATCGGCAAGGTCGAGCCTCGCCCGTCATCGATGAGGCTGAGCCTTGTCGGATTTGGCGAGACTCGAGCTATCCGACATTGGGCAGGGCTCGATTTGGAGAGGTTGAGGCCCCACCCGATGCTAGCAAGCTCGAGTCTCGCCAGATTCGGCGAGGCTCAAGCCTCGCTAGTCATCGGCGACCTCGAGCTTGCGTGCCAGCGACCTCGAGCCTTGCCTAGCCTATCGTTGGCCGGCGGCCAGCCGTTGCCCTATGGTCGGCATCCACGTCAATAATCTCTAGCCAAAAATTAGCTAAATTGAATCGAAATGTTTAGAACTTAATTAACAACATTAAAAAAGTTTAGAACTGAATTAACAAAAGCGCAATAGTTTAAGACTTTTTGGACAATGTTTCCAATTTATATATGCCTTTAGTTTACAACGATTTCTTAATCGCTCGGGAACCATAGGAATCCACCAAAAGGGACAGATAGAAAACAAAGAGAAAAAGATAACAAGGACATTTCTCAAGAATAAAAGAGAGCCTAGAACGTAACCAAAGAAAAGTTGACTTACATAAAAGAAGAAATATATATATAGCAACATCAATATCAAATTCTTAAGCTAGATAAAATAATTTTAAGAAATTCACAATAGAGCTTGATTATAAGCAAATATATTCTACACGTATTAGTCTAATAACAAGAGATAATTTTGAAATCCCCATATAAGGATTCAAAATATTTCTCATATGATTGTCCCTCGGTTGGAGAATATTTTGTTCTCGAGGGCAACTTCATCAAGCATCTAGGTCTTCTTGATGTGGTGATAGATCAACAACATCGAATGTAGCAGAAACACTATGCTATCCAAGAAGTTCAATTTTCTAGCCAATATCACCGATGCGCTCTAAAACTTGAAAATGATCATGTGCTCAAGGAGATAAAACTTAGCCTGACGACTACGTGAAACTTGTTCGTTTTTCAAATTGATGGTTTTATCTATGCGTTGATGGGCCTAAGTAGGCCCGTCCGCCCATTTTGGGCCTAAAAGCCCGGCTCGAAAGATAATGGCCCATGGAGGAACGGTTGCGATGTGAAATGCTACGTTGTTTAGATATGAGGGGTTGTGTCTTTTTGGAGGAACATTTTTATGTTGAAGGATTACGTCTTTTCGTGAAGACGTTTTTAAGGAGAGAAAAGAAAAAGAGAACGTACCTTTTGGAAGTACGTATGTCTTTTTCAAAAGAAGAAACTCTCTCCCTTCAAAATAGAAACATAAGAACAATACCCTTAGGTTCAGAGTTTTCTCCCCCTAATGGCAACAGTACGCTCCTTAGTAGAATGGGATCAAGACTCTTCCTCGAACTTCAGCATTGGTGTTTAATTTATGGCAAATAAGGTACGCTCGATTCCGTGGTGTATCTTTGATCGGTAATATATGTGATTCCTAAGCTCATGTTCCGCATTCGTTTTAAGGGTTCGAATGAGTGTCAGACCAGTTTTAGGGAATCCGTTATTCCTAACATTGGTATCAAAGCCATCGTTCATGTTTCCCGATCCCTTTTCATGTTTATGAATTGCTTTTAATTAAATTTTTCATGAAACACCGCTGTTGGCTGATTGGGGACGGAAAAATCCCGACACCCGCGTATTGTTCACCCTCTTTTGTGATTTTCTGTAAGTCGAAATTCGTTTTTGATAGCGTAGGGTTGAAGCTCTCGTCGATACGAGAAAATCAAGTGGCGGATTGCTGCTGAAGGCCACTGGACACACCGCCACGCGCAGCCGGAACGGACTTGGGTCATCAGTGCGTGCAATGCACGCGTTGATACGGTCCCCATTGGGCCACGCACGCACGCGCCGTTTCGGTTCTAGGCACGTGCGACGCACGCACGAAGGCATGGCGCGTGCCACACATGTGCCAGCTGACGTCATAGTGACGTTAGCCTGGCACGTGCTGGTTGGTTTGTCTGACCGGGCCTCACCGGTCCGACCCGATCCGACTAGTCTGACCTGATTCGACCCGACCCGACCACCATTGACCCGATTGACCTGTTGACTCGACCCGTTGACCATTGACCCATTTGATCGTTGACCGGTGACCACCGTTGACCGGCGTTGACCGGCAAAAAAAGAGAGGAAAATTTTGTATTTTCCAATTTGTTCGTTATGAATTATAAGTAATCCCTTTTTTTATTTGCATTTATTGCATGAACCATGGAAAATTCTATATTTTCCCTTTTATTCATTGTGAATTATAAGTAATCCATTTTTATTTTGCAGAATGCGTTATGCACACGTACTTACATTTCCGAGAACGGAGGAAGAAAATGCAAAACTTAAAGGGCTATAATTACCGGTGGAATGATCGTGATGTAGTATCACACGTGGTCAGGGTCAATCAGATGATATAAGAAATTATCTAGAATGGTTATCCTATGTCGGATTTTGAGTATGTGCTAGCCTTAATGAACACTCTTCCACCTGAATGGCAAGCAATGTTAAATCGCCTATGAGAGGTTAATGTGGTCCCGGATTATAGGAGGTGCTTTTGTAAGAGAATGCTATAGAATCGAGTTAACTAAAATTTCAACCCTTGGGATGAGTGCCACATGGTGCAGAGTGAATGCGCCTTGGAGGTGGCATGAGAGCTCTCCAAAAGTTTTTCCATGGTCGGCCAATGTGCCTTCAGATTTCTTAGAGAATTTTACTGATAGATTAGAATAGACTTTCCCTACTTATTTCTTAGATTAGTTTGAGATGTTTTAGGTGTAAATATCTCTTTCTATGTTGATATTTTTCCTCTGGATATATTACTTAGTGTAATGGACATGTGTAATTATTGAAAGTTCAATGTTATTTATTGTTGTAAATTAGTATGTTAATTTACAATTCATTGTGGGAAGTTCAAAAAGGTTTTAGTGACTTTGCTAAATTTATTTTACATAAAAGATTATATTAATAATAATTCAAAATTAGGATTTTTGGATGATGATTGGAAACATAGTGACATTTTGATTATGAAATCTTACTTAAAATTATTCATCAATATGATGGTTTGTGCAAAATAGATGCATAAATGATAGGCATCAATAATTCGTGCATATATGTCTGATATGTTTAGATCGATGGTTTCAGCCACAAAGAGCATAGTCGTTGAGCTGAATAAAGGTGAGAAGCTCAATGGCGATAACTATGAAATATGGCACATAAAAATCCAATATGTGCTAGAAGAATAAGAGGCACTAGAAGCTCTTAATCTGACCATGGAAGTACTTGAAGAAGGAAATACTGCACAACAAAAGAGAGATAATGATGCATTTGCTGCATGGAAAAGAAAGAACTCTCTTGCTTGCATTACGTTGCTGAGTAGCATGGAAAATGACGTTATGTGAGAGTTTAGACATTTTGAGAATGCCAAGGAAATGTGTGAAGTATTGGCAGCAAGATTTGGTTATACTTCGGTGACTAGACTGAGATAGCTCATTATTAGGTTTGACTCTTACAAGAAGCCTCATGGTCATACCATGAAGCAACACCTTAGAAAGATGTCAAACATGATTAATGAGCTGAAAGATGCTAGCCATCTCCTGACTAATGAGCAGCAAATGCAAGTAGTGATTCGTTCATTGCCTCAGAATTGGGAGCATATGAAGGTGCACCTGACTCATAATGAGAATATCAAAACCTTTAAGGATGCAGTGTGTCATCTTGAGTTGGAAGAGGATTGCCTCTTGGCGGCTAAGCCGGAAACTGAAATTTATCATGCTGATTCCAGCTCACATGGAGATTTGAGCTCTAAGCGCAAACGTCCTAGCTGGTTCGATAAAAGGAAAGGCAAGGGAGCAAGTTCCTCAGGGAAGAAACATAAGCTTGACCAACATGAAAGATGAAAGCGTCCTCGAATGAAGAAGCTGACAAGGGTGAAGTGTTACAATTGTGACAAGAAGGGTCACTATGCTCGCGACTGTTGTGAGCTAAAGAAAGTATACACCTCTTGTACATTTCAGAACTTTGCTTATGTGTCGAGTTCTGTATTCTTAACTGAGTTTAATCCTTTATGGACTGTGAATTCAGGAGTGATAGACCATGTAGCGAAGGATAGATAATCTTTCGTGGAATTCTGACGAGTACCAACTGGAACTAAGTGGATCTATGTAGGAAACAACTCTAGAGCAGAAGTAAAAGGGATTGGCACTTGTCAACTGAACATGCGTGATGGACGCAATTTGTTCCTACATGATGTATTGTATGCTCTGGAGATTCGTCAGAATTTAGTGTACTTCAGTCTGAAGACTCTCAGACTTTACATCCAGAATGAGACAAAATGTAACACAAGACCTAAACATATAACGGCTAGTGATCTGGTTTGGATTCTATATCAAGATTGATTTGATTGACTCAATCTAATTGATTGTCAATTGGATCTTGAAAACAAGAACTTTTTATATGAAGAAGCTCTACTTATGGAAACCAAGATTCTGTTTGTATGGACGATCAGAATCAATTTTGGATTCTACTTTTGTCACTCAACGACTATCAAATCTTCTAGATACAGATATGTCTAATGGTTAGATTGGAAGACGATCCTTAACATACTGTCCAACGGCTAATTTGGAAGTGGAGGAGTATATAAGGAGATTAAGGACCGATGAGCAAGTAAGAGACATAACGTAGAATTTATAATTCTAAAGTCTGAGCGACCTTTGATCATACACTTGAGTCTTGTGAGCTTAAACGTTTGTGATCGTGAGAGAAATACCAAAAGAGTAACTTACTGAGATAGTGTGATCTACTACTAAGTGTTTATACTCAAAGTTGTAATCTCTTGTTAATTGCATAGTGGAATCCAGCCAAGAAGGCCGTTAGCGTGGGAGAGTGGACGTAGGCTCGATCTAAGTTGAACTACAATAAATTTGTGTTCTTATTCTATTCCCTGAATCTCTTTATTTTGTTCGTAGTTCTATTTAACTACTAAAGTTCGATCTTGCTCAAAGTTTGTTGCTCTTCAGACTCAGTTTTAAAAGTCTGTTGTTATTCAGACTTAGGTTAAAAGTAAAGATTTTCACTATATTTTGTAAAATCTGTTTTTACACCTATTCACCCCCTTTAGGTGTCATTACTAGCACTTTCAATTGGTATCAGAGCCAAGTGCTCAGTTTATAAAAGTGTTTTTACTTTTGAGCTTAAGATCTTCTATGGCTAGTATCTTGACACCAGGACTTGTGGAGGGACAAAACTACACCAGGCCACCATATTTTGATGGAAATGAATACGATGTGTGGATAAACAAAATGAAGGCAATTCTAAGATCTAGAGATCTTTTATAATGGGATGTTGTGGAAAAAGGAATCAATCCTACTATTGCGTCTACATCAAATAAGAATGACAAAGACAAAGAAAGCAAACCCCTCACTCCTATGTCTCGGATGGAGATGTCCAAAAGAGAAGTGCTTGATGCAAAAGCTATTTATTCTTTATATTGCGCATTGTTTCCTGCTGAATATAACAGAATCTCTTCATGTAAAACAAAATAAGTTTAGGATAGACTTCATGTCACTTATGAATGAACTGATCGTGTAAAAGAGACAAAAATAAACTTCATACTCGGCAAATATGAATCCTTCAAGATGAAGCCAGGAGAGTCGATTGGAGATATGTTCAATCGCTTTACAGAAATTGTAAACGGTTTGACATATCAAGATCATCTAATATCTGCTCCAATGAAGGTCAACAAACTTTTGGGAGGTCTCTCAAAAGATTGGAACCATATCAAAACCTCAATCCGAGAGAGTCAACGGATTATGCCACTTTTCATTGTTGAATTGATTGGCACTCTTCAATCCTATAAAGTGGAACAAATCAACGATGAAGATCCCGAAGGTAAGAAGTAGATCGCTTTAATATCTAACGCTGATTCTGATGATACAGACTCAAAAAATGACATGGACGACGAAGAACTTGCCTTTATGATCAAGAAATTCAAAAAGCTGAGTAAAAATGGAAGGAAATTCGATGGAAGAAGACAATACAAGCAGAATGGGCTGAAAAGAACCATGAGACAAGATGACGAGCAAGAAAAAATATGCTTGATGGCACATTCAGACTCATACTCAACTTCGAAATTAGAGTCTGACTCAAACACAGATTCAGAATCTGATGAGGAAATCGAGGTAAGCCATTCAAAAATTCTTATCAAAGTTTTAAAGTATATAAATGAGTTTTGCTCAAATCTCAAATTTTCTCTTAAAATGATCTCTGAACTAAAAAGGAGAATTATTGGCTTAGGCAACGGGATCTTTCTCGAAAAGAAAAGTTTGAAATTTTGCAAAAAGATTTTCTACAAACAAAAGAAAGTCGAGATTTACTTGTCAAAGAAAATAATTCTTTAAAAAAGTATTTTTCAAATATTTCGACAAAAATTTCAAATGGTTCAAAAACATTAGAGCGTATCCTTTCCATGCGAGTACCTTACTATAGTAAGTCGGGACTTGGTTTCAAAAAGGAAAGTGATTCTCTAATAGATTTTCCTAAAGTCAATGAGAGACTTAGAAAAATACCTCCAAAGGCATTTTGCAAAAATCATTTTCAAAAAGTGTTTGTAAAACCTGTTGGTCGAAATGCCTTCAAGTGTTCAAATTGTGGAGATTCTGAATACTTTGAGAAAGAATGTCCTAAAGTTTGGAGACCTATTAAGAAAGATTTGGTAAAAATAACATACTCTACTAACTCTCATGGACCCAAGAAAAAATGAGTACCAAAGAAAAGATGAGTTATTTTTGCAGGAAATAAAGAAAGAGAAGAATGAGAATTTGGTAAGGAATGTATATTTTTTATTCTCAATTTAGTTTGAGTACAAAATTTAAAAATTCTCATTATGATTGATATTCGATATATCCTTGGTTGATTCAGATTTTATAATGATCATATTTATTGAAGAAAGAATCGTGTGATTTGTTTTTGTGGTTCGAGATTTGATACATGTGATTATCTTGATTAGAGACAATTGAGTTTATTTGGATTAATTTTATGCTCTCAGATTTTGTCATTTTTTTTTTTGCAAAGTGAAAATCTATTGTACGTTATATTAATTTATTGTGCAAAGATATTCTTTCCTTAAATACTTTGTTATGATGAATTAATAAAGAATATTTGTTTATCTATGGAGATTTTCTATTTTGCTCTAACGAAATGGAATGATCTAAATTGATAGATACCGAAAAGGAAAATGAGTTGATTGCAGGAAATTCAATAAGGCAAGAATGATTGCAAATCTATGCAAATTTTGGTGCAATAAGAAAAGAATGTTAGGCGAAGATCGATAATGATTTTTTTCAATGGTATATTTCAAACATATACCATGGGTAAGAGAAATTTTTTTGTCATCCAGCCTTACAAATTTCTACGTGCATTTATCATAAGTTGGGATGATTGTTTACTATATTGCAAATATCTTTTGTCATAAATATAAGGCATTGCAAGTTTTTACTTGATTTGCCACGTGATAAAAATATCTACTTTCTTTTGCTGAAATGCATCAATATTATATATATGAGATTTATGCTCAAGGAGATCCCTTTGATCTCGAAAGATATTATTGCATATTCATGGATATTCTTGCTATATTCATAAAAGATATCTTATATCTAGCAAGTTTGATGCGCAAATCAAAGGAAAATATTACGTGATATTTTTGCAAGGATTGTTATCCATTATACAAGAATTTGCAAGTGACAAAAGAATCTTCCATATAGATTTTGAAAAGCTTGATTTGAAAATCATGGAGATTCTATATTATCTTCCAGAGGTTAAAAAATTCCCTTCCTTGTGCAAATTTTTTGCAAATTGTTAAGGAATCCCTAATGTGTCATACAAAAGGTTGAGTAGCTCTGAATTTAAATCTTATATATGTTACTCAATTTATTTATTTGAAAAAATGGCATTATATATCATGTGGATATTATTACAGCTTATTTGTGCAAAAAGTTTGTTAAGTTTATGTAGGTTGAATTCGAGAAGAGCTTGGTTGAAGAAAATAAATTTTTGTCTCGAATTTCAAAATGCAAATGATTGTTGTGGATATTGTTGCTACGAAGGAAATAATGGAATAATATTCTGCTCAACGTGCACAAGCCACAATTAGTGCTATATGCAAATATTGTCATGATGACAGGGGGAGAAAGCGAATCCAAGAAAAAGGAAAAAATCGTGATCATCTAAAAAATGCAACAAATTGAGGGGGAGCTTTGATCAATTATGGAAAAACCTTTTTGAATTGATCGTGATCTTGATTATTATGGAAATAAGGAAAAGGTAAATGTGTCATAATTTGTTAAGTTCTACAAAATCCGGTTAGTGCATCTTTTATTACCTTTTGTCATTAACAAATCTTTTATTGATATTATCATTTTATTATGACAAAAAGGTCAAGTGAATTTTATAATGTATATGTGATTTTTATTGGATATTTGCTGATATATATGATCGTAGTGAGCCATATTGCATATCTTTAATATTCTACTTACTTTGTAAATGCTGATTTTTTTTTTTAAATTGTGCAAGATATATTTGTTATCATTTTATATTCTCTATGTGATACTATATTTATTGTTATTGCTTTTTGATTATGACAAAAATGGGGAGAGAATATAAATATGCATATGTGTTGATTGGTTGATATTATTTATTACATAATATTGAGTTGCTATAATTTTTTCTATATATTGTTATGCTCAATCTATTTGCTATTTTTTTATTCAAGTCACATTTTTTGAAAATCTAAAATTTGATGATTGATTTATCATTATTTTTGAAAGTGTGATTACACATATGCATATTCAAAGATTGTTTTGTCATAATCAAAAAGTGAGAGATTGTTAGGGAAATCTTTTATGATGTTTTGAAGATGACAAAATAAATCAAAGGCTACTAATGTGTTTAATGGTTAAGTAATAGACCATACATATGATAGAACATGTAAAAGATATCGTCAAAGTCTGAAGATAGCCAAAAGACTGAACGTAACACATGTTCAAAGTATATTCTGAAGATTTCCAGACTTCTGTGTCAAAATTTGAAGACTACCAGACTTTAGTGTCAAAGTCTGTTCTATATTAGAAGTCTGCCCACTCAAACAAATTCCAGACTGAACGTGAATGAAGAACCAGAAGATAGACTCTATGCTGAAACTGAACTTATTCAAACTGTGTCCAAACCTTAAGGCTAAATATGCTCAGAAGCAGAATATGTTCAGACTGACGTCCACATTATAAAGTCCATTTCAGATGGAAGACACTAAGGCTGTACTTCAGTTTGAAGACTTTCAAACTTTACATCCAGAATGAGACAAAACATAACACAAGCCCTAAACATATAACGACTAGTGATCTGGTTTGGATTCTATATCAAGATTGATTTGATTAACTCAATCTAATTGATTGACAATTGGATCTTGAAGACAAGAAATTTCTATACAGAGAAGCTCTACTTATAGAAACCAAGATTCTATTTCTATAGGCGATCGGAATCAATTTGGGATTCTACTTTTGTCACTCAATGGCTACTAAATCTTCTAGATACAGATCTGTCCAACGGGTAGATTGGAAAATGATCCTCGAGATACTGTCCAACGGCTAGTTTGGAAGTTGAGGAGTATTTAAGGAGATCAAGGACCGATGAGCAAGTAAGAAACAGAGTGTAGAATTTATAATTCCAAAGTCTGAGCGACCTTCGATCATACACTTGGGTCTTGTGAGCTTAAACGTTTGTGATCGTGAGAGAAATACCAAAATAGTAGTTTAGTGAGATAGTGTGATCTACTACTAAGTATTTACACTCAAAGTTGTTATTTCTTGTTGATTACATAGTGGAATCCAACCAAGAAGGCTGTTAGCGTGGGAGAGTGGACGTAGGCTTGATCTAAGCCGAACCACTATAAACCTTGTATTCTTATTCTCTTCCCTGAATCTCTTTATTTTGTTCGTAGTTCTATTTAACTACTAAAGTCCACTCTCACTCAAAGTCTGCTGCTCTTCAGATTCAATTTCAAAAGTCTGTTGTTATTCAGACTCAGGTTAAAAGTAAATGTTTTCACTGTATTTTGCAAAATCTATTTTTACACATATTCATCCCCCCTCTAGGTGTCCTTACTTGCACTTTCAATTGATATTAGAGCCAAGTGCTCAGTTTATTCAATTGGTATCAAGCCTAGATCTGAATTTACTCAATTTGGACCTCAATTTCTTCACGAAATTCTCCAAATCGACGTCCAATTTCGTTGTAGAAAAAGCCGATACCATTTCCACACTTTGCCTGCCGCCAAGTAGCTTGGCTTCAAAGTCAAAATTCCCTTCAAATGAGCCCATCCAAATTTCCGTTCTTTTTCTGAATCGCTCAAATCAATTTTCCGTAAAAATCCCGGAATCTCCAAAAATTCTTCGAAGGATGAGTCGATGTTCCTAAAATAGATCGTGACACGACAGAACTTCCAATTTTAAAATTGAGTTCAAATTCGCGGTTAATTTCAATCTGACATACTTTTAGCGTGACTTAGTCCATCGGGTAGCTTTTAGGAATTTTTTTGGTGCAATTGACCCATGGTCGAATTTCTTCGAGCCACACGTACCTCTTCAACACATTGGCGATTCTCGGTTGTCATGAAAACCTCAAGGTTTCAAATATGAAGACAGGGCATCAAAATAATAGAAAAATCGGTCTAGTGTCGATCGACGGGAATTTTACAAATTAGTGGAATTACCCACATTTAGCCACACATCTCAGTCGAATCGACCTATCTCCAATCTCTAATAGGTTTTCAACTGTGCCATAATGACCTTTACAGACTATCACGATCGAGTAGTCAATTCCTGGCTGAATTCTCAAGTCTATTGCATTAAAATTCCTTGACGGCTTCACCCGATTGGTCAGTTATTTCATGAGTGGCCATCTCAGAAAAAAGTACTATAGTCGCATCAATGAAAGGCCTGACTTATTCGATTGAAATTAGAACCTAAATTTTTAGGATGTCACAATTAGCATATAGTCGAAGTGGGTTTTCCTATAAGATTAATAGGTTTTAGCAATACGGGTCGGGTCGGGTATATGTCACTTGATTTATACTACATAAATATGGGTCAAAACGGGTTAAATAGATCAAATATGGATCAACCCATTTTCGACTCGACCCAAACCCGACCCGATCCACCCATTTGATGAGTCTAATGAAAAATATAGGCCATTAAATATACAATGGTTGGAAATTGCTATTACTTTTCTTATGTGCCAGAAGATGTTCATGGGTTGCATGAATTTAAAACAATAAATGTTTTATTGAATCCTAAACGTTGGCTATTAATCTAATTTTGCATTTATTGTTAGTTCAAGTAATTATTAGGTACCCTGAATGCAATCGGTATTGTCTTCATTTATTGATTAAGTTCTTCAAAATTATTTTATTTTTTCCTTGAATGAGTCCATATTTTTTTATGAGGTGTTAAAATTTTGTGATGATTGATTAATTTTTGATTTAAAATTTATTAAAATTTAAAAAGACATCAAAAATTATCTTATTAAAGTTATCTGAAATTATGGAATTAATCATAAAATCATCACTAATGATGAATTTGGTCATTTTTTTGTGACATATAAAACTTGTAAATTAAAAATATTTTTTTCCTTTTAAAATTTTTATAAATGATGGTCTTTATATTTGCAAAAATTTATTTCTGCTGATTTGTTGATATTATTCATTTATTTACTAATCTCATTTAGTCGTCAACTATGGGCTCTCATGTTATGTATAGCTTTCTAATGATTGTCTAACACTATTTATTTGCGAAATTTTTTTGCTATGTTGTGTTTCCATATATTATTTAATTCTTTCATAATATCTTAATTGCAAAGTGATAAGAGTTATCTAATTATGAATTTAATCATAGGCCTATCAAGCTTTCATTCAGATCTGTTCATAAAATATGCTCAATAATGTAATTTAACCCTTTAACATTATACTATTAAAAATTTGTTATAAATGATGGGTTCTTTCATTTATTTGATAGAATTTATTTTATTGATTTTATTGTGTTCATTTATCCGAATGATATGAGCTATAATTTTCTAGTGATGCTTTATCAAATAGAAGGTGTCATGTATCCCCTAGCATCTATGAAATATGTATTATTGTATTAAAATGCCCTTCAAAATAGCTTTCTTTTTTCTTTTTTCAAATTTTATTGCTTGTGTTAATAGGTAATTTATTATTATTTTGTTAATTTTCACTTGTCCATAAAATATGTGTTATCATCTTATTTTGATCATTTTAAATAATTTCTTTGTTAAATATGAGTTGGCATGTCATGTAATATTTTAACGATGTTCCAGTATCATTTTTTTTGTGAAATAGTAGAAAATGCTTATGAGATCTATTTACTTTGCCTATTAATAGTAGCATAAATAGGCAAGACCCACTCCCATTTGTATGGAGCAAGAGTGAAGCAAACACTTGGTGTGAGTCTTGTGAGAGATTTAAGTTTCTAAGTCTTGAGAAGAAAGTCTCCTACGTGTGGGGTCCCAAAATGGAGTGTTGTGTACTGTAGTGCATGGTATTATTTAGGGTTGAGCGATTCCAAATTCTGTACAAGTTTTATTAGAAACCTTAAATCTACCTGTTAGAATAAATTCCTATTTTTTGGAACTTAGAACTTATCTTGGAACTTGGAACCTATCCTATCATAGACTCTAGGTTTCATGATTGATTCTAGGTTCCATGCAAGTTTCACCTATATTATTAAATGACCGATTGTAATGAATTATTATCTTTTATGACTACCATTTGCTACTACAATCTATAGACTCTAACTTATATTTAGACACGCGAACAATATAAAACATTAATAAACTAAAAGTCTTAGTCATAAAATGTAAAACTAAAACTAGTGATTCCAAATTACACAACTCATCATCGAACACCATGAAATACTGGAAGATTGTGCGAAGATATTGACCAAGAAAATATAAAACTAATTTCAAGCTCCAAATTCCACCTACTGTCTAGAACTTAGAACTTACTTGTTGAAATAAGTTCCCAAATTTTTGGAACCTAAAACCTACCCTACATATCTTGAAACTTAGAATCAAATAGGTTTCATTGATCTAGTTCTTTGGTTCCAAATTCTACCCCTAAACCATGCTCACCTCTAGTGTTGTGTAGTGAGTGGCATGAGCAGAGAGTGGCTTGTGTGTAGAGTAATGAGTGTAATGATAAAAGAGTTGTGTGCATTATAAAGCAGAGGGTGTTATTAGTGTGTGAGTGGTGCTATGTATTTGTTAGGAGTGTGCAAAATGGACCATTCGAACCGGGAATCGCCTAAACAATATCAGATTGGCCGATTTGGTTTGGTTCTCAGGAGTGTCCATTCGGTTCCTGGTTCCTAAAAGCGGAATCAGTGTTTAGGTAGTCTAATTCCTGGTTCTAATAAGAAACTTGATGGGACCGAATAAATATATTTTTTTGTTTTATTATCTCTTCAAAAAAATTAGTAAAATGTAAATAAACATTATCTTGGTCCAGTTCCAAGTAATGGGAAAAAAGTAATGAGAAAAAAAAAGTAGTGGGAAAAAAAGTAACTAGTTCTTGGATCGGACCGAAACCGGACCGGACTGGACCATTGATTTGGTTCTTAGTCTTAAGACCAATCCGTCCAGTCCCTAGTTCCATATTTTGTCCGACAGATTGGGAACCAAAAATTTGTCCTTGTATTAATAAACAAGAGTTTTTATTGTAGTTGGCAACCACTTGATCCTCAATGTCACATTGAACAAATTATAAGTTTAGGGACTACATTGCTCATTGGCCAAAATTCATAAATCATTTGTTTCATTTCTCTTTTTTGAATTTTCAACATTCATTGAGCATCTTATTTAGCACAAATCTACCATCTTTATTCCTTCTTTGATTAGTAATTTAGCATAGATTCAACAGAGGGAAACATGTGGAACAAGTCTTAAACTTAT
Organism: Eucalyptus albens; assembly: GCA_014182695.1. Lineage (NCBI taxonomy): Eukaryota > Viridiplantae > Streptophyta > Magnoliopsida > Myrtales > Myrtaceae > Eucalyptus > Eucalyptus albens. Next base: position 58,284,853 of record CM024650.1, on the reverse strand, counting down.
TGTATTTGTGCCATGTTAATCTTAAATTTTTAATGGTACCAATTTAGTCCTAAACCTTTAGATATAGTGCCAAGTTAGTTCTAAACATTTTGACCAAATTCCAATTTAATCCTTCTGGCCATAGCCAAATATTGTTGATATGGACCAATCGGCCTACTTGACATGGGCCAGTTAATGTAAACAACTTTTAAATAATATTGTAGTATTTTTTTTTTTTTTCTGAAATTTGTATTTTTATATTTTTATTTTCTTCTTCCTTTTTTTCTTTTCTTTCTCTTTTCTTTTATTCCTTCCTTCCTTCTTCCTCTAGCTAGTCGCCAAGGTCCAACAATCGGCCAAAGGCAAAGGTCGACAAGGGACCTTGCTAGCCTTTGGCAATCCTCATCAGCCACTGAGGAGGCTAGCCCAGCCTTTGGCCACTCGTGGCCTTCGGCAAGGGCTTGAGCCTTGCCTAGGGCTAGGTGAGGTCAAGTCTCGCCCTCACTAGTGGTTGACGATGCTTGTTAGAGGCCAACGAGGTTAACCTTGCTTCTAGCTAGTCATCAACCGGCAAACAACTAGAGGAAGAAGAAGGAAGGGAGGAGGGAAAAAAAGGAAAAATAATAAATAAATAAAAGTATTTTTTGAAAAATATTAAAATATTATTAAAATCTGTTCACGTTAATACCGACTGTGCCATGTGAGTCGACCAGCGTCCATATCGGAAAAATCTAGTCAAAATTAGTTGAATAGATTAAATTGGCATCGGGTCAAAAAATTTTATGACTAAATTAGAATTTATAAAACGTTTAGCACTAAATTAGCACTATTGCAATAAGTTTAGGATTTTTGTGACACTTTTTCCCTCAAAGGAAGCTAAGAATATGCATGTGGTCGATGGATTAGAAAATTTAGTTTGAAAATTTTAATTTGAATCTGTTTTGAATGAGTTCACATTCCGAAGGAAAAAGAGAACTGAAAAGTCAAATCCATTTTGTACGAAAATTCTAAGCTGGGGCAGGTTGCATGATTCGTTAGGTTTATGTGCATATTTTTACTTTGATGGTATGCCTTATATGTTTTGTAATTGTGTTATCTTATCAAATTATTATCTCATAGCACGGTCCACTATGGTTCTTTCAAAGCATTTTTGCTAATTTAGTCATAAATATTTTAATTTTGCCAATTGAGTTCTAAATCTTTTCAAATTTTGATAAATGAGTCTATCCAACCAATTTTATGGAAATCATTGACATGAATGTTAATCATCGTATGTGGCATGATAAACACTAACATAAATAATTTTTTATAATATTTTAATATTATTTATTTATTTTATTTCTATTTTCTTATTCACTTTTCTTTTAAGGCAAGGGCCGCAAGGCTGCCTCGCCCACAGCCACAATGGCCTTCTGGGTGAGGGTTGGGGACACGGGTGAAGTTAGCCCTGTTGCAGATGAGGCCACCTTCACCTACGATCAACGAGGCCATGGCAAGGGTTGCCTCACCCGCAATCACGACGACCTCACCTAGATCTAAGCAAGGCCAAGTGAAGGCGCAACCTTTGCTAGCAGTGAGGGCCAGACAATTTCGCTAAGAAATGAGGAAGAAAATAGAAGAAGAAAAAAAAAAAGAACAAAGAGTAATTAAAAATTCAAAAAATATTTAAAATTTAATAAATTTCGGATTATAAAAAATTAATAAATTTTGGACACTGGTATGCCACCTAGGATGGTCGGTGTTTACGTTAGCGATTTATGGCCAAAATTGACGTGATGGACTCAATTGACAAAATATGAAAATATTTATGATTTAGTTAATAAAATTGAATGATTTAGAACTACATAGGTAAAAATGCAATAAGTGTGTGAGTCGTGATCATGAATTAGATCAATCGATTTCGTCGGGAGGATATCTCAAAAGCAAGATACTTTGAGTCTGTACGTTTTTTTCTTCGGCTAAGCAAGACTTTTTTTTTTTACCAACACTCCTTATGTCAATCTTGGAGCATGCAACGCATTTAAAACAACCATCTAATTAATTCAGAAACTCGTCACTACCGTCGACCACTCTCTGTGCTATTATGAGGACATGTAGAGACTATTAAAAAAATTTGTGAATTATCGATTCAAATTCGGAAATATTGATTTTCTTCCTTTTTATCTTTAATCCAAGATCAGGCTCTACCAAATTTTGGACGCCACTGAGAATTTGCTTGGAGATTAAGTTTAGGTCAGAAGGCATCCAAAGTTCAAACTCAAGCTCATTACATTACTTAACGAAGAGCATTAATTATACACAAGTTAGCTGAGATAAAACGTCCTGATTTCCTTGGAGTCACTAGCGTGTATAATGGCAAAATTATGTGAAAACAAGATTGCATGGACTCTAGAGCCATAATTTTTAGGAGATTAAAAGCCAGCCCCCTCAATTATTTAACTAAAATCAAGTTTCTGATCTTATGTGAATTTGATTTTGATTACCATCATTACTCTTAAGTGTTAAATGAAATGAAAAAATAATATAATGAGACATTTAAATCAATAGTGATGGATGCAGAAATCTCAGTCCCTCCTATTGTTTGCTCTAATATGTAATAACTGAGTAGAGTTTCGTTTTTCATATGTTTTTATGTGAATTACGACTCAGACGAAGAAAGTTTGATTTTCTCCCTTTTTATCTTTAATCCGAGATCAGATTCCACCAAATTTTCTTTAATCCGAGATCAGATTCCACCAAATTTTGGATTCCACTTAATTTGCTTTGAGATAAAGTCCAAGTCATAAAAGATCCAAAATTCGGGCCATAATAGGTCAGATTTCATTACGGGCTCAAACTCCGGAGAATAAATTAACAAAAAGCATCAAATATGCATTAGTTAACTGAGATAAAATGTCCTAAGTCCTTGGGAGTGGGGAGTCAATAGTGTGTATAATGGCAAAATTAGGTGAAAATCAGATTGCATGGACTTGGTAGCCATAATAGTTGGGAGATAAAAAGTTAACCAATCCCTTGAGCTGGGTTCCAGATACGAATAAAATCGAATTTCTAATCTTCCGTTGCATTTGGTTTTAAGTATCATCATTACAAGTATTATCAATACCACCATGCTTAAGTTTCAACTTATAAAAAAATTAAAATAATAAATTAAGGAGTCATTTAAGCCAAAAAAATTTAAGCCGAGAGAGTGATGGGTGTAGAAATTTAACCCATGAGGTTAAGAAAAGATCAAATTTATTTATAATAATACCAAAGTTAGACTTGGAGAGGGCAGATATACTTTTATGAATCGCAGCATATTTCTCACAAAAACTTGCACTAAGCACTGGGCGGCAGGGGCAACAGCTCAACGAACCTCCCTTTCTATCCGTCATTAAGCGCGGATATGGATGCGATAAACACGACAACCCCCTTTTTTTCCCTTCTTTGTGGCAATTGGTTGGAGCAAACATTACATGTAGACCTGGGAAAAAAAGGTTATAAGGTCAGGTTCGAGTCCAGTTGAAAATGATCCAACCTAAATTAACCTATATAATTTGTTTTGACTTATTTTTATGTAATGCAAATTTAGGGTATGAATGGCAACGTTCTATTCCGGGAAACTATTTCTTTTCAAAAATATTTTTTTCCTATTTCTACTCTGAGGAACAATTTCTGAGTAAAATAAGGTGTTTAGTAACTATACAAAATTTATATTCTTGAAATAAAAAAAAGAATAAAAATGCGGTTGGTACAATTTATAAATTTACGTATTTATTCGTTTTTTCTTCTTGCTCACCGATCGGCAGTGATGAGTAGGCTGCCAACGGTTGGGCGGTGGTGATGGCGGCAATGGCGGTCTTCGGTCGGTGGGTTGTGGGCAGCGGCGACCATCGTCGGCGATCGAGCGACAGCAGCGGGGGATCGCCGATGGTCCGGTGGGGCTGGTCGGGCTGGCGGTGGCCACGGGCGGCTGAAGGTGGTCGACGGTTGGTAGGCGATCGGTGATGGCCGCAACAAGGAAGAAGAACAAAAGAAAAATAGAAAAGAAAAAAATGACTTATTTCTAGAAATTATTCCTAGGAACAAAAAGCTACTTTTTTTGTTTCTTACTGTTCCAAATCTATTCCCCAACCACTTTTCTATTACGGGAATAGAAAAATAAGTTGACGTTACCAAATGGATTTCTGTTCTTTTTTTGTTTAGAGGAACAAAAGAACAGAAATTAGGAGAAATAGAAACATTACCATGCAGGCCCTTGGTGACTCATACCTAACCCACCCAATTTGACTTGTATTATTAAAACACTTCTATACATAATCCAATTTTAAAAAAACTCATATCCAAACCAAGGTGAGAGTGCATACTGAGTGAGCACAAGATCGAGTCATAGAGGTGTTTAAATCTAAACAAGTTGTAAACTCATTTAACACCCATATTATTTTGAGTTTTACCATTCTAAATCCAGTTATGATCCATTTAAATGAATAATTAACTCATATAACAACTCATGCCATGAACTATGGGTTAAAAAATGAATCTATGACCTTTTTTGATAAGTCTAATTACATAGATGAATAGCAAATCAGTTACATTAAGTTAAACTAAACTTTCAGATTAACCTTTTGATTACTATAACTTAATATTCAATATGAAATATCACCCGCCTAGCTAAGAATCTTCGAACACACATACATGCCCCACACTAAAGTCTTCTTTCTCTGTCCAAGGCTTGAAATTATTGTTCTCGCTCCCGTGTGTCATGTTGAAACTTTTATGCTGGCGTAGATCCTCCACGTTATGTAAAGACTAACACGCAAAATAGTTCTTCAAGAAGAAAGTACATCTGACTTGGGCGTTCCTGCAGGATTATCTTGGTATGTACGTACAAATCAGCTATACTTTCAAGGGCACAATTTGCTTAGGTAACAAAATGAATAATATTTCCAAGAAATAACTTGCTAATATAAGACGTGATTAGGTAAAAGAAAATTATAAACTTACATTTCTCCAAATACAAAAAGAAAATCATGGCTATGCACATAATTCCTACAATTCCTAGGTTTGAATAATTTTATTGCCATAGTTGTGCACATGATTTCACTGCAGTTCTGCGCATGATTTGTCTAATTCCTAGATTTGAACAGCTTCATCAACATGGCAGTACAAGTGATTTCTCTATTTCCTTTCTCTAATTCTCTACGGTTCCTAGATTTGAACGTCATCATGGTTGTGCAAATAATTTATCTAATTTCTAGGTAGATAATGATAGTTGTACGCATGATTTCTCTAATTTTTTTTTTTCTAAATTTCTATGTTTCAAAGTGGCTTCATTATTGTGGTTATGTACATATTTCTTCCTTTCTCTAATTCCTAAGTTCGAATATCAACATGCTTGTGTACCCGATTTCTCTGAGCATCATCGTTTTGTGCAAATGATTTCTCTAATCCCTTTCTCTAACTCCCAAACTTGAACAACAAGGCTTGGGGGCTGCGTGTGAGGCGATTCTTCGCTCAGATTTGGGCAAGGCTAACCTTGCTTAGGGGCTGCGGCAAAGGCGGCTATGGCCTCCTAGATCTAGGCAGCTAGGTGAGGCCATTTAGCTGCCTTCATCCATAGCTTGGGAGGTTGGCCTCTCTAAGATTTGGGCAAAGCCGCCTTGCCTGAAGCCCCTGGGCCTTGCGCAAATAGAAATGAAAAATGATACTAGCTTTTGTAGATAGAAAGGAGGGAAAAAAAACTAGAAATGTCATAACTTTCATATGATATTCATTTTAGGGCTAGAATTTTTCATTGAATCATTTCAATGCCACATTGCAGAAAAACAATCACTTATATACCTCTAGCAACAATATTTGGCAAAAAGATTTATGTCACCTTTTTATTAAAAAAAAAAAAAGTCCACATGGAGGATGAGGTAGCCTTTAAGAATATCCGACTGTTTTTAATCATTGATGGGGAAACCTGGGGTTTCATTTTGTTTAATCGTAGAATTTGAACCACTGCTGTGCCTTTCTTATAAATAGCTTGGATTTTTGCTAGCTGTTAAGTGTTTGATGTGATTAGTAAAATCATGCTTATGATTCAATGGCGAGAATCGAGCGAGAGGCAAACGAGGACCGCGCATGTCTCTTTTCTCAATTTCTTTTTCCGATTGCTTGAAGTGGCAGGGATTCTTCACCTGCTCTTCCAAATTCATCTCCCGGTACCTCGTCAATGGCATCTGCAAGGTTCGTTTACAAAAATAGATTAATAGGCCTAATAAATTTCAGTCACACAATCACAACCCAACCTTGAGGGTCATTTGGAAGAGATAAAGAGTTCTGTCGTTCGTAGTTTCGCAATCCAGTTATGTAATTTGTGGATAACCATGACTAGAAAAGGCAAAACCCTAGGCTTATGAGCTTTGAAGAAAGCTCAGTCGCATTGCAACAAGGCCGAACTACAATTCCCGATAGGTCAAATAGTTCAACTCTTAAGGCCGGCAAGTACGCCAAGCGTGTCAGCGCTAAAGCTTCGGTCTACCTCACTGCCATCCTCGAGTACCTTGCAACTGAGGTATGCTTTTGCTGATTTCCTGATTCAACTTCTTTCCGTTCTTTATTAATCGAGAGTCTAATTGATTTTGCAAATCATTCAAGGACTAGTCAGTTAGGGTTCAAGGTTTGTTTGTCGATCTACTATTGCTATCTCTTTGTTTGATTTCATGGCCTAAACGAACGTGATTTGTGTTCATGGTTTTTGTACGTTCTCGAATTCCTAGGTTTGAATGGTTTCATCATCATGGTTGTGCACATAATTTCTTCCTTTCTCTAATTCCCAGGTTTGAACATCATCATTGTTGTGCACATGATGGTTGTGCACATAATTTCTTCATTTCTCTTATGTCTAGGTTTGAAAATCATCATGGTTGCACACATGATTTCTCTCATTCCTGTGTTTGAATGGTTTCAACATTATGGCTCTGAACAAAATTTCTTATTTTCTCAAATTCCCAGGTTTGGACGTCATTATGGTTGTGCATATGATTGTTGTGCGTATGATTTCTTACTTTCTCTATTTTCTAGGTTTGAATGGTTTCATCATCATAGTTGTGCAGATGATTTCTTCCTTTCTCTAATTCCGAGATTTGGACTCATCATGGTTATGTGCATGATTTCTTACCTTTCTCTAATTCCAAGGTTTGAACATCATCATATGATTTCTTCCTTTCTCTAATTCTCCAGTTTGGACATCGTCATGGTTGTGCAAATGATGGTTGTGTGCATAGTTTCTTCCTTTCTCTATTCTTAGGTTTGAACATTATTGTGGGTGTACAAATGATTCACTAATTCCTTTTTCAATGGTTTCATCATCATGCTTGTGCAAATTATTTCTTCCTTTCTCTAATTCCTAAGTCTGGATATCGTCATGGTTGTGCACATGCTTTCTTCCTTTCTCTACTTCCTAGGTTGTGACATCATCATGGTTGTGCACATGATGGTTATGTGCATAGTTGCATAGTTTCTTCCTTTCTCTAATTGCTAGGTTTGAATATTGTCGTGGTTGTACAAATGATTCACTGATTCCTTTTTCAATGGTTTCATCATCATACTTGTGCACATTGTTTCTTCCTTTCTCTAATTCCTAGGTCTGGATATCGTCACGGTTGTGCACATGATTTCTTCATTTCTCTACTTCCTAGGTTGTGACATCGTCATGGTTGTGCACATGATGGTTGTGTGCATAGTTTCTTCCTTTCTCTAATTCCTAAGTTTGAATATTATCGTGGTTGTACAAATGATTCGCTAATTCCTTTTCCAATGGTTTCATCATCATGCTTGTGCACATTATTTCCTCATTTCTATAATTCCTAGGTCTAGACATCATCATAGTTGTGCACTTTATTTCTTCCTTTCTCTACTTCCTAGGTTCGGACATCATCATGGTTGTGCACATGATGGTTGTGCGCATAGTTTCTTCATTTCTCTAATTCCTAGGTTTGAATATTATCGTGGTTGTACAAATGATTCACGATTCCATTTTCAATGGTTTCATCATCATGCTTGCGCACATTATTTCCTCATTTCTCTAATTCCTAGGTCTAGACATCATCATAGTTGTGCACTTTATTTCTTCCTTTCTCTACTTCCTAGGTTGGGACATCATCATGGTTGTGCACATGATGGTTGTGTGGATAGTTTCTTCCTTTCTCTAATTCCTAAGTTTGAATATTATCGTGGTTGTACAAATGATTCACTGATTCCTTTTTCAATGGTTTCATCATCATACTTGTGCACATTATTTCCTCCTTTCTCTAATTCCTAGGTCTAGACATCATCATAGTTGTGCACTTTATTTCTTCCTTTCTCTACTTCCTAGGTTGGGACATCATCATGGTTGTGCACATGATGGTTGTGTGGATAGTTTCTTCCTTTCTCTAATTCCTAAGTTTGAATATTATCGTGGTTGTACAAATGATTCACTAATTCCTTTTTCAATGGTTTCATCATCATGCCTGTATACATTATTTCCTCATTTCTCTGATTCCTAGGTCTAGACATCATCATAGTTGTGCACTTTATTTCTTCCTTTCTCTACTTCCTAGGTTGGGACATCATCATGGTTGTGTACAAGATGGTTGTGCGCATAGTTTCTCCATTTCTCTAATTCCTAGGTTTGAATATTATCATGGTTGTACAAATGATTCACTGATTCCAATTTCAATGGTTTCATCATCATACTTGTGCACATTATTTCCTCCTTTCTCTAATTCCTCGGTCTAGACATCATCATAGTTGTGCACTTTATTTCTTCCTTTCTCTACTTCCTAGGTTGGGACATCATCATGGTTGTGCACATGATGGTTGTGTGCATAGTTTCTTCCTTTCTCTAATTCCTAAGTTTGAATATTATCGTGGTTGTACAAATGATTCACTAATTCCTTTTCCAATGGTTTCATCATCATGCTTGTGCACATTATTTCCTCATTTCTCTAATTCCTAGGTCTAGACATCATCATAGTTGTGCACTTTATTTCTTCCTTTCTCTACTTCCTAGGTTCGGACATCATCATGGTTGTGCACATGATGGTTGTGCGCATAGTTTCTTCATTTCCCTAATTCCTAGGTTTGAATATTATCGTGGTTGTACAAATGATTCACGATTCCATTTTCAATGGTTTCATCATCATGCTTGTGCACATTATTTCCTCATTTCTCTAATTCCTAGGTCTAGACATCATCATAGTTGTGCACTTTATTTCTTCCTTTCTCTACTTCCTAGGTTGGGACATCATCATGGTTGTGCACATGATGGTTGTGTGGATAGTTTCTTCCTTTCTCTAATTCCTAAGTTTGAATATTATCGTGGTTGTACAAATGATTCACTGATTCCTTTTTCAATGGTTTCATCATCATACTTGTGCACATTATTTCCTCCTTTCTCTAATTCCTAGGTCTAGACATCATCATAGTTGTGCACTTTATTTATTTCTTTCTCTACTTCCTAGGTTGGGACATCATCATGGTTGTGCACATGATGGTTGTGTGCATAGTTTCTTCCATTCTCTAATTCCTAAATTTGAATATTATCGTGGTTGTACAAATGATTCACTAATTCCTTTTTCAATGGTTTCATCATCATGCCTGTATACATTATTTCCTCATTTCTCTGATTCCTAGGTCTAGACATCATCATAGTTGTGCACTTTATTTCTTCCTTTCTCTACTTCCTAGGTTCGGACATCATCATGGTTGTGTATGAGATGGTTGTGCGGATAGTTTCTTCATTTCTATAATTCGTAGGTTTGAATATTATCATGGTTGTACAAATGATTCACTGATTCCATTTTCAATGGTTTCATCATCATACTTGTGCACATTATTTCCTCCTTTCTCTAATTCCTAGGTCTAGACATCATCATAGTTGTGCACATGATATCTCTAATCCTTGGTTTGAATGGTTTCATCATCATGGCTATGTGTATAATTTTTCCTTTCTCTAATTCGTGACTTTGAGCATTACCATGGTTGTGCACATGATTTCTCTAATTTCTATATTTAAATGATTTCATCATCATGGTCTTGATTTGAATGGTCACAATAGAGAGTTGAGTAAGATTGACAATGCATGAAAGAATGGTGGTTATTCTAGAACTTGATATTACTCTGGAAACGTGAATTTAAGTGCCGTTTATTTATGGGCTTATCACTTATAGACAAGAGACATAAATGGGCTGTACTCAATGTACTCAATGCTGTTTATGTATTCGGTAGTAGGGCCTTCAAAAAATCAATATGAGAATTGAAGTAATGGGCTAAGTTCGGAATAGAATTATAGAATCAACATAAATATATGAATAAATAAACAAACACAAAAACCTATAATCAAACCAGACCGGACACGATAACGTCAATAAAATTGATCTTTTCACTAAATGAGTCAATCTAGCAATGCCTTATAACACATAAATCTATAAAGCTGGAGAACAAAGATATTGCCAAATAAACAATGCAAAAATTGCTCCACAAAAGATCTGATTTTCCGTATGCTTAGAACTTTTTCCTAGACAAAAGGACTAAAGGACAGTATAGTTTAATTACAATACGCAAAGTTTCTTAGATCTGCTTTGTCAAGTTCATTTTTGAGAAAACAAATTTCATAAATCTTCCGATAGTGATTTCTCAATAACAAAAAATCTTAGCATTAGAGATCTTGAGTTCTTAGTTCTTATTTGTAAAGTGGTATTTAAACCTATGAAGAATATTTTCTTTTTCGGGAGCTGGACATGTTAATTGTCCAAGCCCAAGCCCGCTCAAGGCCATATTCTATACATGTGAATCTCGCTTAGTAATGGAGATCCAAACAAGTAAATTGGGATCTTGCTGTTATATGGTTATGTAAAATTTAAAATTAAGGAGCAGAACCAAACGTAGAAGCCCAGTTTGTCGATTTGCTGGGGCAAACCCGGCCCGGTGTAGAAAATGGCCATGAAAGTGGAGCTAAACTGACGGGCTCTTTTTATTGCCTTCTTACTCTTTCAAGTTTCCAGAATGAAGTAAAGGGAATCTTGTGCAAACAAGTCAATCTTCTTCCTCCTCGTCCCCGGGTGAGGTCAATCATTGCCATGGTTGGGCGAAGTTGGCCTCACTCGATGTCGCCTCTAGCCAATTGCTAGAAGAGAAGATTAAAATTAAAATAAAAATATTATCTCAAATTATCTACATCAACGCAGTTCGAGCTACGTAGTATAACCAATGTCCACGTTAGTCAATTTCTACCAAAATTAGTTTGAAGGATTCGATTGACAAAATATGAAAAAGTTGATAACTCAATTGACAAAAATGAAATATCTACAATTAAATTGACATAAGTGTAATAGGTTTAGGACTTTTTAAATAATGTTTTCATATTAACGTCCTTGATTAATAATTGTTGGTAGGGACGAAAATTTGCTTGTTCCTCTTACTCACCCACTTAGAGGTGCTACCATGACGCTGTCTCGACCGTCGCATGGTGGTCACCTAAGACTGCATTTGTTTGTTCGGATTTCTAGACATGATAGGACTGTATATGATAAGATAAGAAATCCAGGGATTTTTTCATATCCTATCTGCTGTTTGGTGAGCTACGGATTTAAAGTCAAATATTCTCATATTATATCCTATCCACTGTTTGGTGAATTGTGGATTTAAACTTGGATATTTTCATGAAAAATTATATTCTTTGAAAAAAAATTAGGAAAGTACAAACTAAATATTAGATTATAGCAAAATCATCCAAAACAAAATATTTTTTTAAGTCAATAAATTCTCACAAAATCACACAAAATCAATCCATGATTATGCATTATATGTGAAATGCATAAAGAATTAAAAAGTGATATTGCGTATGCTAATATGAGATGAGTCAATTAAGAATGTTGCCTTGAAAGAATGTTGACTTGTTAGAATTGGACCATTGCAAATTATTTGTTGATGAGAATTTGTTTTCCTTATACCCACTGTGAGTAACTCCCATTGTGTTACATTAAGGTATATAATTTGGCTCTAGAATAGATGAGCAACTGACTGTAAGCCTTGATTGCGGCAGGTTCTATAGTACTTTAGTCAGTTAATTCAATCAAGGTCTAAGCCCGTGTAGATGATGCATTCCAGTATACCAACTACAATTCACAAAAAATTGAGAGTGCCAGGCTTCTAGAATGAATTAATGCATACACACGTTCTGATGCCAAGATCTCGCATGGCTTTAATTCTTTACTAAAACTTCAATCATTATCTTGCTACTTGCATTGTCCATTGATGAAACATGCTATGCGACAGAAGTCAATGATGGAAACCTAATATTCAATTCAGGCCAACCTGAATAGAAACACTCAAAGAAAAAAGCATATGTCCTTTAGACTGGCCAAAGCCAAGCAATAGAAATTTAAGACGCTCTTCTTCACAAGAGGGACGCAATCAGGAAATAAATAAATAAAATTGCAGATATGCAACCACAAGAATACATAAATGGACAAGGTAAAACAACATCGCAATTCTAACATTTACTTCTAATTTATATATGTTTTCCCACGTAGAACTTGTAAATAATACCACACAAGTAATGCATATCTCCTACTGAGATCATGTATCCACCAATAAATCAATGATGATCCACCACACCAATAAAATTGCAAATATACAACCACAAGAACACATAAACCAACAACAACACAGTTCTAATATTTACTTCTAATTCATTTTTTTCCCACATTGAACTTGTAAAAGATAATACCACACAAGCAATGAATATCTCCTACTGAGATAAGGTATTCACAAAGCATAATCGTGAAAAGATGTAGATAGCTTTAACGCTAGAAACATTAGCTCATCCTCACAAAAATAGGGTATGAAAAGAAAAGGTGACCAAGTGATGAAATTCATGGAAAAACAAAGGGATAAGTGTTGTAGAAATTCTAAAACTTGTCACGAAAATGCATTTAAGTCCTAAAACTTACAAAAAGTGCAAATGAGTCCTAAAACTTGTCAAAATGTTTCAATCGAGTTCTAAAACCGACGCCGTTAGCCTTTTCCATTAAAAATGCTGATGTGGCATTTTAAATTTTTTTTTTATTTTCCAGGTGGATTTTTTAAATTATTTTTATTCATTTAAAAAAATTAGATTTAAAAATTAAAAGTTAGATTTATATATTTTATTTTATTTTCACCAAAAACTAAAAAGAAAAGTTAAAAAATTTATTTAAAAAAAAAATCGGTGGCTCCTCTTCCCGCCGTCGCCGCTGCCACCCATCGTCGAAGGGGCCGGCGACGGTTGCCGGCTTTGGGCGGGCGAGGGCCGGTGACCGTCGCCCGCCCGGGCGAGGCCTCGTTGGCCCTCGCTCGGGGTTGGCGAGGCTCGTTAGATCTGGGCAAGCCTCGCCGACCTTGAGCAAGGGCCAATGAGGCCTCGCTAAGGGCTGCCGACAACTCGCCCGGGGCGGGCGACGGTTCTTGGCGCCCGCGAGGCCGGCGGGCCCAAATCTAGGCACCCTCGCTTGAGCTTGAGAGGGTACCCGGATCCGGGCCCGTTGGCCCTCACGGGGTCGGCGGCCGTCGTAAACCCGGGCGAGTCGTCACCGGCCCTAGGCAAGGCTTGGTCGGCCTTCGCTCGGGGCCGCCGAGGCTCATCAGATCTTGACAAGGCTTGCCCAAATTTGGCGAGCCTCACTAGCCCCGAGCGAGGGCCGACGAGGGCTCGCCTAGGGCGGGCGACGGTTGTCAGCCCTCACCTAGGGCGACGAGGGTCGGCCACCCCACCCAAGGCCGGCGACGGTCACCGGCCCCTCCGGAAATGGGCAGCAACGGCGGCGGCTACGGGGAAGAGGAGCCGCTGATTTTTTTTTTTTTTTTAAATTTAAAAAATAATTTTTCTTTTTTCTTTTTAGTTTTGGGCGAAAATAAGATAAAATGAGTAAATCTATTTAAAAAATGAATAAAAAATAACTAAAAAGTTCACGCTGAAAATACAAAATTATTGAAAAGGCCACGTTAGCATTTTTAACGGAAAATGCCAACGGCATTGGTTTTAGGACTCGATTGAAACATTTTGACAAGTTTTAGAACTTAATTGTACTTTTTGCAAGTTTTAGGACTCATATGCATTTTCAAGACAAGTTTTAGGACTTCTACAGCAATTATCCCAAAAACAAAAGTAGGGCGTACTATAAAGTAGGATTTCATGGAAAAAGAGTCGCATTTTCATGAGCCACAATTGACTGCACCTATGAAAGCAAAACCAAGGAAGGAAATCACAAACCTTGTAAATCGTGCGAATATCAATGCATGGAGAAAGACGAAATCTTGCAAGAAAGAAGAATCGCTGTGGCTCCTTGCCGGAGATGGTGCTTCAATTCATTGGATTAGAGATACTGAGAAAAGACGTGTTTTTTGTGAGAGGAGTCGTGCGTGTGAGAGAAGGAGAAGGAAAAGGAGAGCATAGGGATTTTTTAATAATAGATCAACGAGAGAAATCCTATTCGGGTCTGAAGGCTTTATTGGTTTTGGGCTTAAGGCCCATCCGCCCAAGTTGGGCCCAGGAAGCCCGACCCACGGGAATAAGGCCCGTGGAAGGGGAGAGGTATAAAAGGGAGGAGAGAGAGAGAAAAAGGCACTGTTTTATTTTAGAAAGGACATATGTTTTCTTTTTCTCTCAACGTACTCTCCCTCTCTCTCTCGTTTTATTCAAAAAGAAAAACAGTAAAGCACGTGAAAGGATTTTGCTTCCTCGGATCGAACAGGACCGTTTCTCTTCCTCCACCAACGTCGGTGTTTAATCTGTGGCTAAAAGGTACGCTCGAATCCGTGGTGTGCTTTAGGATCGGTGATGCGTGTTGTTTTCCCGGGCTTCGTCTTCCGCATTGATTTAGGGGTTCGATTCGGTGTCGAATCTAGTTTTCGGGGATCGGTTATTCCCAACATTGGTATCAGAGCCCTAGTTCACATTTTTCCCGATCAATTCTAATATTTTTGATTGATTTTTCGCGAAATCACTTCGGCCGTACGGAACCGGGCAAAAATCCCGACACCCGAGCATTTTTTGGCCATTTTTCCGAGTTTTCGTAAGTCAAAATAAAATTGTAATTGCATAGGAAGAAGGGCGACGTCGAGACGAGTCCGGCGATGTGTCGACCGCCACCGGGCGCCGCCGCACGCGCCCACACGCGTGGCCGGAAGGTGTTGCGCGTGGGTGCGACGCGCCCGCTGGTATTGGCCGCGCGTGCGGCGCACGTGCGGTCGGTGAGCCGGCGCGTGCACGCCGTCGGCGGGCGAACCACGGACCGACGCGTGCTGACGTCACGTGATGACGTCACCGATGACGTCATCATCGACGACGTTTCGCCGGACGGCGACCCGACCCGACCGGAGACCAGGCGACTCGCGCGAAGGCACGTGCGGATGCGTCGCGTGGCGTCATCCCCGCTAGCGCGCGGCACGTGCGTCGGTCCGCGCGGCGGTCCGACCCGGCCCGACCGGTCCGTCCGGTCCGACGACCGACGACCGTTGACCGTTGACCACGTTGACCGTTGACCGACGACCGTTGACCGTTGACTGTTGACCCAAAAAAAAAAAAAAAGGAAAAGAATGTGTTTCTTTTTCAATTAAGTCTATGTGGATTATAATGTGATCCCTTATTTGTTCTGTATTTGTTGCAGGAACTATGCCTCCCTAAGGTTGCGCACACCTATTCGCGCGATTCCGATAAACAAAGGGATAGGGTGTCGAGTTGATAGGCGGCGGCGATCATCGATGGGAGAGAGGTGACTTAATTGATCATATCCTTGAAGTCAACAGGAAAATTCAAAAGGTCATATGGAATGGTCGTCTTATGTCACAGTTAGAGATGGTGCGATTTTTCATAAACACTTTTCCACCTGAATGGCAAGATGTGTTGAATCGCATATGGCATGTCAACGGAGCTGCTTCCTATAAGAAAATTATGATGGATTTTGTAAACGAATATTACTGTATTGTTTCAAGGGAAAAGATCAAGAAATTGAACAAAAGAGGATCTTTCCCGGTTCGTGTTTGACTTGGTGTTAGTTGTATTGACGATATATGTTAAGTGTGATCGGTGGACATATTATGTAATGATTACTACCTAATTGTGTTAATTGAAAGCATTATTGTTTTTAATTGTATGTCAATTATCTGTTGCTTTCTGTTATTGCCGGTTGATGTGGGTAATTAGCTGTGGGTAGTTTTAGAAGTTTTTTGTAGCTTCATAGAATTGATTTTGCATATGACAATCATATTAATGATAGTTTTAAGTTAGGACTTTTGGAGGATGATTGGAAACGTAGTGACCTTTTGATTCTAAAGCCTTACTTGAAATTATTCATTAATATGATGGGTTTATGTAAATAGGGATGCATAAATGATAGGCATTAATAATTCGTGCATATTTGTCGATTTGTTCGGATCAATGGCTTCAGACCACAAAGAGCATAGTTGCCGAGCTGAACAAAGGTGAAAAGCTCAATGGAGACAACTATGAGATTTGGCAAATGAAAATCCAGTATGTGTTGGAAGAGCAAGAAGCACTTGAGACTCTTATCATGACCATAATAGAACCTGAAGAGGGAACCACTGCATAGCACAAAAGAAACAAAGAAGCTTTTTCTGCGTGGAAAAGAATGAACTCTCTAGCTCGCATCACGGTGCTGAGCAGTATGGAAAATGACGTCATGCGAGAGTTTCGGCGTTTTGATAATGCCAAGGAATTGTGGGAGGCATTGGCAGCTAGATATGGTCATACTTCGGTGACTAGGCGAGGCGGCTCACTATCGGGTTTGACTCTTATAAGAAGCCTCATGGTCAGACCATGAAGCAACATCTTAGAAAGATGTCAAACATGATAAGCGAGCTGAAAGATGCTGGCCATGTCCTCACAGATGAGCAGCAAGTGCAAGCAGTGATTCGTTCCTTGCCTCAGAGTTGGGAGCATATGAATGTGCACCTGACCCATAATGAAAATATCAAAACCTTTGAGGATGCAATGCATCATCTTGAGCTGGAAAAGGACCGCTGTTGGCGCTAAGCGGATCTTTGAACTCTATTATCTTTGGTTCTAGCTCAAATGGAGCTTCGAGCTCCAAGCGCAAGCGCCCTAACTGGTTTGATAAGGGGAAAGGCAAGGAAGAAGCAGGTCATTCAGGGAAGAAACCCAAATTCAACCAACATGGAAGAGGGAAGCGTCCTCGCATAAAAAAGCTTGCAAGGGTGAAATGCTACAAGCGTGTGACAAGAAGGGTCACTATGCTCGCGACTGTCGTGAGCCAAAGAAGGTATGCACCCCTTGTACTTTTCAGAACTTTGCTTATGTGTCGAGTTCTGTGTTCTTAAGCGAGTCTAATCCTTTGTGGACTGTGGATTCGGGAGCGACAGACCATGTAGCGAAGGATAAAGGATCCTTCGTGGAATTCCGACAGTACCAACTGGAACTAAGTGGATCTATGTGGGAAACAACTCCAGAGCTGAAGTAAAAGGAATTGGCACATGCCAACTGAATATGCGTGGTGGACACACTTTGTTCCTTCATGATGTGTTGTATGCTCCGGAGATTCGTCGGAATTTAGTGTTTGTATTAATGTTGGTTAAATTAGGTTTTAATATGAACTTCTGTAGTAGAGGTGTGAATTTGTTTTTGGAGACAAATTACTATGGTTGTGGTTATTTTCTGGATGGTTTTATTGTATTAGATATTGATTATGTTAATGCTAATGTTTGTTATTCCCTTCTCACGTCTCCTAATAAATATGATAATGATGTGAATGTGTGGCATGCTAGACTTGGTCACATTGGCCAACAGCGTATGAATAGACTAGCCAAAGAGGGCTTGTTGGGCCATATTGAAAAAGTTGATTTGTCCATATGTAAGTATTGCCTAGAAGGGAAAACGACGAGGAAACCATTTGGAAAATGAAAAAGAGCTGATTTTCCTCTGCATTTAATCCATTCTGATGTCTATGGTCCAATGAATGTGAAAGGAAGGCATGGGGCTGTTTATTTCATCACCTTTATTGATGATTATACTCGATTCGGATATGTCTATTTGATTTCTCATAAATCTGAAGCGATAAGTTGTTTTAAAAGGTTTATGAACCTGGTAGAGAATCAATTAGACAAGAAATAAAAGCATTGAGATCCGATCGAGGTAGAGAATATTTATCTGATGAGTTCAGAAAATTATGTGATGAAAAATGAATAGAAAGACAGTTGTCTATTCCATACACTCCTCAACAAAATGGTGTTGCGGAAAGAAGAAACAGAACCCTACTGGAAATGGTTAGGTCCATGATGGCGCATGCTAACTTGCCTATCACCTTTTGGAGTGATGCATTGTTAACTGCTGCGTATATACTTAACCGGGTGCCTTCCAAATCAGTTGCTTCCACTCCATATGAGTTATGGACAGGTAGAAAACTGGACTTGAGTTTTCTTAAGCCATGGGGTTGTGCTGCCTATACACATGAGTCCTCTCACAAGTTTGGGAATTGGGTCCCAGAGGAAAGAAGAGTATTTTCATAAGATACTCGGAACACTCGAAAGGATATGTGTTCATTGGTGAGCAGGAAAGTGGGAGTATAATTGAATTTGAATCACGAGATGTCACATCCTTAGAGGATGAGTTTCCTAAGAAGGGCGAAATAGGGGAAGATCACTCCCTATTTGAGACCTTGGATCAAGACAATGATATTAGTGGAGTTCATCCAAGTGGGAGCATAATGGAGAATGATGTGCAAAGTGTACAATGTCCCATATGGCGAACAAGTCGCGAAAGTATTCCCCGTCGACGTTTTGACATTGAAGGGGAAACTTTTATAGTTGCTCCACAAGATGAGGAAGAGCCAAGAAATATCAATGAGGCTCTTAATTGCCCTAGTAAAGAAAAATGGATTCATGCAATGGAAGAAGAAATGGAGTCAATGAAATCAAACCAAGTCCGGGAACTGGTTGATCTTCCAAAAGGGACCTTGAGCTATTGGGAACAAGTGGGTTCTCAAAATAAAACGAAAGGCTGATGGCTCGATTGAAAGGCATAAGGCTCGCCTTGTGGCGAAGGGGTATAATCAACATGAAGGAATTGATTATGAAGATACGTTTTCTCCTGTAGTGAGATTTACCTTGATTCGCATTATTCTAGCAATAGTAGCTAGTCTGGATCTTGAGTTACATCAAATGGATGTAAAGACTGCTTTCCTCAATGGAGAATTAGATGAAGAAATATATATGGAACCTATTGGTTTCATAGTAAAAGGCCAAGAAGAAAAAGTATGTCGACTTTTGAGGTCGATATATGGTCTTAAGCAGTCATCAAGACAATGGTATATACGTTTTCATAATGTCATAGTGGCATATGATTTTAAAATGATTGATGAGGATCATTGTGTATATATCAAAAGATCCAAGGATCAATTTGTGATCATATCATTATATGTTGATGATATATTGATTACCGGAAGCAATATGGAGTTGGTTAATACTGTCAAGAGATGGTTGTCTTCTAACTTTGAGATGAAGGATATGGGTGAGGCTGCATACATTCTTGGAGTTAAGATTTCGAAAGATCGTTCGAAGAGATCGTTGTCTCTTTCGCATGAAACCTATATAAATAAGGTTCTTGAACGATTTCGTATGCAAGACTGTAAACCCATAGATACTTCTATTGCAAAAGGTGAAGGATTGAGCCATAGACTATGTCCAGGGACTCCACAAGAGAAGGAACAAATGAAACATGTTCCTTATGCTAGTACTGTTGGGAGCTTGATGTATGCTATGATGTGTACAAGACCCGACATATGCTTTGCAGTTGGAATGGTGAGTAGATACCAATCCAATCTAGGTCCCACACATTGGAAAGCCGTCAAGAGAATACTGAGGTATCTGAAGAGAACTGTTGATTTCAAGTTGAATTACTAAGGAAAGGATCTGCGACTTGAAGGCTATTCAGATGCTGATTGGGGAGGAGATTTAGATGAAAGAAAATCTACCTCTGGATTTGCTTTCTTACTGAACAATGGCGCCATATCATGGAGCGGTAAGAAGCAAACGTGCATAGCCTTGTCCACGATGGAAGCTGAGTTCGTGGCGTTATCGCAGCGGTACAAGAAGGAGTTTGGCTTAAGAGATTTTTGGATCATTTATGTGTTATTGAGAAAGCTGCAAATCCATTGTTGGTTAAGCGTGATAGCCAAGCAGCTATAACGTACACCAAAGATCCAAAGTATCATGGCAAGACCAAATATATAGATACCAAGTATAACTTTGTAAAAGATATGGTTGCACGAAAGGATGTGAACTTGCGGTACATATCTACGCATAGAATGGTAGCAGATCCTATGACAAAGCCAATACCTAGAGATGTGTTTTGTGGTCATGTAAAATCTCTAGGATTGCGTAGAGTCGATGTCTTGAATTGTAATTTCCTGAGTTGTTCACATTTATGAAATTTTGTTTTTCATTGATTAATGCCTATGAATCTTTGTATGATCTTTATGCATCTTAATGCTCAGTGCATTATTTTAAGTTGAGAAGTATGTCGGACAGATATAAGATTAGCCCACTCACACGGGTAATCGCCTCTGTTTACTGTGTGATAAATAGAGATGAGACTGTTTTTAAGCTTACTATCTAGGTGATAATCGAGAGCGCAAGCTTAAAATACGTACGTCGCCTTAATTGAGTGTTAAGATAAGGACATAATACTAACGCTCCGTTCGTTTCGCGGAAAATAACTTCCAGGAAAATATTTTCCGGATTTTCCGGTGTTCGAGTGGGCGGAAAATCACAGTCAACGGAAAACATTTTCCATTGACCGAAAAATTCCTTCTTTGCAGCTTGGAAAATGTTTTCCTCTTTTCAAAAGAGGAAAACATTTTCCAAGCCTCGCCTCTTCTCTTCCTTCGGTTCTTGTTCTCTCTCTCTCTTGCTCTCCTTGCTGCGAAGTTGACTTCGACGACGTCCTTCTCCGAGACCAGCCTCCACCCTCCCTGGCCGCTCCTGCTCGCTTGCTCCGGCCGGGGCGCCGCCGCCACCGCCGCGCTCCGCTTCCTCGGCGGCTCGAAGCCGCTCGGGAGGATCCGGCTCAAGAGGGAGCTTCGCGGCGGCGCCGGGAGGCTTGCGGGGAGATCTGTCACCAGATCCGGCGAGCTCTGGTGAGATCGGCCGAGCCTCGAGCTCGCCGGATCTGGCGGCGGAGCTCGCGGCTCGCCGGATCTAGCGGCAGAGCTCGGGCTCCTGATCCAGGCGAGCTCGAGCTCTGTCGCCAGATCCGGCGAGCTCGGGTGAGATCGGCCGAGCCTCGAGCTCGTCGAGTGGCCACCGGGTCTTGGTCGGTCATTTGGGTAGCCGGCCATCGTCGCCAAGAAGGAGGCGGCGGCGGAACGAGGAGGAAGAAGGAGGAGGAAGGAGGCGACGGCGGACAAAGCCGCTCGGGAGGAATCGGGAGGAAGAAGGAGGAGGAAGGAGGAAGGAAAAATAAAATAAAATAAAAATTTCTATTTTAAAAATATAAATAATTAAAAAATCATTTAAAAAAATATAAATAAATAAAATAAATTTTTTAGTCAATTAAAAATATTAAAATTCAATTTTTGATAATTTTTTATCAGGAAAATGTTTGAGCTAACGAACAGTGGAAAATATTTTCCACTCAAATTTTAGATTTTGGCCGAACACCGGAAAATAGAGTCATTTTCTTGAAAAATAACTTCTAGGAAAATGTTTTCCGAAAACATGATATATTCCGTGAAACGAACGGAGCCTAAAGAAGTCTGAAAGTAAAATAACCCACATATTTTACTTTATCGTCTATGATGCCCGATGTGAGTTCGATGAATTTTGTAAATGAGTAGATACGTGAACTCGAGTTAGACATTGGGTATGTCTGAACTATCATCTGTACGGTATTAAAGGTGTAGACATACGCTCCATGGGAAATGAGTTAATACCATAATACGTATTTCATAGTACGTATGCATGAGACGACCAATAAGAGTGGCAAAAAGTTTGATCTCAACTTTTATGACGTGTGAGACTCTTGAGGAAAAGAGTTCCTCAATTTTTGAAGTCCCCTTAGGACTCTTACTTATTCTCAAGATTTCTATTTAGTGTTTGCTATCTTAGGGTGTTGCCAATGGTCATGAGATGATTCGATCTAATGGGACATTTCTAGAAAAGCAAGCTGGACTGAAATTGAGAGTTTGAAAGAAAGAGGAAGATCGATTTTTTGGAGAATCACATTGTGGTTTTGTATTCACTGGTCGACCAATTATAACTGTCTTTGTGATAATTATAATTGTGAATACAATATATATATATATATCATATTTAAAAGAGATCAAGGGAAATATAAATGCGATCAATCGATCTAGGGTACTGCATACTAAATCTACTCGGAGTGTGATGCCCATTATGAGCTGCTATATATTCCTAACAGATGTATAGCAACGAGCTCTCAAAGTATGTTGGTCGCACGGATTATTCACCAGTATGAATGTTGAAGAGAGGTAAAGAGAATACTGTTCGGCCCACCATGTGCGAGTGGGAGATGAAGGCTTTATTGGTTTTGGGCTTAAGGCCCATCCGCCCAAATTGGGCCCAGGAAGCCCGACCCACGGGAATAAGGCCCGTGGAAGGGGAGAGGTATAAAAGGGAGGAGAGAGAGAGAGAGAAAAAGGCACTGTTTTATTTTAGAAAAGATGTACGTTTTCTTTTTCTCTCAACGTACTCTCCCTCTCTCTCTCTCTCTCTCGTTTTCTTCAAAAAGAAAAACAGTAAAGCACGTGAAAGGATTTTGCTTCATCGGATCGAACAGGACCGTTTCTCTTCCTCCATCAACGTCGGTGTTTAATCTGTGGCTAAAAGGTACGCTCGAATCCGTGGTGTGCTTTAGGATCGGTGATGCGTGTTGTTTTCCCGGGCTTCGTCTTCTGCATTGATTTAGGGATTCGATTCGGTGTCGAATCCAGTTTTCGGGGATCGGTTATTCCCAACAGGGTCTATCCCACCCCTACCCCTCGGATTTTTTTATCTGGGCAATATCCTCTCTATATCCGACTTTATTCTATCCTAGCCAACTACCAAACACCGAATAAGATAACACATATCCTATCCAAGTTTTATCCGGTCGACCAAACGTAGCCTAAGAATTTATGTCCGTTAATGGCACGGTGATAGTGAGATTTGGGTAGATTTGGCCACCGCAAACCACGATGTTTACCTTGCTTGGGTGAGCACCCAATAATGACCGAACCCTGAGACAACGCCGGCAAGCAACAGTGATCGAGTTCCTTCGACTCTCCGTGTCTCATTCATTCGTATGTTCTCTGTCATTTGTAGCAGTGGTCGCCATTGAAAAATGGCCACCACCACAGAGGCGAGTCACTTCCTTCACTGCAGTACCTAGTTTATTATCATTATTATTATTGTTGTTGTTGTTGTTGTTGTTGTTGTTGTTGTTGTTGTTGTTGTTACTATTATTATTATTATTATTATTATTATTATTATTATTATTATTATTATTATTATTATTATTATTATTATAATTATTATTGTTGTTGTTGTTATTATTATTATTATTATTATTATTATTATTATTATTATTATTATTATTTATTTAAACTTAGTTAATATCCTCCTTCTCACCAAATAAGACATGGGATATAACCTACAATTGCTCCTCTCTCGCTAACTAAAAAGAAAATGTAGCTTGACTAATGCAGCAATTGTTCCGCAAATCTCTTGTCACTCCACATCTCTCTTCTAATCATACCTCTCTAATTGTTGGGTTACAAGTTATAAACATTACAAATTTGTAAACCACCGATCAGAGTTATGACTTTTTTCTAATCAAAATGGAGGAAAACGCCACCTTAATTGTAATTAGGCGGCATACTTCACCTTGCAACAAGGGGTTTATCCAATTAATTTGCAATTAATGACAAAAAAAAAAAAGTTCACATTCCAATAGCTTATATCATTGATGGCATCAAGGCACCTCTACCCAGCTGCCCCACACCAATGCACATGTGTGTGCCTTGGTGGTCACCTAAGAAGCACCGACACTCTTCAAAAGCCTTCGACACGCTCCGACACGTTCCGACATGCGGTCAACGAGTGTCAGGAAATCCGACACATGGTCAATTCTTCCTGACATGCTCCGACACGCGAATCCGAAATTTCGACACGTGATTCCGACATGTACGGGGTCAATTTTAATAATTTTCAATACTTGAGGGATCAAAATATAAATATACGAAAAAATAATGAAAATAACAAAAATAAAAGGGAAAGAATAAAATTCTCACTCGCAAGTTTCTCACTTATAAGTTTTGACCTTCTTGTGAGTGACGATGGAACGCCCCTCTTCTCGCTGGTGTCGATCCGACTTGAAGTTGTGATTTTTTATTTTTATTTTTGCTTCTTTCTGCCTCTTACCGGCGTCACTTGCAAGTTATCTCTTTTGGTCTATGCCATTGGCTTATGAGTTATCTCTCACATTTTCCATGGCGAATTTAGTTATTTCATTTTCTTTTAGTTGTACTTTGAGAGTTTTTATGCTGAATTTTCATTTTTCTTGAACCTTGTTTTGCAGAGGAGCTCCAAGCTAGTCTATATCATGAACTCTGAACTCTATTCGGGACTATAAGAAATCTCTCTAGTCTCTGACAAGTGTAAGAAAACAACACATGTTTCTTCAAATTTACTCTTTTGTGTTTGCAATTTTTGAATTTCTCATTTAATCTCTATCAAATTAAAACAATGAATGATATTAACAAATGTTAGATTAATATTTTTAGCATAAATTAATTCTATAATCTTTTTGTTATTTTTTTGTGTATATATATATAAATATATATTTAATATATAACATATCGAAACGTGTCGGAATTCTCTATTTTTTTAGAAATGGCGTGTCGGCGTGTCGTGTCGTGTCACGTCATGTATCACGTGTCTGTGTTGGTACTACATAGGTGGTCACAAGGTGTAGCATAGCAATGGGCGATCGACACATGCATTGATAGGTCATGTTTTTCCTTATCTCTGATTGGAAGAAACTTCCATCGATCATGTCTTTGATTGGTTTACAACATATTATAACATGGAATTTGCAAGAAGCCACGTAGAAATATGATGTCACCCAAAAAGAAGCTTCTATAAAAATGTTTTTCTATTATTATTTTCTTCGTTCTCTCTGCTGCGTTGAGGTTGCCCTGCAGGAGAAGGCATGGCTAACGCCTGGTCAACTAAAGAGAATCAACAAAATTCAAAGTACGTGTGGGTGTAAACAAGCCATTCATAACCACATTCATTTTCTCACAGCTACAATCCCTCATTTCTCTCGGGCTTTTGTGCACTCACCCCTTTTACAACTTTTTTTCCACCGAATATATCTCTGAGAAGATATCGAGGTTTGTATTTTATTTTATTTTTTTAACGTTTGTGCATATTTTTGTGTCTAATTCTTTTATTTATCTTCACTTCATACTTGAAGATAACCGGTTTTGTGCATTGACAGTAACCAGCGCATGCTGTTCCGTGGGACAAAACAAATTGCGTTGAAGATTTAGGTGAAATCCCAGAAATGTAGAGCCAAAAAACTTGATCATCGCTGAAGCAGACGGCAGCAAATCGACACCTAACAAATTTGGGTTTACCTAGGTTGATCAACCTTGTTTACCTCAAATTTCTTGTTAATAATCAACATTTATTTGGCCACACAAACATGAAGGACCAAATATCATGGATCATTAGAAAACACGAAAAAATAGATAAGGAAAAATGTAGTTAATATAGAGGTGAATATGTATGAGGGGAGTTCCTGAGGATGCAATGCATCTAATTAAGGCAAACCTGCAGCATCCATCAAAACAGCAACGCCTGCAACCTACGAATATACGCACACAAATGACCACTTTGATGAACTCTGAAAAAAGGGGAAAAAAAGGCTCACAATTACTGGAAAAAAGGGCCAAAATATGTTGTTCATGTTTTATTGCTTGCATTTTGGACAAACCATTCCAAAAGATTAATTGTCATGAAAATGTCTGATGTAGATCGAGCATATTCTTAGAGACGAAAAAGCCACATAAGCAACGTTTTTTTCAGTCACCACGAGAGTTTTTAATTATATAGATAAACAAAGATATCCCAGGGCTTGTCAAGTGATGACTAACTAATATTCTGAAAGGATTTTTCTTTTCTGGACTTTAGCCATCTAGTCCTCTACTCCATTGGACTTTAGCTCTTCTTCTTCATCTCTCTCTCTCTCTCTCTCTCTCTCTCTCTCTCTGTCTCTGCGCTTCTACACTTAGATCTGAACCATTAATGCCCGAAGTCTCCCATATATGGTGGAAAAACTAGAGCTACTCTTTTTTAGCAAGATTTAGAGCTTTAAGGTACTCTTTGCCAGTTCATCTTTCATGTCTCCTCCTGGCAAAGTGGACTAGACATTCATTCTCTCTCTTTTTACCGTAAGAGTTGAGACGACCCTCGATATAGTTGCCATTGTCAACCTGTGCTTAGAGAGCGCATTTCTGATCTTATCTCTGGAAAGATATAAAGTACAACATAACCTTTGGGTGCTCTTTGTAGACAAATTGGAGGAGTGCTAAAATGAAGCGGATAAAAAAATGCCCGCATTATAAAGGCAAATTAACCGACAAAAAATCCGTTCTAATGAAAGAATGGAAAAATGAATTAGTCTTCACATGAAAAATTAAACCGAACAAATATCACTGGAAACATATCCGAGATGAAGACAATTTTATATTTTAAAATTACTAATTACTTATAAACTCTTTTTTATCTGTTATTGATTTTTTTGTCTAATTCTCTAATTTTGATCAATTTGGCATGCAATTTGACTAGTGCTAATAGGCATTTCAAAGTCTTCATTTATTTCGACATATTCAATCATATTGATCGACAGTAATTTGGTACTCTTTGTTTACTGAACTCTTTAGTCAACAAAAATTTTATTATTATCCTATAATTTATTTTTACTATACAATACTTATTATTTTATTAGATGTACGTGTTTTGAATATCTATTTATTTATTAGTATTTTATCAAACGTTCATATAACTTCAGATCCGTGCTTATTTGAAATTGTCACCTGTCCTGCTGCGTAAAAGAGGAGGAGTGGCGTCTGTGACAGCCCAAATGCAGGGCATGTCTCCTGTCCCACATCTTTTAGGGGGAGTCCTAGGGCTAGTTTATAAGGTTAGGTCCCTCTAATCTGTGTAACGTGTTTCACGTACGCTTCCACTGCATTGAAAACAAAGCCGTGAGGGAGGACGAGCTGGTGGGCCGTGCCTCCAAAGCGGACAATATTACACAATGGATCTTACATGTTTTAAACATTTTCCAAGTTCATAATTGTTGTGACAGATCCAAAGGTGAATCTCCAAAAGAAAAGCTAATAAATTACAAAGCCAAATATTTAATGTGGACTCTCCCAAAACCATATTAGTCGCAACATTTAGGTTTCGATTTGATCAATTTAACATGCAATTTCATTTCTTTTAGTGCTGACGCCAAATTTTGGCTACCATATTTAGCATTTATTGTACAAGAATATTTGGAGTTGGTCCCGACTCCTAAACAAAATTACCATTAGCATAATTCATATTTTCCATCATATGTAAATCGCATAACCCTAGCACCACGTTATCACATACAATTGTACGTGTGATTGAAAGGACTTGTTAGAGACGTGAGATTGGCCATAGTTAGTGTTGTAATTGAAAAGGTACGTCCATGATGGGGTGCGAGACATTATTGAAAGGGTATGAAGTGAGAGGTATAAAAAACTCTTAGAAGACAACCGTTGGTTGTTGTTGTTGGCAGAAAGTATGTTTAGAGAGAACGTATGCTTCTTTCTCTCCCCTTTCCATCAAGGTGTTCCATTTTCATCTTTGCGAAAACAGTTTGCATTTACGCCATGGAAATCGGGTGCTTTCCTCATGATCGCATCCAGACTAACGTGGAGTAATTTCTCTCGTGATTCATCTGCAATTCAACGTTCATTCTGGGGTTAATTGCTGTTTGCGCATTGGAATTGGGTAAGTCGTCTTCCACCAACTTGAATTCCCACATTGGTATCAGAGCCCGGTTGTGATTTCTACCTTGTTTTTCATTGAATTTTCTCGTTTACCATTTGATATTGAGATCAAGAGTATGAATTCTACACTGTTTGGATGTCTAAAGGTTGGAATTGCAATCTGAAAACTCAAAATCAAACTGAAGCGAAAAACGGGTTTGGGGTCATGTGCATCCGTACAATTTTGGCCATTTTTCGAAATATTTTTTCGGCCAAAATCAGTTTTTAAATATACAAAGTGAAAGTACTCGTCGAGATGAGTACAACGATGGGTAGAGCATCGCCGGAGGACACCAGACGCGCCCACACGCACGGCCAAAAGCCGTTGCGCATGGGATCCACGCGCTGGATGCGTTGGGGACGCCAGCGAATAGGCGTGTGATGTCACACATTGACGTCGGCGAACCGACGCGTGAGCGTCACGCACACGTCAGTGAAGCGACGCGTGCTAATGTCACTGATGACGTCATCCATGACGTTATCCAACGATCGATAACTGCTTGGATGACGTCATCAATGACGTCAGCTCTGGCGGAAGTTCACCAGCCGGCGACCCGACCCGTGACCCGATCGACCCGGGATCCGACCCGAGGTTGACCCGACCCGACCCGATCGTTGACAGGTCAACGGTCGGACCAATCAACCGGTCCAACGGTCAAACCGGTCGGACCAATCGGACTGGCCAGGAGCAATTTGGCTCGCTGGCACGTGTGCCACACGCACCGCACACTCAGACGACGTGTGGGAGTGTGTGCGGGCTCCGATTGGAGCGTGGTCAACGGCATTTGGTTCGTATGAAAGTTTTCTACACCGTAGTATTATTATTTTATACTTTTGAATTTTATAAATGTATGAAAATACATAGGAAACCCTATGTACGCGTATTTTTTGGGGTTTAATGCATAGTTTATTCATTTGTAGCTTGTATTTTCTTGTGGTTTAGAAATACAGTAGCTAGCTTTGTGTGCAAATGATGTCATATATGTTGTGTAGAGCTTGGTTCGATGATATCATGTATATAATTTAATATATTTGCAATTTTCTAATTGCTAGAAAGTTCGAACAATGGTAGGAAATCCATTACATGTTGAATTGCGATTTTGATTATAGTTGAAGCATGATTGTTGCTTATACGTTGGTTATTATCATGCTATGTTTTTGTGTTAAGGAAAAATGTAGAAATTATATAAGGTCATGTAATTATTTTTCCTAGTGGGAGTTCGTAGGTTGGTAGAATTTAAAAGAGTTCTCACCTAGAACTTAAAATTTGCACAAATTAAACTAATTAATTATAATAGAACAATTGTGCATAAAAGTTGATTGGGACCATAGTGAACTTTTGCTTCTGTGTCTTTTGTTAAATTATCATTAGTTTAGTTTGTCTTTGCTGCAAATCAAATATGTGTGTTACTCAGATAAAGTGTGCTAGTATTGATTCTGCGTTTATTATGTCAATGTGTTATAGTAATTGATTATGGTTTCGGCATCCAAGACCATTGTGGCTAACCTCAATAAGGGTGAAAAACTGAACGGTGACAATTATGATATTTGGCACCGAAAGGTTCAGTACATCCTTGAGGAGCAAGAGGTTTTGGAAACCCTCAACCATATCAGGGATGAACCTGAGCATGGTACTTCAGCTCAACACAAGAGAGATCTAGAAGCTTATCAAGCTTAGAAAAAGAAAAATAGCATTGCTCGCATCACGTTGCTGAGTTGTATGCAAGATGATCTCATGTGTGAGTTTGAAAGTTATGATAAAGCTCAAGCTATGTGAGTTGCCTTGAAAGATAAGTTTGAGGGTACATCTGCCACTAAACTAAGGAGACTCACCATCAAGTTTGACACATTCCAAAAGCGTCCAAATGTAACGATGAGGCAGCATCTTCGGGAGATGTCAAATATAATTCGCGAGTTGAAGTCGACATGTCACTCCATTACTGATGAACAACAAGTTCAGGCTGTTATAAGGTCTCTTCCTGACAATTGGGAGCATATGAAGATTAACATGACGCATAATGAGAACATTGTCACTTTTGATGATATTGTGCGTCATTTGGAATTAGAGGATGAGCGCCTAGAGGCTGCGAGATCCTCTACTCATACTTATGTTGTTGAATCGAGTTCACGCAAAACTTCGGGTTTCAAGCGCAAGAGGAATCTTCAATTCAACAACAAAAGGAAGAAGACTGATCAGGCACCAAAAAGGATTAAGACCTTCCGACGTAAGAAGCGTGGTGGGAAGAAGAACACGGCCAAGATGGAGTGCTACAATTGTGGCAAGATGGGTCACTTTGCTCATGAATGCACTGAGCCGAAAAATGTACCATATTACTCCATTACTTTGAGTAACGCTTTTATTCCTAGTACTGTAATGCTTGTTGAATCTCATCCAATGTTGACCGTAGACTCAGGAGCAACAGATCAAGTAGCTAGAGATCGAGAAGCATTTGTAGAGTATTGTCGGATATAGCCTGGAAGAATATGGATATATATTGGGAATAACTCGAGAGTTGAAGTGAAGGGTATCGGCACATGTAAATTAATCTTACATGGTGGTCGAAACTTATTCCTACATGATATCCTTTATGCTCCAGATATTCGACGAAACTTGGTCTCTGTAGTTGTTCTTCTTAGCTTAGGTTATGTAATGAATTTCCATGGTGATTGTGTTGACATTTTGTATGGAACAGTTTATTATGATTCAGATCATGTATCGAATGGTTTTATGGTGTTAGACATTGACTATGATCAGTACAATGTTAATGTCGATGGTTGTTTTTCTTTAATTGCATCTTCTAGTAATGTTGAGATTGATGCAAGTATTTGGCATGCTAGATTATGTTACATTGGATTGCAAAAAATGCAAATATTAGCTAGAGAAGGCCTTTTAGGGTCACTCACTAATGTTAGTCTATCCGTATATGAACATTGTCTAGTGGTAAAAGCAACTAGAAAACCATTCGATAAAGGGACTAGAGCTGAATTTGTGGTCCTTTGAATGTGAGGGCAAGGCATGGAGCCTCATATTTTATCACTTTTATAGATGACTTCACATGTTTCGGTTATGTCTTTTTGATCTCCTATAAGTCAAAAGCATTAGACTACTTTAGACGATATATAATGATGGTAGAGAATTAGTTGAACAAAACAATAAAGGCATTGAGAACCAATCGTGGACGTGAGTATCTATCGGAGCAATTCAATGCTCTTTATGATGAAAAGGGAATTGTACGACAATTGACTATTCCTGATACTCCACAACAAAATGGGATAGCTGAGAGAAGGAATAGAACCCTATTATGAATGGTTAGGTCTATGATGACGCAAGCAAATTTACCTATATCCTATTGGGGAGATGCGTTATTAACTGTTGCCTATATACTTAACTGAGTGTCCTCAAAATCGGTTACTTCCACCCCTTATGAATTATGAACTGGTAGAAAAACAGATTTGAGTAGCCTACGTCCATAGGGATGTGCAGCTTATGTTCATAATTCTTCCCATAAATATGGTAAATTAGGTCATAGATGGAAGAAATGTATCTTTATAAGATATTTTGAACACTCCAAAAGGTACGTATTCATAGGTGAACAAACTGATGGAAGTGTGACCGAAATGGAGTCACGAGATGTTACATTCTTGGATAATGATTTTCCTAGTAGAGGTGAGATTGATAAGGACTTCCAATTATATGAGATGGAAGATCCTGATAACACGCCCACTGATATTGTAGAGGGAAATGAAAATTTAACTCAACATGCAAGACCTAGTGGGAGTGTTGCATCGCCTAACGAATTGAATCCAAGAGAAATTCAATTGTGTAAAAGTAATCGTAAAAGTATTCCTCGTCGTCGTTTTGAGATTGAAGGGAAAGCATTTATGATTGCTCAGAATGACAATGCCGAGCCTAAAACTGTTCAAAAGACTCTCTCATCCTTTGATAAGAAAGAATGGAGAAAAGTTTTGGAAGATGAGATGAGGTCAATGAGGGCAAACTATGTCCGGGATTTGGTTGATCTACCACCCAATTGTAAGGCCATTGGAAACAAATGGGTCTTTAAGATTAAGCGAAGGGCAGATGGATCCATTGAAAAAGTATAAGGCTCGCCTTGTGGCGAAAGGTTATACTCAACAAGAGGGTATAGACTATGAGGAAACATTTTCACTAGTTGTAAGGTTTGCCTCAATATGCCTTATTCTAACCATCGTTGCACATTTGGATTTTGAATTACATCTGATGGATGTAAAGACGGCATTTCTCAATAGAGAACTAGATAAAAAAAATCTATATAAAGTAGCCAATAGGTTTTGTAGCTAAAGATCAAGAGCATAAAGTTTGCAAACTTCATTGCTCAATATATGGCCTTAAGCAATTATTTAGACAGTGGTATCTTCGTTTTCATTGAGCCATAACCACTTTTGGTTTCACGACGATCGATGAAGATCACTATGTATATGTCAAGCGGTTTGAAAATAAATTTGTGATTTTATCACTTTATGTGAATGATATTCTATTGGTTGGAAATAACAAGGTTTTGGTTATCACCATAAAAGAATTGTTGTCCTCTAATTTTGAAATGAAGGACATGGGAGAAGCCACTTATATATTAGGAGTTAAGATCGAAAGAGATCGATCAAGGAAACTCCTTACTTTATCACAAGAATCTTATATTATGAAGATTCTTGAGCGTTTCAATATGCAATATTATAATTCCATTGATACCCCTGTCATGCAAGGTGAAGGCCTAACTACTGAGATATGTCCTAAGACTCTAGAAAAAATTAAAGTGATGGAAACTGTTCTTACGCTAGTGTGGTCGGAAGTTTGATGTATGCTATGATGTGTACTAGACCCGACATATGTTATGCCGTGGGATTGGTGAGCCGATATCAATCAAATTCCAATCAAGCACACTGGAAAGCAGTGAAGAGGATCCTAAGATACTTGAAGGGCACCATGAACTATTGACTTTGTTACCAAGGGAATGATTTACGCTTATTAGGCTATTCAGATGCCGATTAGGGTGGAGACCTGGATGAGCGTAAATCGACTTTTGGATATGTGTTCTTGCTCAATGGAGATGCGATTTCTTGGAATAGCAAGAAACAGACATACATGGCCTTATCTACGATAAAGGTAGAATTTATTGCATGTTCTGCCGCAGTGCAAGAAGCAGTATGGCTAAAAGTTTCTTAGAAAATTTAGCCACTGTCACTGAGGTTCTAAGACTGATGATAGTTTATTGCGATAGTCAAGCAGCCATTGCCTATGTGAAAGGTCCCAAGTATCATGGAAGGACAAAGCACATTGACCTAAAGAATAACTTCATCAGAGATATTATAGCGTAAAAAGAAGTGAACCTGCAATACATTTCAACCAAGAATGGTTACTGATCCATTTATGAAGGTTATTCCTAGAGACATATTCTTGACCTATAGGATGTCACTAGGATTGCATAGAATGAGATATATGTTATTGTAGAGGATCGTTGGTTTATGTATTTGTGGACAAATGTATTATACTTGTCTGTTTATTAGTGATTTGATGTTTTATCAATAAGTACAAATCCACTATGAGACTAGCACTACACACATATATTATTGAAAAGTATGTCAGCAGGCAATGATTGGCTCACTCACACAAGCAATCGCCTCAAGTGCTTTAGATAGCACATTGATATGAGACGTTATGTATAAATAAATGTTGAAAAGCAAGTCTGGTACATAAAATATGTCGCCTTGATTGGAGTCAAGATGAGGTCTGTGATTTGTTTATGACAAGACCGAACATGATAGTCCCACAATCATGTATGCCTGAAAGATACCGGATGCGAGTACTTAATTGGGCGCTATAGAAAGCGAATTGATATAGCACTCGGGCTAAACATGAGTACGTGAGAAGCACGTGACTATGTTTAGGCTAAGATCCGTATAGTGGATATATTTGATAAATGACATATGCTTTTATAGAAAGAGAAATCCACTATAGCATGTAATTCATACTACATGTGCATTATACGACCGATAAAGGGAATGTGAGTAAAATTATCCCCATTTACTCATCGTGTGAGCCCTTGAGGTAATTTATAATTTACCTCAATTTTGTGCCCTATGTTACTTCTG
Organism: Eucalyptus albens; assembly: GCA_014182695.1. NCBI lineage: Eukaryota > Viridiplantae > Streptophyta > Magnoliopsida > Myrtales > Myrtaceae > Eucalyptus > Eucalyptus albens. The sequence continues at coordinate 58,250,639 of CM024650.1, read as the reverse complement.
ACTATGTTCTCGAAGTGAAAGATCAATGTTGCTACTTTAATATGGTACTGGCAGTCATGAATAGATATGGTTTTATGGGATGTGTCTAGGAAAGCAATTGTTCTAAAATGGAGAGAGACATGAGTGCGAAGGAAGACTATTGTTATTTTACATCTATCACATGTAATTACTGGTCGACCAATTATATCGCTTTATATGGTTGCGGATATAATTGTAAATACATGGTGTTTTTGAGAATAGTCAAATATAGCCTTTAAGGGATAGGTATACTTGGATTGATGTAACAAAATATATCTGGAGCATTGTGAGATATCGATTGTTTATTTCTTTTCAGGGTTGTAGCCATTATGTCATCTCTAACAGGCGCATAATTTGAGCTCCCAAGTGCAGATGTACTCACTGGTCGCACGGCCTACTTGCCAGTATGAATTGTTTTGTAAAGTTGATAAATGTTGAATGCCTTATATTCTTGATAGAGAGCTATCAAGTCTATCATGTCCGAGTGGGAGATGTTGTAATTAAAAAGGTACGTCCATGATGAGGTGCGAGACATTATTGAAAGGGTGTGAAGTGAGAGGTATAAAAACCTGTTAGAAGACAACCGTTGGTTGTTGTTGATGGCAGAAAGTATGTTTAGAGAGAACGTACACTCCCTTCTCTCCCAATTCCATCAAGGCCATCCATTTTCATCTTTACAAAAACAGTTTGCATTTACGCCGTGGAAATCGGGTGTTTTCCTTGTGATCGCATCCAAACCAACGTGGAGTAATTTCGCTCGTGATTCGTCCGCAGTTCAACGTTCGTTCCGGGGTTAATTGTTGTTTGCGCATCGGAATCGGGTAAGTTATCTTTCACCGACTTGAATTCCAACAGTTAGTTTAAACTTCACACTCAACTCCTTAAGAAGGAAGTGCTCTGCACCTGGTTGCACCTTCACCACCGCACACGACATCCCATTGATTGTTGTCACTAGCTAAGAAGCACCGACATCCTCTGGAAGCCTTCATGTCGTGTCCAACACTCTGACACGAGTCCGACACGCGGTCAACGAGTGTTGCGAAATTCGACACGTGGTCAACTCTTCCTGACACGCTCTAACACGCGAGTCCAAAATTCCAACACGCACGTGGTCAATTTTAAAAAATTTCAATACTCAAGGGGTCAAAATATAAATATATGAAAAAATAATAAAAATAACAAAAATATAGGAGAAAGAAGAAAATTATCATTCTCAAGTTTCTCACTTATAAGTTTTGACAATCCATGAGTGACAATGAAACGCCCCTCTTCTTGCCGGCGTTGCTCCGTTGTTCCCATAGACTTAAAGTTGTGATTTTTTTTTTTTTTTTTTTTGCTTTTTTCTGCCCTCGCAGCTGTCGCCTGCGAGTTATCTCTTTGGTTTATGTCATTGGCTTGTGAGTTATCTCTCATATTTTACATAGCCAATTTAGTTATTTCCTTTTCTTTGAGTTTTTGTCCTAGATTTTCATTTTCTCGAACCTTGTTTTGCAGAGGAGCTCCAAGCCAGTCTATATTATGAATTCCAAACTCTATCTGGGACTAAGAAATCTCACTAATCTCCGACAAATGTAAGAAAACAGGACATGTTCCTTCAAATTTACTCTTTTGTGTTAGCAAATTTTGAATTTCTCATTCAATCTTTGTTAAATTAAAACAATAAATGATATTAACAAATGTTGGATTAATATTTTTAGTATAAATTAATTATATGCTTGTTTTTTTATTATTTAATTATTTTTACATTTATATATAAAAATATATATTTCATATATAACGTGTCGGAATTCTCTATTTTTTTAGAAATGACGTGTTGGCGTGTCGTATCCTGTCTTGTCGTGTCGCGTGTCGCGTGTCCATGTCAATGCTACGTAGGTCACCAGCTGCAACACCCTTGTGGCAGCACTTCCGTCCATTGCAATTCGCGCCCACGCCCTCTCTGTTTGCTGCCGTCCCTGCTTTCCAGCAGCAGGCGCTACTGTTCTGCTGCTGGCGACGTTGTTGCAGAGGATCATCGCTGCTGTCCCGTTCACTGGTGGCTCCAAGTTGCTGCGTGTGTAGATTCTAGACGTGTTGCTCGTGGTTCCAACGATCGCCATGTCTGCTCTGTTGCTGCACCTCACGTCTGTCCTTGCACGCCACGGTAGCCTTCCCGGCTGCACTCTTGTTTGATATTCTGTAGGTAGTCAACGTTAGTTTGGTCACCCACCGCACAGAGTGAGAAGAATATTTATGCCAACGAAGTAGAGTGGTGGCGGTGATTAAATAATCAAGTGAAGACAAAGGGAGACATGGCTCAAAGAATAACTCCCTCTATTTTTTTTTTTTTAAAATTTAATGGCCATGATAGTATTCACTTTATCCAAATGTTTCATTTTGAAAAATGGAAGTTAGATCTTCTTAGTCTCAATGACTCCAGTCATATATAAAACATTTAGATGAAGTGAATAAGAAGATCACCATAGAGGAAGTTAAATTTGCTAAAACACCATTGTCTTTACTGTCTTTACTTATAGATAATATTGTGCTTGAAAACATTACACAATATGATTGAATCAAAATTTTCATGCCATTGCTGAAGTGCTTGTTTAAGCCCATAAAAAGATATAACCAATTTACGTACTTTTTATTTCCAGGAAGAATAAAACCCTCTAGTTATTTTATGTAAATTTCCTTATTTAAACCGTCCTCCAAGAATGCAGTTTTGACATATATTTGATGAATGCAAAAATGATAAATGGATGCTAATGCAAAAAAAAATAAAAAATGAATAGATATTATGCATGCACAGGAGCATATGTATCATGAATTGCGAAGCTAATGCAAAAATAATTCGAATAGATGCTATGCGTACAGGAACATATGTGTTAGGAATTGCAAATGCATGGCGATGACACATTCATGAACCACATAAGCACGAGAAGAGGATCAATTTCACATGATAGCAGCGACTTATTTTCGGAGATTTCGATGAAGAAAGATTTAGTAGAAGTCCACCATTGCGCCCCGGATATATGTGGACGACTCAGAGCAAGGGCGACATGGCCACCGGGAAAAAGAGGCAGCATATTCGAGAATTGTACTTACGGTTACAGCAACGAGTAGCTTGAGGCAACAAGACACCAGTTCTCCGTTCTATTGAAGTCTACAGAATTTCACAAAGAGGACACCTCTATGTGCGCGTCCACAGCCCCTCCCCTTCGGACGTCTCTGTGCGATGATCACCATGGACGGACATGGGAACACATTGAGATACAAAGCAACAAAGAACAACAAAAAGGAATGCGCTCAGATTTTCGGTCTTAACAACAATGAAACGTAAGCAAAATTGAGTCTAGTCGATGATTAGATTATTAATCCACATCGTTGCATCCTCAGCTTTACACAAAAATCACAAATTACTTCGCAGGGATGTCTAAAGGGCATTTTGACAAACCGTCCACTGAAAAGTTTGAGTTTGGTCAAGAGATCGAAGTTATTTCTTGTCTGAAATCAGCATTTAGAAAAACAACCAAGTTACCAATCATCAACGATCATCCCAGACTTCTCAGAGATTTTCACAAAAGCAGAACGAATAGCGCTCAGCCTTGAGTCTTACAGAAAACTGGGCCAAACATGGAACATGGTATTACCTCATCGAGCAGATATTCTCAGCCACGATCGATAGTTCGGTTAGCGCAAGGATACTCCGGGAAACGTTGCTTGTGAAGATAAGCAACGGGTATGGGGCTTCGGATTCAAATGACTCACTTTGAGTCTCCAACATGGAGGATAGGACCGAACTGGGCATTCCTCGTGACAGGACTAGTGGACAGAGACGACACGCACCCCAGGAAGGCAACGATTGGCAATGAAGAGGCAGGAGGGAGTTTCGTGCAAATCACCGAGAAAACCACTTCAATACTCTCCAAAGTTCCACCAATCTAAGCCACCAATGCCCTCTACCCTAGTTCTCTCCCAATGGGTAGGCTCGTCAATGGTGGTTGATGATAAACCAGCAGCGTTCAATGGACGATTTTGAGGGCGACCCCAAGAGAAAAACTCTGAGCATCACCTCTCCTCTGGAGTCCCATCTCTCTCTCTCTCTTTCCAACGAACGAATCTTCCCTTTATCCATGCGTACCCACGTCCCAGGAAGCACAAAATCCGTTGCAAATTTGCTTGACTCGGCATTCTGGAAGATGTCCTCTCTCGTCTTCACCCTCACGTGTGTTCTCTTCTTTTTGTACTCCATTGTTGCGGGAATAATTCCTCAAAATTATTGAGAAATAATTTGTTATGAAATCGCACGTCGATTTCAGAAAAATAACGCTCGCAAATAATTTACCAAGCATAATATAATAATAAAAGAATATAATCAGAAAATACCCCAGAAAATTTATTAACAAAGTTCATATAAACCTGGGCTACGTCTCCGCGCAGAGGCACTCTACGAATCTACTAAACTTTGAAAAAATGTTGGAATACAACGATAATCTTCTATTAAGATTATGGCATAAAAAGATTGAGAACCCTCATAAAGAAAAACTCACTTTTTTCTTCTCACTTTCTCTTGCCTCTTTATTTCCTTTTTCAGCGTCTTGACGACTAGCGTCTTGCCATCGCTAATATAAATATTTAGCTTTTAACCTAAAAGCAAATATAATATAAAAGACAAAAAAGCCCCTAAAAATATTTGGCATGATCTATAATAATCTCTCACTTGAAGACAAATATACCCGAGTACCAAGCAACTTTGTATCCATCTTCTTCAAAAAATAGTACTTGACAAACTTATGCTTCTACAATACTCATCATCAATCAACATGGAGTAATACCAATGGTAGTAGTACAGAAAGTATGCTTCTCTCCATCTACTACATTGTTCAACATGTCAGCTGAATTTTTCGAGCCATCAATCTTCTGTAGCTTTAACTCACTATCTTTCAATGTTGACCTGATAAAATGATAACGCTTTTTAATATGTCTTGTCATTGAGTGATAAGCTGCATTCTTGGCTAAGTACACTTTACTTTGACTATCACTCCATAGTGTACTGACCGACTGTTTTGGATATAGCTCCTCCATGTAATCTTGTAACCACATGATTTCCTTGGAAGCTTCTATAATCACCATGTATTTTCCCTCTGTTGTCGATAAAGCCACTACTTTTTGTAATTGAGATACCTAACTTATTGCTATACTTGCAACTGTAAAGACATATCCAATGATACTCTTACCACTATCTCGGTCACCCAAATGATCTGCATCTACATAACCCTACAACTCTAGAGATGTACCACCATAACAAAGTAAATAGTTTAAAGTACCTGCTAGATATCTTAGTATCCATTTCATTGCATTTCAATACTCTTTACCTGGGTTCTGCATATATTGACTCACAACTCCCATTGCTTGTACAATGTCTAGTCTTGTGCTCACCGTAGAATATATCAAACTCCCTATTGTTGATGCATATGGAACTACTGCCACCTCATCTTTCAAAACTTGAGTACGCGGACACACATCATTGGAAAGTTTGAAGTGACTCACTAGAGGAGTTGCAACCAGTTTTGTCTTGTCTATGTTAAATCTCTTTAACACCTTATTCACATAGTCTTCTTGCGACAACCATAATTTTTTATTTTTCCTGTCCCTAATGATTTTTATGCCTAAAATATTATTGACCTCTCCCAAGTCTTTCATAGCAAACTGTGATGATAACATCTTCACTTATACAATTCTCTTAATATTGGAACTAGCCACCAGCATGTCATTCACATATAAAGAGAGATACACAATGTCACAATCATCATACTCATGAAAATAAACACAGTAATCAAACTCATAGTGTGCAAATCATTTTTATTTCATGAAACCATCAAATTTTAGGTACCATTGCCATAGAGCTTGTTTCAAGACATATAGGCTTTTCTTCAAGCAACATACCATATGCTCCTTACCTTTGACTTTGAAACCCTTAGGTTGTGTTATGTATAGTTCTTCATCTGAGTCACCATGTAAAAATATTGTTTTTACATCTAACTGCTTAAGATGAAGATCATTCACTACAACTATACTCAGCAAAACTCTAATTGATGTCATTTTTATTATGGGTGAAAATATCTCGGAGTAGTCGATCCTTCTTTTTGAGAAAAGCCCTTGACTACAAGTCTCGCCTTGTATCTAATACTACCATCTGCTTCATTCTTAATCCTGTACACCCATTTGTTTAACAAAGCTTTTTTACTTGTGGACAATTTCGTCAACTCCCAAGTTTTGTTATGAAGTAACGAGTTTATCTCGTCTTTCATAGCACACTTCCACTGGAAGCGAGACGTGTCTATCTTTGCCTCATCGTAAGTCTCCGGTTCCCCTAAATCTATATATAAGATATGGCTCAGAACAATATTAACTGATGGATAAAAAATTACATTTGGCTTTCTTACATGTGTAGACCTCCTCAAAACATGTACTTCAAGGTCGTTTGTTGCTCCGTGTCACTGTGTTACTCTTGAACTACCTCCTCACTGAAATTACATTTGGCTTTCTTACACATGTAGACCTCTTCAAGACAGGTATTTCAAGGTCGTTTGTTGCTCCATGTCACTGCGTTACTCTTGAACTACTTGCTCACTGAAAATAGGCTCATCTTGAACCTCTCTTTCAAGTGCACTTTGATCTACTAGAGATATCTTCACGGGCATTGTGTCTAATTCAACATATTATGGTTCTACTACCTTCTCATGCTTTGTCTGACGATCCTTGTACATTTTTTCTTCATGGAATTCCACATTCTGACTACGGATGACTTTGTTATTCTCATAATCCCAAAACCCATAGCCATATTCATTGCCACAGTATCTAATAAAGACGCACTTCTGGGACTTAGCATCAAGCTTTTTTATATCCTCCTTGTAACATTCTTGATTTCGAACCTTATTTTGGCCTGACTAGTAGGCTAAAGATCGGTACACCAATGGCGGGACTAAGCCATGAGCTAGCCCATGAGTCGATCATGAGTGGGGTAGCCTGTTCGAGGATCAGCAACTCAAGGATTGGTTATGGAGTATTTGATCATGGAAAGGTTATTTGACCGTAAGAATTGGTTGTGGGATGATTCCGCACCACCATGAATTGGTGGACGGCCGTGGCTTGACTTTGCCCGGTCATCGTACTGGTTGCGAGTGATTCCGCCTAGTTGTGTATCGGTCATGAATGATCATGGACCAATCCAATTTGACTATGAGTTGAGGCGGATCAATTGATCCTACATGATTACATGACAACCGAGAACTAACCATGGATCAAATAAACTCAACATGGTTCAGTGTCAGACTAGCCATAAATTGTGGCGCAAGATTTTGAACTGACCCACGGACCAACCAAAGGACTGGTTGACTGATCCAAGGCCTAGCCCTTGGATCCTATTGCGAGTTTTTCTCAATAGAGGGGAAATCCGAATTTGGTTTCACCAATTAAGCCCGGTTCCATTCGGCTTTATCCGATCATGACTTAGGCACGAACCTTAGAACAAATAATGTAATCGATCGTGATTTGACTCGATTAACTCCCGCCCAAAGAGATGACCTTTTAACTTGATATTTCCCATGGTGTATTTAATGTTTTTGGAAGGTAGCCTATTAATGCATGATGACTAAGTAGGGCACTTAACCCCATTAGTCTTACTCTTGAAATGTAATCATGAAATTTTGGATGGTTATATATTAAGAGAGGGTGAGTCATAAGCTCATTAATGGTAGGGAGTGACTCATGGCCTAGAAAACGATGACAAGGGATCTTGAAGGTCAAGTAGGGCGCCACCCCTTCTCCTTAGGCTTGCCACTTAAGGTTCCATAAGTTTTTTTTTTTTTTTTTTGGTAACCGAGGACTCCACCACAAACTCCTTGTGCCCGAATGACTCCTGAGAGCCGGGACCCTATACCTCGGAGGAGACTAGCCCAGCAACCCACCACCAGGGGCCCCCACTTAAATCGCTAGCAACTGCGGGTTTTTTTTATTTTTACTCTTTAGTTTTTCAAAATTTCTAGACCTTTGTTGTTTTCCAATTTTATAGAGCTCTTTGTACTTTGAATTTGAAGAAACTTTCTCATGAATATTGTTCGAAACATCTTAATCTATAACATGATTAAATTTCATATTTTTCTAAGGTAAAATGGTTGAGACAAAGGCCTAATCAATTATCATATAGAACCTACCCGGTGTAGTAAAAGTAGTGACCAGATTGCTTTCTCGATTTTTTTTATAAAATCTTTCCTTTCGAATTTGAACATGCTTTCTTCACAACAATTTTAAAGGACATCCATCCCTACAACATATAGAAATTTCAAAGAGTTTTGTGAAGATTTGGATTTCAAAATGAGTCTCTCTCTCTCTAACCATTGAATCTGCTCGACGAGTGAATTTTTGGGTTGTGTTCAGTGATTTGCTGCTCTTTCTATAGCACGAATGGGACTTTACTTTCTTCATGAAAAATATCACTTAGGGTCTTATGTACAAAATTTTATAATTTTATAATTTTTCGAGCCCATTTGATAAGGTATTGATGCTGATTTCGAAAATTGCTCGAAACTATTTTCACCCCAATATAAGAGGGCCACACGCCTAACTTGGAAGGGGAGGGGGCTGCACACCCAACTTAAAGAGCAAGGCTAATCTAGAGTCTTCTTAATTGAGGATGGGGATGCATTAAATACTTTTAGACTCTAGTCCTTCAATGGCAAGATTGAGGTGTCCCCAATGGCATAGAATTAATCATTCCCTAGGATGAGACTAGAAGACCAAGTTGCCTTACATTTAGTACCCTCCTTAAATGATTCTTGACTTAGGAAATATTAGAGGCCAATAATGGAGCTCTTCAAGAAGATCTTGGATAGCAATTATTGGGGGGAAGATAAGGAGGATCACTTCAATTATTAAGAGCCATTAATACAAATCTAGATGGACCAATTAGGAGCTTGCCACTTGGAACTTAGAAGCCTTTGGAAGAACTTATAGACTTGCCACCTTGCTTTTAGGCTTTTCACCTAAGCTATTGACATTAAATGCCTTATCAAGACCATTAATGAAGGGTGTTCTATAATAGGGGGAAGGCTCATTATCCCCCAAGCATGCACACACACAAATTTCTCTTCCTCTCTTCTTCTTCTTCCTTGGCCGCCCACACCGTGTGACATCCTGAATTGCAGGTTCTGTTTTCGATTAAATAAGTTTGGCTTTTCATCAACACGCCTGTAGTTTTTTTCCCCGAATTGATCACTCACGGGATAACTAGTCTATCAGGTAAAGCCGTTAAGAGATTTTAACACAATAGACTTGAGGCGACTAGGAATCGACTGCTCGACCGTGCTAATCTACAAAAGTCATTACGGCATTGTCACAATTGATAAGAGACTGGAGATAGGTCGATTCGACAAAGGTATGTGATTAGTGTGTGGGTGATTCCACCTAATTGCAAAATTCTTGTCAATTGGTACTAGACCGATTTTTCTGTCATTTCTGAACCCTGTGTCCATATTTGAAATCTCGAGATTTTCATGACGACCAAGAGTCACCAATGTGTCGAAGACATACATTGTGACTTGAAAATAATCAACCACTGGTCAAATGCACTAAAAAAATTCGTAAAAACTACCCAGTAGATTAGGTCACGCTAAAATCGCACCATATTGAAATTAACCGCGAGTTTGAACCCGATTTCAAAAATTGAAAGTTCTGTCATGTAACAAGTCATTTTAGGAATGTCAACTCATCCTCTGAAGATTTTTCAGCAAATCGGGATTTCCGGCAAATTTTCAAAGTAAGGGTATTTTGGACTGAAAAAATTATAAGGTCGTTTTTTATCACGTTTTTGGGACTCAAGTTGGACTAATTGACAAGGAAAAATGTTGAATGGGATGATGACACATTGGTTGGATTTATAGACATTAAATTGAATCCAATTGGAAGAGAATTGAAGAGGAATTGATGTGGATTTGGGGGAATGGATCCAAAATTCGTAGGCCTTGGTGGTGTGCAACATTTGGACCACGTGGAGGCTTATTGAGGAAGCTTTGGCTGTTGCAAATTGGCCTTGGAAGATAGCCAAGGTGGTGGGTCAAGTAATGAGTGAATAAGGATAAAAGAAGACTTTGTGGCCAAGATGGGCCCCCTCCAATCTTCAACAGTCTTCTTCTTCTTGCTCAACCCCACTTTATCCATTTAAGAGTGTTATAAGAGCTTGAAGTTGCAGAGAACAGCCAGCTCCCTCCTTTGAACCGTCGACCGCCTCCCCTGCTGCCATTGGACCCGCCACTTGCTCATTGCGCCACCCGCGAGCGCACATCCGTTCGTTCCTGCTCGTCCCGTGGTCCAGCGCCTCTGTCGCACCCAATTGCTATCTCCCCACATGGTTGCCGTCGGAGCCATCTTTGCCACCGTCCAGCAGCCGCCGTCGCCCAATGTAGCCATCGGTCCGCTTCCCCGCTATTTCCAGTCTAGCTTGCCGCTCATGCAGCCTCTCAATCCAAGAAGCAGAAGCCGAGCCCTCATCCGAGCCGTGAGCTGTTGGGCCCGTTTTCAAGCCCACTCGAACCTCCATTGGTGTCTCCATAGGCTCGGTTGTTGCCCGCCTTTGCGCCGCCGGCATCATGGACTCATTGAATCACTAAACCAGTGAGTTTACTCGGTAAACTCTACTTAGGGAGTTAATGATGCTTAAGGGGTGATTAGTTTAGGTTAAGCATGGATTATGTGGTTAGTTAGAATGGATTAGCAATTTAATTATTCATTTGTGCATGTTAGGTGGTTAGAATAGCCTAGTTAGAGACTAGATAGATCATATTATTTATCTAGATAGGTTCGGAAATTTTCCTGGCCCGTTCGAGTAGTTAATTAATCATTTCCGACCTAAATTTGTATTTATTGCATTTAATTGTAATTAATTAATAATTATATTATTTATTTTATTATTTTATTTTATTTTATTATTTTCTGAAAATTATATCGAGATAATCGGTGATCGGAATTTCATGCGATTGCCTTTGGTGTATTTAATTGAACGATAAATTGTGCAAATTGAGTGGAAATTGTAATTTGGGGTATTTATCCCAAAATTGTGTAATTTTGGTATTTCATTCAAAAAATACTAAGCGTTGATTTTTAACACCAAAATGTTTCTAAGCATTAATGAATCGTCAGCTTGTGTGAGCAGTGATCAATAGCAGCTTGTGTGAGCAATAACATGTAAGTCAGCTTGTGTGAGCAATAGTGTATCTCAACTTGTGTGAGCAGTAAATCATATAAGCTTGTGAGAGCAGTAATCCCTAGTTACGCCAGAGGACCGATGTGTGTCGATAGTTTATGCTTGTGCGAGCAATGATTGATTGGACTGATTAATCAGTGGATTGAATTGTATTGATTGGGTATTTGAACTGTACTGACCTGTAGGAAGGAACTGAGGTGAGGTAAGTCTTTTGACTTGTGTGCATAGACTGCCTCTAGGCGTATTTCTTTCATAGTCGGAGTTTAAGGGGTGAATTTATTGAGACATTGTTTCACCCCGTAGTGGGCTCAAACTTTTTCAAGTCCTTAGATGGCGGTTCCTCCGGAACATTTTGGTCAACCTGGGAGGATTTCCAAGCAGGTTACTCAGTTCCCTGTTCTTGGGGGCCATGGGGTCTGAGTCTATGAACTCGTGATGACCACCATCTGGGTTGATGAGGGTTTACTCAGAGGCTACCCCATCAATTTAGGGTGTGGTATTGTCGCGAGCTCAATGGACACAGAGAGGGTCCCCTATAAGATTCTGATGTCGCAGCTGCAATAATAGACATTGCTCATGGCGAGGGTACAACTGACCCTCCTGCTGGTCAGGTGTTGGACCCAAGTTCCCAAGAGTCCTCGGAGTTTTCAATTGGGGATTTGAGTACCTAGAGGATTTGTAGGCTTTTCTGTTTGAGCAGACTTTTGACTTTAGAATAGTGTTGTATATAAACCGAGGTATTTATAAAAGCATGTTTTGATTATGAATTGTTTCCTACTCTTCTATCCCATGCTGTTGGTTGTCAGAGGTTTTGTTTCACTTCCGTATGCTCATTAAAATGAATGGGTCAGCAACGCGTCCTGGGACGTTGTAAATTTATCGACTACCGAGGGATGGACATGCACTCGAGGATCAGGATGTGACATCCCCGCTCGAAGTGGTATCAGAGTTGGTCGATAGTTAGACTTATAAGGTGCGATAGGTTATGGGATAATTAGTAGGAATGACCTCTATTTTAAGATGGTGTATGTAATTGATAGCTAGTTGAAGATTGTTTTGTGGTGATTACTCTATTTCCAATTCTGTGTGGAATTGGAAGGCAGGTTTCTGTAGAGAATCTGCATAATGAGTAATCAAGAGTAGAGGACTCCTAGGAAGAGAACCACTGGACCTGCGACTCGGGGTAAGACGTCGACAAGAGTCGGTACCCGAGAAAGTCGTAGTAGTGCGTAGGCTCAAGCTAGCGCTAGCAGAGTAGCACCGCCTCCTGTTGGTATTGGGGTAGCAGCCTTTGGTGATCCCAAGATTGAAGGGATCATGCAGGCGCTTGAGACGCTAGGAGCTCTGATTGGGTAGAAAGCCTAGAATCAAGCCATCGCCACTACTGCCGCCGCTCAAGTGCCACTACTGCTGCCATTGCCGCTGCCGCCGCACCTACCGAAGTTCCAGCTGGGAACGTAGTTGTGGAGAGAGAGGCCGATGCATAAGCTTGTTGAGAAGTTCTTGAAACTGAACCCGCCGAGGTTCACTAGTGCAGGAGATCTTGAAGCTGCATTGCTTTGGATCCAAGACCTAAAGAAAGCCTTTGCACTTTTGATGCACATTGAGGAGGAGAAGGTTGTCCTGGCAGTATACCAGCTACAGGGTAATGCAAGCCACCGAAGGTATGATTTTCCTTGAAGGCGTAGTTCCGGTGTGGAACGCTTTTCTCAGAGCCTTTAATGGTAAGTACTTTTCGAGTAGCACCCGAGAGTAGAAGATGAAGGAATTTCAGTGCCTCCATCAAGGCGTCTTGATCGTGGATCAGTACGAAGCTAAGTTCGTGGAACTGTCTTAGTATGCTCCAAGATTGGTGAAAGATCTGGAAGACAAAGCTCAGAGGTTTAGGAATGGCCTTCGACCGGAGCGAGGAATCCGTTGGTGTCATTCAACCTGAAGGATTACAACGAGATATATGGTCAGGCCCAGTTGATTGAGAGGAATTTGAGTGAGCGAGCCACCTCGTCTGGATCGAGGTTCAGTTCGAACAGAGATGGGAACCAGTTTGGGAAGAAACACATGACCGGAGGAAGGTTTCATGCCCTGCCTAACAGGAAGGGTGGAGTAGGCAAGTCAGCGCCGAGTCAGAATGGCGTGTGTCACTTGTGTGCAAGGCAACATGGAGCAGTTCTATGCCATTTTAGGACAAGTGCTTGCTTCGAATGTGGCTAACAGGGTCACCTGGCCAGAAATTATCCCCGAAGACCAATAAGACAACAGCAGTTGTCGCCGCCGCCACCGATGGGTCAGAATAGGGGGTTAGCATTACTGAATGCACCGTGGGATGGACAAATTAGACCCCTAGCACACGGACAAGTGTACACCATCACTAGAGAATAGGCTAAGGACACGCCTGATGTGATTACAGGTAGGATTTCACTGAACGACATGCTGCTTATGTTTTATTTGACCTTGGCACGACTCATTCCTTTATAGCTGAGCAATTTGTTAAACTGACTCTTTATCTTTCCTGCTAGGATTGAGTCATGAATTGTTGGAGTCAGTGGTTAGCATATCTACACCGTTAAAGGATAAGGTGTTGTCTGGTTGCAAGTTAGTGATTGGTGAGCAAGAGGGGAGGATAGATTTGTTAGCCTTAACCATGTATGATTTCGATGTGATAATTGGTATGGACTAGCTCACCAAGCAATGAGCTAAGATGGACTGCTATTGTAAAGCGATTCGGTTTAACTTGTTAGAGGGTGAAAGTTTCGAATTTATTGGGAGTCGAGGAGGACTCTCGATTACCTTAATCTCATCGCTTAACGCAACCTGTTTGTTAAACCGGGGTTGCCAAGGTTACCTAGCGACTGTCGTGGATACAACAATTGAGGAGCTGAAGATTGAGGACATCTTAGTAGTTCAAGAATTTTTGGACATGTTTCCAAAGGAATTGTCAGGCCTGCCGCCAGAGAGAGAGATAGAATTCGTAATCGAGTTAGTACCCTAGACAGAGCCAATCTCTAAGGCTCCTTACCGGATGGCGTTGTCTAAATTCAAAAAACTAAAGGTGCAGATGCAGGAATTGTTGGAAAATAGATTCATACGTCCTAGTGCATCACCTTGGGGAGCACTAGTTTTGTTCGTAAAGAAGAAAAATGGTTTGTTGTGTCTATGCATCGACTGTCGTTAACTCAATCAGGTGACGATCAAGAACAAGTACCCGCTGTCAATGATCAACGGCTTGTTTGACTAGCTGCAAGGAGCGTCGATATTTTCTAAAATCAACTTGAGGACGGGATATCATTAATTGAGGATCAGAAATGAGGATATTGAAAAGGCTAGTAAGAACACCTAGATGGGGTGAACAAGAGTGAACAAAAATTTTTGCAAAGTTCAGTAGAAGTAATTTGCTTATAGAAAATCACAATCTAAGAATGACTTCAACCTTTAGCAGTTTCAAATAAAATCAAGGAGTTTAAACTTAAACAGTTGATTAGAGCTATGAATCAAAATAAAGGAGTTGATGGAAGAGAATAAGAACACAAGGTTTATAGTTGTTTGGCTTAGATCAAGCCTATGTCCACACCCTCGCGCTGACAGCTTATTGGCTGGATTCCACTAAGAAACAAAAGAGATTTTACAGGCTTGCAATCTCGAATTCATAGTGAAGAGTCTCTACTGTTCTCTCACAAAGTCTCATTATGAGTTTATCTCTTTTGTATACAACTTTGAGCTCAGTGAATGAAATAACAAGGAACTAGGAAGCTTCAAACTTTGAAATTTTTCTTTCATGCACTTTATCAAACAACTAGAGAGTCTGTGGCACCCCGAATCCCTCTTAGGTCACCACAGGCACCAAACGTTACACCTAACTATATCTCTTAGAAGAAGCGTCATAGATCATGGACACTTTTTTTTTTTTAAACGGTCCCAGCGCGACTCATTTAGCGGAAGCAAAATTTAGCATCACCATCTCCCCCTCCATCAACCATGATACAATTGCACACCACTAATTATCATAATAAAAGACAAAGCCAAGACACTTTATTTACATATTTTCAAGATGGGTTTCCTTGGGCCGGTACATCAAAAGAAAGGCCAGGACATGAAGCCACACTCGGCCTAAACCCCAAAAAGAAACAGTCGACCCACTACGATTCACATGCAAGATCCCCCATCACTAGTGTCGGCTAACCATCCCTAAAAGTTTTAGCTCCTACTTGTCACGTACGAGCCCTCACACCCACGCATCGCTCTATCTTGGCGGACATGGACGGATATGAACTCCTGGATAACAGGGCCCCCAACCAGGCCCACATCGTACATAACTAAACAGCGCACTCGAATATACGTCAGTCCAGGAATGGAGGGATAGTCAAACTCCTCGCACTCGACCTCTACATCGGAAGGTAGGCCGTAAAACACGCCCCGCGTGACAGCAGGGAGCGGCATCCTACTAATCTGAAATGTTGGTCCCCAAAAGGGGTTAGTACAGCCACTCAGCAGGTAAAAGATCCGATAACCACTCAAAGCATCATGCAATACAATCATAGCATAATACATGTCATACATGCATTCCAGGCATTACTTATCTTGAAGCCATGCATATACCATCATACATGCTTATCACAATCATAACACATACGTGTCATCATGCCATAGGTTATCATCATCATGTTATACACATGTATCATCATATCATATGTCATCATCACATCATACACATGCCATCATCGTTATGTCATAGACATATCATCATCACCATATTATATCATATATGCATATCAGCATGCCATAAGTGATCACCATCATATCATATCATATATGCATGCATGCCATCATGCCATAAGTGATCACCATCATATCATATCATATCATATATGCATGATTCAATTTCCACTTTTAACTTTCAATTCGATCACCATATCATTCTTACTCGGGATCATCAATTTCATCCCACACTTTACACTCGCACCCCATCTTGGCATCGCGAGAAAAACCTCCGGCATTCAGCCATTTAAGGCCACCGGGCATCCGGCACCCCTACATCCCGGGCATCTCGCATCCCAACTGGCATCACGAGAGTGATCACCATCATATCATATCATATCATATATGCATGATTCAATTTCCACTTTTAACTTTCAATTCGATCACCATATCATTCTTACTCGGGATCATCAATTTCATCCCACACTTTACACTCGCACCCCATCTTGGCATTGCGAGAAAAACCTCCGGCATTCAGCCATTTAAGGCCACCGGGCATCCGGCACCCCTACATCCCGGGCATCTCGCATCCCAACTGGCATCACGAGGCATCCCCTCGGGCAAAGACCTTCGAGGCTTCCGGCACCCAACCATTCCGGGCATCTCGAAACTCTCGAGGCCATCCGGCTATGTATCTCTATACATTCCGGGCATTCGACACCCCCCATCCCGGGCATCATGATACTCTAAGGGCATTATCATCCGCTACAAACAGTTTACTCATGTATCATTATTCATGTTCACCAATTTAGGTCTCAATTCAACACGGCACATGATGAATGGCAAACAAAATCACTTTCATCCTTCGATCTATACATGCATTATCAGTCATCATCATAAATGCAGCAAGATACAATCATTCATAAAAATAGAATTTTTGGAATTCGTACAATTTAAAATAGTCCATTTATCATGCCCTTTTTGAAATTTATCTAAATTCCAGCTTGTACCATTTTCGAAAATATTTAAATTAAATATCCATATGATTCTCAAAAATCATGAAATTAAGGCAAGTGATAGATAAGAAAATAGGGTAATAATTTCATGAAAAACACATGGCCAATAGAATTCCACACAAAATTATAATTCACACAAATACAGCATAATATTTCGGATAAAAACATAATGCACAGTTTCCGAAAAAAATTGATTAAAATATCTAAATGACCTCCAAAAATTATGAAATTTTACCAAGTTATAGCCAATACACTAAAGTAGATGTTTCGTGAAAACTTCTAAGCAAAATTATTTTTATATTATTTTCTACAGTCACACAAAGCTTCTGGATCTAACACCGAAATGTCCAGTGTATGTTTCTCCGAAGTACTGAGTTTTTTACCCACCTATTCTTCTTTGTTTCCTCTGAAATTTGGATATGTTTTACTTCAGAAATCTCTTAGCATTTTCTTCCTGATCCTCAATCATACTGGTCCATTGTCAGCTCCTTTTGTTCTAGTTGAACAAATTCTGTAATTTTCCTATCCTTAGCACAGTCAGAAAAATCCTTTCTATTGAAAGCTCTCACAAACTCTTCCCAGTTAACATCAGTACCTGGTGGAAAGATTATGTCCTTCGAAGCTCTCCACCAAAACTTTGCATTTCCCTCCAATTAGTACTCTGCCAAAGTTATTTTCTCAGCATCAGTGCAGTCCAACAGCCGGAAAATTTGTTCCATCCCATCAATCCATTGTCCGCCTCCTCAGGACTTCCCATTCCATTGAACTTAGGTGGCTTCAGCTTCAGAAATTGCTTCACTAGTCCTTGAGTACGGTGTTCTGCTCCGGGCTGTTGCTGCGCCTACCTTTCCATCAGATTTCCAATGTTGGCCAATGCCTGCCAGAAGTCTTCCATTCGAGGTTCAGCCCTTGTAGCAAAGGCTTCAACCCTCGATGGATGAGCACTTCTTGCTCGCACCATGACTTTCCTGCAATTTCCAAGCATTGCCTCATGAAAAATCTGAGACTCACTGCCTCCATTCAAAGCAACTAATACTACATAAGTAACATATAAATGTTACTGGTACCTAAAGCCAACTCAAAACCAACTACTAGGGATCTACGAGTGAATACTCATCACCCGTTATTCAATTATTTCGTTTTATATCCTATGGTGTGCATTGTTATCATGTTCCTCAATTTCCAAATGAGACTCCTTATCACTCCACCTATAAAAATTTGCTCGATACCAAAAAGGGGCTCTGTGGGACCCCGAATCCCTCTTAGGTTGCCACAGGCACCAAATGTTACACCTAACTATATCTCTTAGAAGAAGTGTTGTAGATCATGGACACTTTTTTTTTTGTAAATGGTCCCAGGGCGACTCATTTAGCGGAAGCAAAATTTAACATCACCATCTCCCGGGACATGAAGCCACACTCGGCCTAAACCCCAAAAAGAAACAGTCGACCCACTACGATTCACATGCAAGATCCCCCATCACTAGTGTCGGCTAACCATCCCAAAAAGTTTCAGCTCCTACTTGTCACGTACGGGCCCTCACACCCATCCCGGTGCATCAGGCGGTGGCAGCAGTAACATCCCACGCATCGCTCCGTCTCGGCGGACATGGACGGATATGAACTCCTGGATAACAGGGCCCCCAGCTAGGCCCACATCGTACATAACTAAACAGCGCACTCGAATATACGTCAGTCCGGGAACGGAGGGACAGTCAAACTCCTCACACTCGACCTCTACATCGGAAGGTAGGCCGTAAAACACGCCCCGCGTGACAGCAGGGAGCGACATCCTACTAATCTGAAATGTTGGTCCCCAAAAGGGGTGACTACAACTACTCAGCAGGTAAGAGATCCGATAACCACTCAAAGCATCATGCAATACAATCATAGCATAATACATGTCATACATGCATTCTAGGCATTACTTACCTTGAAGCCATGCATATACCATCATACATGCTTATCACAATCATAACACATACATGCCATCATGCCATAGGTTATCATCATCATGTTATACACATGTATCATCATATCATATGTCATCATCACATCATACACATGCCATCATCGTTATGTCAAACATATCATCATCATCATATTATATCATATATGCATATCATCATGCCATAAGTGATCACCATCATATCATATCATATATGCATGCATGCCATCATGCCATAAGTGATCACCATCATATCATATCATATATGCATACCACCATGCCATAAGTGATCATCATCATATCATATCATATATGCATACCATCATGCCATAAGTGATCACCATCATATCATATCATATATGCATCCCACCATGCCATAAGTGATCATCATCATATCATATCATATATGCATGCCATCAGGCCATAAGTGATCACCATCATATCATATCATATCATATCATATATGCATGATTCAATTTCCACTTTTAACTTTCAATTCGATCACCACATCATTCTTACTCGGGATCATCAATTTCATCCCACACTTTACACTCGCACCCCATCCTGGCATCGCGAGAAAAACCTCCGGCATTCAGCCATTTAAGGCCACCGGGCATCTCGCATCCCAACTGGCATCACGAGGCATCCCCTCGGGCAAAGACCTTCGAGGCTTCCGGCACCCAACCATTACGGGCATCTCAAAACTCCTGAGGCCTATACATTCCAAGCATTTGGCACCCCCCATCCCAGGCATCCTGATACTCCCAGGGCATTATCATTTGCCACAAACAGTTTAGTCATTTATCATTATTCATGTTCACCAATTTAGGTCTCAATTCAGCACGGCACATGATGAATGGCAAACAAAATCACTTTCATCCTTCGATCTATACATGCATTATCAGTCATCATCATACATGCAGCAAGATACAATCATTCATAAAAATAGAATTTTTGGAATTCGTACAATTTAAAATAGTCCATTTATCATGCCCTTTTTGAAATTTATTTAAATTCCAGCTTGTACCATTTTCGAAAATATTTAAATTAAATATCCATATGATTCTCAAAAATCATGAAATTAAGGCAAGTGATAGACAAGACAATAGGGTAATAATTTCATGAAAAACACATGGCCAATAGAATGCCACACAAAATTATAATTCATACAAATACAGCATGAAATTTCGGATAAAAACAGAATGCACAGTTTCCAAAATAATTTGATTAAAATATCCAAAAGACCTCCGAAAATTATGAAATTTTACCAGGTTATAGCCAAGACACTAAAGTATATTTTTCGTGAAGATTTATAAGCCAAATTCTTTTTATAGTATTTTCTACAGTCACACGAAGCTTCTGGATCTAACACCGAAACGTCCAGTATATGTTTCTCCGAAGTACTGAGTTTTTTACCCACCTATTATTCTTCGTTTTCTCTGAAATTTGGATATGTTTTACATCAAGAGGTCCGCTACAACTTTCCTGCAGGGATCTAAGTCAAATTTCCAGAGTATAGTCATCATACGGGTCCATGAAGTCTCGGGTATCCTGTACCGCGTCTCCAGATCTACGGTTTTCAAGAGTAAGTTGATTCACTAGGCTACACTTGCTCATTTTACTTCAAATTTGAGTATGTTAAACTTCAAGATGTTCTCTACAAGTTTCATGAAGAAGTCGAAAATATATTCTTAGTAAAAATCAACATGCAACCACAAATCCACCGAAAGGTCAGTGAAATCGTTCCAGATCTGGTGTCTCCGCAGGATGAGAGTTTGACCCCTTAAATCTCCATAATTTTGTACCAAATTTTAGTATGTTGTATTTTAAGATGTTGGCTACAACTTTCATGAAGAAATCAAAGTCAAAATAGAACTCAAAATATGCATGCAAGCTCTCACAAGATTCTGGCTTAGGCGGATCTCACGAAAACAGCATGCAAACTCAAGAACAAACCACATAAGCCTCACTTCCTTGCCTCCAAACATCCTAGATTCCGACCACACATGCAAGACATTCATGCAAGAATAGAAAGCGGATCCCAACTTGCCTCTAGACCAAACTAGCGACGAGCACACGGCGGCGAACGGGCGGCAAACAGGCGGCAAACGGGCGGACGGACGGTGAGCTCCTTCCTCTCGGCTTCTCCTCTCTCGGTCTCACTCTCTCCCTCTCTCGCACGGTTCTCTCTCTCACTTGGCCGAATAGCCAACCGACCACCCTCTCTCTCTCCTCTTCCTTTTATTTCCCTAGATCCTCATCATTAGCTTGCCTCCCCAATGGCCAATGCATGCCACCTTCCTTTGTGCCACTTGTCATGACACATGCAATGGGCTTTTGGGCTTGGGCTTGGGGCATTTGGGCCAGCAATGGGCCGGCCACTCCTCCCCCTTTCATGGTCAACGGCAGCCTTACTTGTGGGCTTCAATGGGCCGGCCAACTTGGCCCATTAAAATCCACATTTGGGCCTAAGGCCCAAACCTAAATAAAAATCAAATTTTACCCTTTTCTATTCTTCCTTTAAGAATTTAATTACTAAATTCCACATGGCCAAAAATCTTGTAACATTTTATTTATAGGAATCTAATCTATGAGGTGCATAGCCAAGTGTAGATTATTCTCATTAATTTATCCCATAGTCCTAATTTCAAAAATTCATGAACACAGGCATATATCACTTAGCCTTAAGAAAACTAATGGTTAAAGCATAAACCATAGGTAATTTCATTACCTAATTATGGGCTTAATTCCTCTAGAGGTTGTCTTGAATTTTGGGATGCCACAGAGTCCGCCTTAAGTACTTATTCATGCCTTCACGACCGTTAGCACTTTCCAAAGGAATTATTCCAATCTACCCATTGGACAAAATCAATCAAGGAGATCTCGAGTTGTTTGAAGATTTATGATGAAAGTCTATCAATCATGTTCGCTCATACAATTAGGATATTGGTTTCCATAAGTGGAACCTTCCAAGTTTACCCGCCTTTCAAAAGATTTGAATATCGGAATTGATTCCAATAAGAATAATCAATCATGTAGGTGCTAAATCCAGCCATAAGGTCATTTATAAATCATACGAATGGAATCCTTGAAGAAATAAAGATAATCTCGCATCTGGATAAATCTTCATTCTTTAATCTGGAAACTGTCGATGTGGGCAGACTTTGAACTTAAAGTTTGGCGGTCTTCGGACTTTGACACGAAAGTTTGGAAGTCTTCAGACTAGACTTTGGAAAGGTTTTGTCAACTTCAAAACAGTTAAGGAGTTTTCTCTAACAATCTCCCCATTTTTTATGGTGACAAAACTTTCCTGCAGATTTGAGAACTTTTTGACCTGCAAAACAACTCTTAAGCAATACATGATATTTTATAAAAATAAGTTGATTAGGATCTAGATAGCATCGATTATGCAACCACAAAAAAAAAATAAACATGTTAATTCTGAAAAGATAAGACAAATAACTATCCAACTATAATCAGTATCACCAACAGTTGCTACAAGCATCAAAAGTTCAACAAAAAAAAGGTCCATAGTCAATCAAGCAAACAAAAGTTAACAAAAGTCCAACAGCACCAAAAGATAACAAAAGTTAAAATCTACACCACATTCTCCCCCTTTTTGTCAACAGCAAAAAGTAGAGAAGGATAAAAAAGTTCAATAAAAGCAGAGCTTTTTAGGGATGCGGACAAGTTGGAAATCTTCCATCGACTGAACTGTTTCCTCCAGCCTTCTCAATGACTCATGCACCTTCTTAACATCTTCAGACTTGGCATTCTCTTGAATTTGAAGTTTAAGGTCTTGTACCTGATTGTGAAGAGAGATTGAAGTAGCTTTCAATGCAGATTTGAGGTTCTTAATTTCACACTCCATGCCATATTGTTGAGCTTGTATCTCTATAAGGAGCTCTAGCAGCCTTTTAAAGTCTGCAGTAGTGTCTGTTTGTGTACTAGCTTCAGCATGTTCAGTTTTAGGAGTGTTGATAGATGATGGAACTTCATCTTGAACATTAAGACTTGGAGAGGATGCCTCAACATCAGCTTCATGAAAATGAAGGCATAGACATCTTCTGGATTGGTAGGAGATTTGCTAACATCATCACTGGTAAAAGTAGGAGAAGAAGAAGTACCTATTTTCTTAACAGCTCCCCTTGTTTTCATGCCTACAGGTGAAGAAAGAAAATCTTCTTCTTGTGCTTTCTTAGTATCAACACCCAAGTGATATTCTTTTTTCTCTTCCATTTCCTACATTTCCACTCCTAGTCTTCTTAAAATTCTCTGATAAGGATATTGCAAAAGTGGGTTCAACAGAGTCGTCCTAACCCTCTTCTTCTTCTGCTTCTTCTCTTGCTACCTTCTTTGCTTCTTCCCTTTCTTTCCTCTCTTCTCTTCCTTCTCTTTTTCTTTCTTCTACTTTTCTTTCTTCACTTCCTTCTCTTTTTCTTTCTTTTGCTCTTCTTTCTTCTCGTCCTCTTTCCTCTTTGTCCTGCGGCCGCTCAAAACTAACAAAACTCCTAAGATTTTTCAAGGTAAATGCAGAGAGAGTGAGATCATCCTCTTCCTCTTTGTCTTGCGAGATAAGGGCTCTTCGCTTCTTGATCGATGCACTTATAGGCTCTTTGCCTTTTATTTTCTTTGCAACAGTCTTGTTTTGTTTTATTGGGGGACTTTTCCTTCAAGCGCTCCAAAGCTTTGTTTAGTTCCTTTAGTCTCATCTTTGATACCATCTCCAGTCCAATAACCATAGGAGTAATGGTTTCAACACAGAGAGATTTTGGAAACTGAATTTGAAAGTGTATAAACAATTTAGTGACCAGCGTTGAATAAGGGAGTTGTCCTTTATTCTTCACAACAGTCTTGTACATGTGCATCAGGATTGTGTGTGGCAGCGAGAACTTCATCCCATTACTGATGGTGAACATCATTTTTGCTTCGGAACGAGAGACGTCTGTCTTGGAGGTTAACTTGGGCTGGATGCAATTGATCACAATCTTGTGCAGTAAAATATTGGAGGCAGTCATTCTGGAATAAATAATGCCACCCTCAGAAAGTTTGTCCTTCACAAGAAAATTTGTTGCATAACCAACAATCACATTTATTGGTCAAAAACTCCCTTTTTCCACACCAATAATGTCCACCATGTGTTCACATCCACCACAAACTCTTTTTCCCTCACAGTAAAATGAAATCTATTAGTGTCAAGAAATGACAAGTTCGAATAGAAATATGCAGTTAATTCGGGGTATGCGACGAGAGGTCTCGGGCAAAAATTTTCAAGTTGAAGAAGAGTTAGCTTCTCCCTCGAGTTCACCTTCAAAGAATCCAAGAAATCAAAATCCATAGATCGAGAGTTCATCACCCCTCTTTTCAGCAATTTCAAATAAGTCTTTTTGTGGTCTTTAGAACGAAACAAATTCGTTCCCTCAACACGCACATCAGCAGCAACGCCCATCTTAGGCTAAAAATTCGCGTACATTTTTTCATCATCATCCTTCAATTCTGGCTAATTAAAATAACTAAAACGCAGATCAACTGGAAAGTTAACAAAGGTTTTGTCTGTCGTTCTTTCGGGCGCTATGCCTAACCTTTCCATTTGCCGAGAAACTGAGTCTCATTCTTTTAACAACTTTCTTGCAGAAACTCATCAATAAAGGTCATAGCAGTACCACCCTGCTTCAACTGATTGTAGAGTTTAAAGAGAAACTGGGGTTTTAACGTTCTTACAGGTTCCACATCTTCCACGATCTCTTCTTCCATTTATTGTCCCGGAGGATTATGTTGTGAAGAATGACGCTGTTGAGAATGTTGTTGTTGTTGTTGAGAAGAATCTTCTTCCTTGGTCAAGTCAAAATGAGTAGGACCCTCTGGCATATTCTGAGGTCCCCTATTTCCGATTCGTGACGATTTCCTTTGAAAAGACATCTTCACAGTCAAGGAGGATTTCTCGAACTCGTTCTTTTGAAAAATGTGAAGACTTGTAGAACAATCTTGAATGTAAAAGTGAGAAAGTAGGAATTCTATATTCTAAGGTTTGAGAAATTGTAAATAGAGAAGAAGGACTTCGACAGTATATAAAGCAAGTGAAATGGAGTATATGAACAGTCACAAAGGAAAAAAGTAAACTGCCTTTTTTCAAAAATAAAAACTGCCAAAAAATTCAAAAATTCTAAAAAAATAATTTCTAAAAATAAAATAGGCAATTAAATGTTAACGTACACGTTCGCAATTTTCATACTAAAATTAAAATACCTATAATGAGAAGATATTAACTTACAGATGTAATTTCTGGATATTCAGAGTCCGACCATCTTCAGACTTTAACTAGTAGAAGATATAATATTCAGTCTGGTACGAATAGACTCAAATAGACTTTTCTCTAGTGGCTTTGTAAATATGTCAGCTAACTAATTCTTTGAGTCAATAAACTGAATCATAATTTTTCCATTTTGAACATGATCTCTTAGAAAATGGTGTCGAATCTCTATATGATTAGCCCTTGAATGAAGAATTGGATTCTTCGTGAGATTAATGGCACTGGTGTTGTCACATTTGATCTCGGTGCACGATTCTTCAATTTCAAAGTCTCTCAGCTGTTGCCTTATAAATTTGAGAATAACAACTCCCAAGAGCAACATATTCTGCTTCTGTTGTTGATAGAGCTACAGTACTATGCTTCCTTGAAAACCAAGACACCAACTTGTTGTCCAGCAGTTGACAAGTACCAGAAGTACTTTTTCTATCAACTTTACAACCTGCTAAATCTGCGTCTGAATATCCAAGGAGAGTAAAGTCTCATTCTTTGGAATACCACAGACCTAGCTTTGGAGTAGTTGTAACGTATTTGATGATGCGTTTGGCAACACTTAAATGAGATTCTTTGGGATCTGATTGGAATCTAACACAGATGTAAACACTAAACAAAATGTCAAGTCTAGATGCAGTAAGGTAAAGAAGGGAACCAATAATATTCATGTAAAGCTTCTAGTCTACTTTTTTTCCTCCTTCATCTTTGTCCAGCTTCGAAGAACTTGACATTGGTGTCTCTATCTTTTTACAATTCTCCAATCCAAATTTCTTGATGAGATCTTTTGCATACTTCTCTTGATGAATAAAGATATATTTCTTTGATTGTTTAACTTGCAATCCCAGAAAGAATGTTAACTCACCCATCATACTCATCTCGAATTCATTCTGCATACATCTAGAGAATTTCTTGCATAGATTTTCATTAGGAAATCCAAAAATAATATCATCAATATAAATTTTAACTAATAGAAAATCATTACCCTCTCTTTTTATGAATAAGGTAGTATCTACATTTCCTTTAGCAAAACCATTTTGGGTTAGGAATTTACTTAACCTTTCATACCAGGCTCAGGGTGCTTGCTTCAATCCATACAAAACCTTTGTCAGTCTGTAAACTGAGTACCAGGCTCGAGGTGCTTGCTTCAATCCATACAAAACCTTTTTCAGTCTGTAAACTGAGTCTAGCTTTCTTAGATCTTCAAATCTAGGTGGTTGTTTCACATAAACTTCTTCTTGGATGAAACCATTTAGGAATGCATTTTTTACATCCATCTGGAATAACCTGAAATTTTTATAGCAAGCAAAAGCAAGTAATAATCTAATTGCTTTTAACCTCACTATTGGTACATAAGTCTCGTCATAGTATATCACTTCTTCTTACGTATATCATTTGGCAACGAGTCTTGCTTTGTTCCTAACCACTTTTCCTTTTTTGTCCACCTTGTTCTTGAAAACCCATTTAGTCCCGATAATAGACTTGCCTTTAGGTTTAGGATTCAGCTCCCAAACATCATTGATGCTGAACTATTTGAGCTCTTCTTGCATCGCTTCGATCCAGCTTTCATCAGACAAGGCTTCTTTTACACTTTTGGGTTCTATCTCAGAAATAAGTGCTAAAGTACTAGACTCTTCTCGCCTTTTGGATCTGGTGTGAATTCCTTCATCAATGTTGCCAATGATGAGTTCCTTTGGATGACTTGACTTATGCTTCCAATTGCTGATTAGTCTGAGAGTCTGCTGATTCTCTGCTTCAGTTGAATCTTCTAGTTCTTCTTGATGTTGATCATCAGAAGTCTGAACCACTTCGGGGGAAATAGACTTTGTAAGGTCTGGAGTAGGTTTAGATTCTTCAAGTTGAGTCTGATCCAGTTGATTCTACATATAATATTGAAACTTGACGTTCATAGATTCTTCCACAAATTGAGTCTTCTTGTTGAAAACTCTGTATGCTTTGCTTGAGGTTGAGTAGCCAAAGAAAATTCATTCGTCTGATCTTTCTTCAAACTTCCCAGTTCAATCATTTGTATTTTTCAAAACATAACACTTACAGCCAAACACGTGGAAGTAAGAAACATCTGGCTTCTTCCCTTTAAACACTTCATAGGGAGTTTTCTCTAAAATAGACTTCAAAAACACTCTGTTGATGATGTAGCAAGCTATAGAAACTGTTTTAGCCCAAAATCGAAAGGAAATTTTGCTCTCAATTAAGAGGGTTATTGCCATCTCCTGCAATGATCTATTCTTCATTTCCACAACCCCATTTTAATCTAGGGTGTATGGATAAGAGAAATGATGCTGAAAACCAGATTCATCATAGAAGTCTTGATTTTCGAACTTACCTCCATGGTCTATTCATATGCTCGAAATAGCATATCCTTTTTCATTTTGAACCTTCTGGGCAAACTTTGAAAAGTGAGAGAAGGCTTCAGACTTATTTGTCAGAAAATAAACCCAAGTAAAGCAAGAGTAATCATTCACAATTACTAGACAGTATCACTTTCCACCAATGCTTTAAGTTTTGGTTGGTCTAAAGAGGTCCATATGCAAAAGCTGCAAAGCTCGATTAGTAGAAACTTGATTTATAGGTTTAAAAGAACTTATAACCTGTTTTCCCAAAACACAAGGAGTGCATAATTCAGATTTTTGATAAGCCAGGTTGGGGAGACCTCAAACAAGCTTCTTGGATGAAATCTTGGCAATTTGTTTCATGTTGACATGACCAAGCTTTGATACCAAAAATTTGCTTCATCTTGAATGGATATAAAACACTGAGAACTTTCAAGTTTTATATCCAGAAGGTAAATGTTCCTATGTCTTCTTCCAATGAAAGATTGAGAGAAATCTCTAAAAGATTGAGAGAAATCTCTACTTGATCCCGAGCAGATGCCTTCTTGGAAATTAATTTTAAATCTAGTATCGCAAAGTTGACTTATGCTGAGTAGGTTATAATTCAGACCTTCCACCAAAAAGACATTGTTGATAGTTAGGCTTCCAATCTTCACGGTTCCACAACCTATAATTCTTCCTTTGCTGTTCCTACAAAATGAAACTTTTCCACCATTCATTTGAATGAGTTTTATGAAACAACTTGAATCTCCTGTCATGTGTCTCGAACAACCACTATCCAAGTACCATTTGATCTTCTTTTTGATAGTGACCTATGATCAAAAGAAGATCTCAAGTTTTCTTTGGTACTCATATTTTCTTGGATCCAAGAGAGTTAGTATTAAAAATAGTATTTGCCTAATCCCTCTTAACAGGTCTCCAAACTTTGGGACATTCCTTCTCAAAATGTTCTGAGCTATTACACTTTGAACATTTGAGAGCACTTCGGCCAACAGGTTTTACAAAAACTCTTTGAAAATGATTTTTATAAAATGCCTTTGTATGTCTTTATTTAATTCTTTCTTTAACTTTGGGAAAATCAATTAAATAAATAATTTCTAAAGTCATTCCCAAACCATATTTTTTAACTTCCCATATCCTTTTGAAAATATTTTTGTGATATTTGAAATATCTTCTTTCAAAAAGGCATTTTCCTTCTAAAAAGATTGAATTTTCTTTCAAATCAACAAAACTTTTATCCAAATTTTCAAACTTTTCTTTCCAAGAAGTTTTATGTTGCCTTAGCTTAGAATTCTCCATTTTTAGTTCAGAAATCATTTTAAGAGAGGTTTTGAGATTGAGACTGAGTTCATCTATATATTTTAAGACTTTAACATGAGTTTTAAATTACTGACCTTGTGGCACCCTTCGACGGCCCCTAATCCATTAGGATCGCCACAGATTTCTTGACACTCATCCTACTACATACCAGTAAGGTAACCTTTAAATTTTAGTAAAACCATGGTTCATAGGGGTTGATCGGTAGAATACTTTTCCATTTTTTTTTTGTAAAGGTCCCAGCGTAGTTCATCAACGGAAGCATAAACAAGTCTCACCATCTCTCCCTCCAGTAACAATAATAAAATGCACACCAACTACGCACTAGAAGAAAAGATAAAGCCGATTCACTTTTATTTATATTTTCATGATGGACATTTCGGGTCGATACAACAAAAAGGCCAAGATTTTTAACTATACTTGGCTATACCCAAAAGAGAACTCGACCCTATATGAAACATGTACATCCCTCCATCGACAAGTGTCGACTATCCCCAAAAAGAAAACGTCAGCTCCCACCAGTCCTACATGCCATCACACCCAACCCGGTGCATTGGGCGGCGGTGGCGGTAACATCCCTAGCATCACCCCATTGCGTCGAATGTGAACGAACAAAAACTCTTGGATGATAGGGCCATCAGCTAAACCCATGTATACATCACCAATACTCGAACTCGGACATACTCCAGACCAAGTATACTAATACAGGAATGCTCGGTGCACTCCACCTCAACGTCAGTAGGTATGCCATAGAAGGTACCACACACAACTGGTGAAATATGCATCTTTCTAATGTGAAATGTTAATCCCCAAAAGGGGTGAGTACAACCACTCAGCAGTAAAGATCCGCCAAACTACACAGTGCATCAAACAGAACAATCAAGGTATCATGAATAAAACATATATCATTCATGCATTCAAGCATACCTTACCTTGCAGCCATGCATATATCATCATGCAACGTGCATATACCACCATGCACTTATCATCAAGCAGTCATGCATATATCACCATGCCATATGTACACATCCATGCGCATGATACAGTCTTAATTTTTATCTTTCTAGGGACCAGTGTTTGCATCCCTCAATTTATCGCTCGCATCCAACTTGGAATCACGAGGAACCTCCGGCACACACCTCCGGGCATCTCGTACCCCAACTAGCATCACGAGGTATCCCCGGCACACACCTCCAAGGCTTCTCGAAACTCCCGAGGCATCGTCGGCTCACATCTCCGACGGTCTTGTTATTATCTCGATTTTAACATGGCATTTGATGCATCAATATCAAGAGTCCCAACTAGCTTTTGATGCCATATAACATGCCATATGTCATCACATATGCAGCAAAATCAATCACTCAAAGCATTGCATCACATGAAAAATTCATTTATTTTTGAAAACACATCAATTTTTAGATAAAACATAATATACTCCTTTGGTTAAAACTCTAGGAAAATTAGTGAATGGTATAAATAAATTCTGAAAACTTGACACATTATAGACGAGACCTAAAGGCAGATATCTCATGAAAAACACCATACCAAAAGAATCTCACACAAAACAGTACGGTCCATGCATCACATTCTTCAAAATTTTATCACTTCAGCTTGCACAGTTTCAGAAGTAATTTAAATTAAATATCCAAATGAACTCCAAAAATTCTGAAATTTTGATATGTTAT
Organism: Eucalyptus albens; assembly: GCA_014182695.1. Lineage (NCBI taxonomy): Eukaryota > Viridiplantae > Streptophyta > Magnoliopsida > Myrtales > Myrtaceae > Eucalyptus > Eucalyptus albens. The sequence goes on along the minus strand of CM024650.1, from coordinate 58,220,073 downwards.
ATACAAGGCCTAAGGGTAAATATCTTGTGAAGAAATTAAAACCCAAATCGTTCTAGATTAACAGATATATACGATTAATTCCCCTTATTCTCGGTGTCATTTTTCCAAATTATCTTCTTTCAAAGGAAACTCGTTTCACCAATCTAAATATGTCCATTTCTTCTAAATTTTTAGTATGTTATACCTCAGAATATTACCTACAACTTTCATTAAGGATACATGATCAAATTTTAACTGTATGATTTTATAAAAATCACAGAATCATACTAGGTCGAGGTAGCATTTTCCCAAATCCAGTTTCTTCAAAGGACAACGATTTGACCGACCTATTTTTGTTCATTTCCTCTAAATTTTTATATGTTTTACCTCAAGAAGTACACTACAACTTTCATTAAGAACTCAAAGTGAGGTTTTTGCAAGAAAGCTACTTTACAGTCCATGAAATCAGTAAAGGTCAGCACAACAATTCCAGATCTAATCTCTCCAAAGGAAAATCGTTTCACCAGGAAATCCTTGTCTGTTTTGTCTCAAATTTTAGAATGGTATCCCTCAAGGTGTTCTCTATAACTTTTATGAAGAGATCAAAGCAATATTCCAACTAAAAAGTCGCATGCAGCTCACAAACTCATGAAGGGTCGGACTGATTTTTCCAGAAAACAGCATGCTAGGCCAACGAATTTCTCCCCAAAGCTTCGACCTTTCATCACATCCACCACAACCGATATTCACCATCTTCTACAAACACATCACAACAAGAAAATGGTAGGTTTTAGGACTCTACTTGCCTCTAATATGAGCACAAACAGCAACAAAGATGGTAGGCAAGGCGGCGAACGAACGGCGGCGAGCTAGGCGGACGATCGGCGAACGGACCTCCTTCTTCTCTCCTGCACGCACGGTCTCTTTCTCTCTTCCTTTCTTCCTTTCCTATATCTCTTTCTCTCCTCTTTCTCTCGGATGACTCCCTCTCTTTCTCTCCCTTTCCTCGCTTAATCCCCCCCCCCATCCTCTCTAATTTCTCCCCTCATGATTAGTTTGTAATCATTTCTTTGCATGCAGGTGACACTTGGTAAATGCCAGGCAAGATGGGCTCTATCCGACTGGGCTTGGGCTAGCTTGGTCGACGGCAGCTCTTCCTCCTCCTTTGGGCTTCACAAGCCATGCCCATATGGCCGAATGGTGGGGTTATGGGTCGGCTTGGTCCTTAATTATCCAGCCCACCATTATTCCAATTAATCCCACCTAATTTCCTACTTAGATAAATACCTAATCATAAAATAATATGGCCAAAAACTTGCAACATTAAACCATAATAATCAAATTTATAAGGTGCATGGTCAATAACCATAATCCTCCTTATCAAATTGTCCTATAGCACCAACCTTAATTTACCCATGAACACAAGATACATTCCCATTAAAGTACTCAGTCTTAATCTATTACAATTCTTTGGTCTAATGATCACAACATAAATCAATGACACTTCCATCACATTTCCATAGGTCTTAATGTATCTGGAGGTTGCCATGAATTTTGGGATGCCACAGACCTCAACTTCTTTGTCTGAGTCTAAATCAGAATCTGTTTCAAAGTTTGAATCTAATTCTGAATTGGCCATTAAACATATATTGGCATATTTTTCATCACTTTCCTTGCACTTGGTATCGCTCCAAGTTTCTACTTTGAGAGCCTTTTTGTATTTCTCTATTCTTCCTTTCTTTTTCTTCAGCAGAGAGCAATTAGGTATCATGTGTCCATTTTTCTTGCATTTGAAGCATATCGCATCTTTGTTGGTTTCATTATCCGCAATTGATTTGTTTTGGAATCTTTGAGTGCTCTACTTCTTCCAGTTGAACCTTCTTCCCTTCTTGTTCAACTTTCCGAACTTCTTTATCATAAGTGCTAGCTCCTCATCGTCTATTTCATCTTCTGAATCTGTATCATCAGAATCATCATTAGATTTTAAAGCAATTGACTCTTTACCTTTAGGATCTTCTTCCTCATTAATCTACTCCACTTCATATGATTGAAGTGTGCCAACAAGTTCGTCTACTAAAAGAGGCATGATTCTCTGGGTATCTCTAATCGATGTCTTCATATGATTCCTATCTTTGGAGAGTCTACGCAGTAGTTTATTGACCTTCATTGATCCTAAGATTGGTTGTCCTTGATATGCCAAGCCATTTACAATCTCTGTAAAGCGACTGAAGATGTCAGTGATGGATTCTCCAAGTTTCATCTTGAAGGCTTCATACTGTTTGAGTAGGATATTGATTTTTGTTTTCTTTACCCGATCAATTCCTTCATAGGTAACATGCAATCTATCCCAAACTTCTTTAGCTATTTCACAGGAAGAAATTCAGTTATACTCAGTAGAAGATAAGGCACATTATAAATAGTAGATGGCTTTAGCATCAAGAGCTTGTCTCTTGGTTATTTCTTCTTGTGTCATTTCGTTAGCATCTACAACTTCTTTTCCTCTTTCTAAGGTTGATGTAGCTTTGGATTGATCCATTTTTCTACCACACCCCATTCCAGGGGATCTTTAGATCTCAGGAATGCCTTCATCTTGTTTTTTCATACATTGTACTCCTTCCCATCAAAGTAAGGAGGTTTGGTGTTGCTTTGGCATTCAACCAAACCTGAAGCCAAAATACTAGCCATAGATCTTTAGCTCAGAAGTAAAAACACTTCCATAAAATGAGCACACAAACTTTGATACCAATTGAAAGGGCTAGTAAGAACACCTAGAGGGGAGTGAATAGGTGTGAACAAAATTTTTCACAAAGTTCAATAAAAGTAATTTGCATATAGAAAATCACAATCTAAGAATGACTTCAACCTTTAGCAATTTCAAATAAAATCAAGAAGTTTAAACTTAAACAGTTGATTAGAGCTATGAATCAAAATAAAGAAGTTGAGGGAAGAAAATAAGAACACAAGGTTTATAGTGGTTCGACTTAACTCAAGCCTATATCCACTCTCCTGCGCTGACAGCCTACTGGCTGGATTCCACTAAGAAATGAAAGAGATTTTATAGTCTTGTGATCTCGATCTCATAGTGAAGAGTCTCTACTGTTCTCTCACAAAGTCTCACTATGAGTTTCTCTCTTTTGTATACAACTTTGAGCTCAGTGAATGAAATAACAAGGAACTAGGAAACTTTAGACTTTGAAATTTTTCTTTCACGCACTCTATCGAACGACTAAAGAGTTCGCCTTAAATACTCCTTCATACCTTCATGACCGTTGACACTTTCCAAAGGAATTATTCCAATCTACCAATTAGACAAAATCAATCAAGGAGATCTCGAGTCGTTTGAAGATTTGTGATGAAATTCTGTCAATCCTATTCACCCATACAATCAGGATCTTGATTTCTCTAAATAGAACCTTCCAAGTTTACCTGCCTTTCAAAAGATTTGAATATCGGAATTGATTCCAATAGGAATAATCAATCATGTAGGTGTTAAATCCAGCCACAATGTCATCCATAAATCATACGAATCGAATCCTTGAAGAAATAAAGATAATCTCGCATCTAGATAAGTCTTGATTCTTCAATCTAGAAACTGTCAATGTGGGCAGACTTTGAACCTAAAGTTCGGCGGTCTTCAGACTTTGACACTAAAGTCTAGAAGTTTTTAGACTAGACTTTGGAAAGGTTTTGTCAACTTCAAAATAGTTAAGGAGTTTTCTCCAACAGATATACCGAAGTCAACGTTTCGTACTCGATACAGCCATTATGAGTTTACTGTAATGCCGTTTGGTTTGACGAACGCCCTAGCTGCTTTATGGATTTAATGAATCGAGTGTTCAAAGAATACCTAGATCAGTTTGTGATTGTATTCATCAACGATATCCTGTTGTATTCAAGAAGTTCAGAGGAGCACGAGAGGCACTTGAGGATGGCACTCTAGACCCTGAGGAATCATGAGCTATACGCCAAGTTTAGTAAGTGCAAGTTTTGGTTGACTCATGTGGCGTTCCTAGGTCACGTGATTTCAAGCGAAAGAATCTCCGTGGACCCAACTAAGATTGAAGCAATTGTCAACCGGCCAAAACCAACAACCGTAATAGAGATCATAAGCTTTTTGGGTTTGGTAGAGTATTAAAAAAGGTCTGTGGAGTGGTTTTCAGCTTTAGCATCGCCGTTGACTAGACTACTGAAGAAACAAGAAAAATTCGTGTGAACAGACAAGTGCAAGCATAGTTTCCAAGAGCTTAAGCAGAAGCTGACTATTGCACCTGTGCTGACCATTCCATCTAGTCCTGGAGGATACGGGATCTCTAGTGATGCGTCATTTAGAGGACTAGGTTGTGTTCTAATGCAACATGATAGGGTTGTTGCATACACGTCCCGTCAGTGAGACCTCACAAGCTGAATTATCCGACGCGTGACTTGGAACTTGTAGTAATCATTTTCATTCTGAAGATTTGGAGACATTATTTGTGTGGAGAAAGATTTCAGATCTTCACAAACCATCAAAGTCTCAAGTATCTATTCTCGTAGAATGAGTTGAAAATGAGACAACGTCATTGGATGGAACTCTTGAAGGACTATGATTGTGATATCTTGTATCACCTTGGAAAAGCGAATAAGGGCGCAGATGCGTTGAGTAGGAAATCTTTAGTTGTGTATATGATGGTCAAGGAATGGACTTTACTTGAGAAAGCTCGAGATTCGGTTTTCAAATTTGAGGTAGACCACATTTCAAATCTTATGACCACCCTCAAAATTGAGCCAGAAGTGCAAATAAGAATCAAGACGCTTTAGTGGACAAACCCAGAGATTTAGAAGATCCTATAAGAGAATACCGAAAAGAAGAAGGCTGACTTTTAGATTTCTGAAGACGGAACACTAAGGTTCCGAGGACGATTGTGTGTACCTGACAATGCAGAGCTTAAGGAGAAGTTCTTATCAGAAGCTCATCATAGCAGTTACAGCATTCATCCGGGTAGTACAAAGATGTATCAGAATCTGTGTCAACATTATTGGTGGTCCGGAATAAAGGCAGACATCGCCAAGCATGTAGCTAAGTGTCTGACGTGTAGGCACAACATTGTAAACCGGGAGGACTTATGCAACCTCTTGAGATTCCCGAGTGGAAATGGGAACACGTCACAATGGATTTTGTGTCGAGTTTACCAATGAGTTAGATGGGTAATGATTATATTTGCGTAGTGGTCGACAAACTAACGAAGTTGGCTCACTTCATCGCAGTACAAAAGGACCTTGATTTAGACAGACATGCAGAGTTGTACGTGTGTTAGATTGTTCGTCTACATGGTATGCCGGTGACGATTACATCAGACCAAAACCCGAGATTCACAATTGCCTTTTGGAAGAGTTTATAGGCTACCTTAGAAACGAAGGCGTAGTACGGTATGGTTTATCATCCTTAGATGGATTGCCAATCTGAGAGGACGATTCAGACCCTCGAAGACATGATGTGAGCTTGCGTGTTAGATTTCACGGAAAGTTGGGAGGAACAGCTTCATCTTGTCGAGTTCGCCTACAACAATAGCTACTAGCAGAGCATTCAGATGGCTCCTTTTGAAGCTTTGTATGGCAGAGCATGCAGAACGCTAGTGTGTTGGGATGAGGTTGGAGATCAAAATATCACAAGCCCAGAGTTAGTCCAGTAGTTAGTGGATGCAGTCGCCGTCATCAAGACAGATTAAAGACCACTCAGAGCCGCCATTGGAATTCCAAGTTGGTGAACACGTCTTTCTGAAGGTGTCACCAATGAGGGTACTTCGCACTTCGGCGAGAAGGGAAAGTTGAGTCCGAGGTACGTAGGTCCCTTTGAGATTCTGGAAATAATTGGGATCCTAGCGTATCGTCTTGCATTACCGCCGAGATTCGTGCAAGTGCATAACATCTTTCACGTGTCGATGTTGAGGAAGTACGAGCCTAACCCGACCCACATGCTAAATTTTGAAGAGTTAGGCGTGGACAACAAAGTGTCGTACATGGAAAGCCTAGTTTAGATTGTGGATTGGAAGGAACAAGTTCTGCGCACCAAGACGATCCCGTTGGTTAAAGTGGTCTAGCAACACCACAGCACTGAATGAGCAACATGGGAAAGTGAAGATTCAATGACACAATTGTACCTTCTCCTTTTTGTTTAAAGATTTATAATGGTTTAAATTTGACGAAATTTTTATAAGATGAGAAAAGTTGTGACATCCTGAATTTCAGCTTCTGTTTTCGATTGAATAAGTTAGGCTTTTCATCGACGCACGTATAGTTCTTTTTCTTGAACTGATTACTCACGAGATAACTAGTCTATCAGGTGAAGCCGTTAAGGGATTTTAACGCAATAGACTTGAGAATTCGACCAGAAATCCATTGCTCGACCGTGCTAACCTGTAAGGGTCGTTATAGCACTGTCAAAATTGATAAGAGATCGGAGATAAATCGATTCGATAAAGGTATGTGATAAGTGTGTGGGTGATTCCACCTAATTGCAAAAATTTTGTCGATCAGCACTATATCGATTTTTCTGTCATTTTTGTACTATGTGTTCGTATTTGAAACATCGAGATTTTTACGACAATCGAGAGTCGCCAATGTGTTGAGGATGTACGATGTGGCTTGAAAATAATCAACCATGGGTCAAATGCTTTAAAAAAAATTCCTAAAAGTTACCTAGTAGATTAAGTCACGCTAAAATCACGCTAGATTAAAATTAACTGCGAGTTTTAACCCGATTTTAGAAATTGAAAGTTCTGTCATGTCACAAGTCATTTTAGGAACGTCGACTCATTCTCCAATAATTTTTCGACAAATCGGGATTTTCGGCAAATTTTCAAAGTAAGGGTATTTTTGACTAGAAAAATCAGAGGGCCATTTTTTGTCGCGTTTTGGGACTCAAGTTGGACCAATTGACGAGGAAAAATGTTGAATGGGATGATGACACCTTGGCTGGATTTATGGACATCAAATTGAATCCAGTTGGAAGAGAATTGAAGAGGAATTGATGTGGATTTAAGGGAATGGATCCAAAATTCGTAGGCCTTGGTGGTGTGCAAAACTTGGACCACTTGGAGGCTTGTTGAGGAAGCTTTGGCTACTGCAAATTGGCCTTGGAAGACAGCCAAGGTGGTGGGGTCAAGCAATGAGTGAATAAGGATAGAAGAGAAGACTTTGTGGCTAAGATGAGCCCCCTCCAATCTTCAGCAATCTTCTTCTTCTTGCTCAGCCCCACTTTATCCATTTGAGAGTGTTTTAAGAGCTTGAAGTTGCAAAGAATAGCCAACTCCCTCCCCTGAACTGTCGACCGCCTCCCCTGCTGTCGTTGGACTCGTCACTTGCCCGTCGTGCCACTCGTGAGCCCGTGCGCGCACGTCCACCCGTTCCTGCTCGTCCCACGGTCCAGCGCCTCTATCGCACCCTGCTACCATCTCCCAAGCCACCTGGTCACCGTCGGAGTCATCTTTGCCGCCATCCAACAGCTGTCAATCCGCTTCCCCATCGTTTCCAGCCTAACTCACCACTCATGGAGCCTCTCGGCCTAAGGACCAGAAGCCAAGCCCTCAGCCCAGCCATGAGCTATTAGGCCTATTTTCAGGCCCGCTTGGACCTCCGTTGGTGTTGCCGCAAGCTCGGTTGTTGCCTGCCTTTACGTTGCCAACGTCGTGGACTCATCAGATCACTAAACCAATGAGCTTACTCACTAAACTTTGCTTAGAAAGCTAATGATACATAAAGGGTGATTAGTTTAGGTTTAGCATGGATTAGGCGGTTAGTTATAATGGATTAGCAATTTAATTATTCATTTGTCCATGTTAGGTGGTTAGAATAGCCTAATTAGATACTAGATAGATTGTATTATTTATCTAGATAGGTTTGAAAATTTTCCCGGCTTGTTTGGGTGGTTAATTAAGCATTTTTTTTTATCCAAATTGGTATTTATTGCATTTAATTGTATTTAACTAATCAATTTTAGTATTTATTTAATTTTTATTTAATTTTATTATTTTCCGAAAATTATACCAGGATGGCCAGTGATCGGAATTTCGTGTTGATTGCACTGGTGTGTTTAGTTTATGCAATTGAATGCTATATTGTGCAAATTGAGCGGAAATTATAATTTTGGGTATTTATCCCAAAATTGTGTAATTTTGGTATTTCGTTCAGAAAATACCAAGCGTCGGTTTTTAACGCCAAAATGTTTCTAAGAATTAATGAATCGTTAGCTCGTGTGAGCATTAATAGAAGTCACTGGTGTGATCCGTGATCAATGGCAGCTTGTGTGAGCAATAACGTGTAAGTCAGCTTGTGTGAGCAATAGTGTATCTTAGCTTTTATGAGCAATAAATCATATAAGCTTGTGAGAGTAGTAATCCTTGGCTACACTAGAGGACCGATGTGTGTCGATTGTTTATGCTTGTGCAAGCAATGATTGATTGGACTGATTGATCGGTGGATTAAATTGTATTGATTGAGCGTTTGAATTATACTGACCTGTAGGAAGAAACTGAGGCGAGGTAAGTTTTCTGACTTATGTGCATAGACTACCTCTGGGCATATTTCATTCCTAGTTGGAGTTTAGGGGGTGAACTTGCTGAGATATTGTCTCACCCCGTCGAGGGCTTAAACGTTTTCAGGTCATTAGATGACGATTCCTCTAGAACGTTTTGGGCAACCCAGGAGGATTTCCGAGCAGGTTACTCAGTTCCTTGTTCCTGGGGGCCACGGGGTCTGGGTCTATGAACTCATGATGACCACCGTCTGGGTTGATGAGGGTTTATCTCAGAAGGTACCCCATCAATTTAAGGTATGGTATCGTCGCAGGCTCAATGGACACAGATAGGGTCCCCTACAGGATTATGATGTCCCAACTGCGATAATAGACATCGCTCATGGCGAGGGTACAGCTGACCCTCCTGCTGGTCAGGTGCTGGACTCAAGTCCCCAGGAAATCTCAGAGTTTTCAGTTGGGGATTCGAGTGCCTAAAAGACTTGTAGGCTTTTCTGTTTGAGCAGACTTTTGACTTTAGACTAGTGTTGTATATAAACTGGGGTGTTTATAAAAGCATGTTTTGGTTGTGAATTGGTTCATGCTCTTCTATCCCATGCTGTTGGTCGTTAGGGGTTTTGTTTCGCTTCCGCATGCGCATTAAAATAAATGGGTCGACGACGCATCTTGGGACGTCGCAAATTTATCGACCACCGAGGGATGAGCACGCACTCGAGGATTGGGGCGTGACACACTGACCCCTCCATCTCTCTCTCCTCAGCTATGTCTTTAGGTGTCCTTACCACCGTTCGCCACCACTTGAGGTCGCAGGTCTAGAAAATTGTAAGTAGACTTACTAATATTTGGTTAGGACGTTGTGTTGTGTCCATTCAAGCTTGTAACAAGTCCATGCTTGATTTGTTGCTCTGATTAAGGTTTTATTCATGCATTCTTGAGTTGATTTTAGATTAATGATGGACCTTGGTTTAGCCTTTGGCTTGTGAATTTAAAGTGTCCCAGTTCTTGTGCTTGTTCTACTATGCATCTATTTTACTTTGATCCTAATAGTTTTGAAAGATGTTTTAAAGAAACTTGATGTTGTTTTATAAACTATTCTAAATTACTTCTGTAAATGTATGTTCACGACCCGAGTTCTGAATAAGGGTGTCGTTGGCTTTTGACGAACGCAAGACCACAACAGATTGGTCCCTTTCATGGCGTCGGTAAGATATTGAGGCATATCATTCCCAAGCCAAGTTTGGCACTAAATCATTGTAGCAAGCAAATCGAACCAAGTCACAAACCCTAATTCATGCTCAGCATGCTCAAGAACTTGAAATCGGTAAGACATTCCACACACTTATGCATGGCACGCCTTCGGGCCTTGAACTAAAGATGAAGATAAGAACCGGATTATGATGCTTAATACATGGACACACGAGGGACTAAATTCTAGCTGTTGACCAATGGATTCGATGACGTTGCCCGATTAAGTTCGGATGCCCGATGGACTCATTGTTGGAGGATAGCCGTCACCCTTGGATTAGGGGACGTTGCCCGATGGATTTCAGATGCCTAGTGGATTCCAAAAGAGTCGATAGATTTCGACTATTAATAAATGAATCTTGTGTGCATGAGTTTCTGACATTATGAAATGGGTCCTTGGTGGATTTCTTGCATGTAACTATTTGAGGGTCTCTCATGATTTTGCTAAAGGCATGATTTTCATCTTGCTATTGATCTATCATCGACAAGTGTTTGGGATAAGTTATGTGCTTATGGAAAGACAAGGCATCATCCTACCCAGATTTTAGTAAGTTTTACTTATTGAGTTATACTCACTCGTTATCTCTTTTTAGATTTGTAGGATGGCCGCGCCGCCTATGAGGTTTGGCGTCCCCACAAAGATGACGGTGTTAGAGACATTGCTCTATTTTGCTAGTATGGATAAATACTATCGTATGGTCATGACAACCGTTTGGGTGGATGAAGGGCTGAATGAACTCGTTCCCCATAAGTACCAAGCTTGGTACGAGTGTTTCGATGGGGATTTGGATAATCATCTAGGGCCTGATGGAGATGCTTCACCCAACAGTGCTGTAGATGACTACTAGTTAGTTGGTCCTTATTAGGGGAACCGTTTTTTGTTAGAATCTCATTAGAGGAGATAGGGTTATCCCGAAGTTGATGTACTTTTGGAAAGGACCGTATGCTTTTATAATGTAAAGCTTAGCTCAAGTGGAAGAGCTTGTAATATTAAAAGGAAAGACATGTAATCATATGTAGTATGCCATGTATATGTAAATATATGGTTGCACGTGTGTTTTCCTACTTCATTTGATGTTGCGATACTATGGTGATGGGGTGTTGATTTATTGCTTCCGTGTGTGCATAACTCAAAGACTTATAAAAAGAAAGAAGTACGGGTCGGCGACACACCTAAGATGTCGGAAAAAATATAACCCTTACCACTCATGACCCTGGAGATGAGGTTGGGGTCATTACAGCCTTGGTTGGTATATGAGCAGGGTTATTACTTGGACTGATAAGGTGCATTAGGATTTGAGGTAATTAGCTAGCAAAACATCCCATGCATGTGATTGCTTAATTACTTCTTGAGTATTACTCTTTGAAAGGGCTAGTAAATACACCTAGAGGGGGGTGAATAGGTGTCCAAGAGAATTTTCTCAAGACTTAACAAGATAACTTATCTTTCGAGAATAATAGACTGAAGATGTAAAAGACTATAAGTAGTTATATAAGACTACGAACTAAAGTAAGGAGATTATGGAAAGAGAATTGAAACACAAGTTTTATAGTGGTCCGGCTTAGATTAAGCCTACGTCCATTCTCCCGCACTGACAACCCACTAGCAGAATTAAAAGAGATTTTACAATCTCACGTCCTTGACTTTATAGTGTAGAGACTCTACTACACTTCCTCAAGGTCTCACAAGTGTTTGATCTCTCTTTTGTGTACAAATTAAGCTCAGCGATTGAAATAGCAAAGAACTATGACATTCAGACTTTGGAATTTTTCTTTCACGGACACACTTGAACAACTTGAGCGTCTTCCTTATATAATCCTTCATGCCTCTATAACCGTTGGCACTTTCCAAAGGAGTTCTTCCAATCTACCCGTTGGACAGAATCAATCAAGGAGATCTTGAGTCATTTAAGGAATTTCATGATAGCCCACTAATCATGCTCGCCCATACAATCAGGATCTAGGTTTCCATAAGTAGAACCTTCCAAGTATACTCACCAATCAACAAATCTTGATCATCCGAATTGATTTCAATAAGAATAATTGATATTGATGTGCTATCTCTAGCCGTAAGATCTTCCATGAACTGTACAAACCGAATCCTTGAAAATAAACTCACATCTGGATAAGTCTTCTCTTCGTCGGTCTAAAAGCTGTCACTGAGGGTAAACTTTGAGTCTTGAGTCTTGCAGTCTTCAAACTTTGACGACATAATTTGTAGTTCGTTAGACTTTAACAAATGAGTCTTGGAAGTCTTCAGAATAGACAGATGGAAACGTTTTGTCAACTTCAAAACAATAATGAAGTTTTCTCCAACAATCTCCCCATTTTTTATGGTGACAAAACTTTCCTATAGATTTGAACACTTTTCTCCTACAAAACGACACTTAAGCAAAACAAGATATCTCATAAAAAATAAGATATCTCATAAAAGATAAGTAGACTAGGATGTGGTTAGTAACAATTCTACAACCACAAAAAACATATTAGTCCTGCAAAACAACTATCTTTCCATAATCATTATCATGGCCTAAGTTACTACAAGTATCAAAAGATCAAATCACACAGTCCAAAGTCAAAAAGTCTAATCCACAACCAAACAAAAAATAAATCCAAAAGTAAAAGAGGTCCAATAAAAAGGTCTAAACCAAAAGTCCAGCCAAGTCAAATATGCACAAACTTTCTCCTCCTTTTTGTCAACAGCAAAAAGTGGAGAACATAAAAAGAATTGGATAGAATTAAGGTTGCTTGGGGATGTGAACAAGCTGGAAATCCCCCATAGACTTGATAGTCTCCTCTAGCTTCCTCATATCCTCCTTCAGTTACTTTATATCCTCACCCTTTGCATTTGCTTGAACTTGAAGATTGAGAGCTTGTATTTGGTCGTGCAAAGAAATTACAATGGCTTTGTAAGCATTCTGCATGGTCTAAAATTAACATCTCAACCCATAAATCTGAGCTTTGATCTCTAGAAGAAGCTCAAGCAGTCTTTTAAAGTCTACTAAGGTGTCAGTTTGAGTACTTGCTTCAGCATGATCAATTTGTAGAGTATTGACTGATGATAGGACTTCAACATGAACATCCAGATTTGGGGATGAAGCCTCATGATCATCTTCAGGAAATTGAGAGGCATACACATCCTCTGGGTTGGCAGGAGAATGACTAACATCATCACTAGTAAAAGCAAGTAAGAAGTACCTCTTTTATTAGCAGCTCCCCCTATTTCAGTGCCTTCAGGTGGAGAAAAGTACTCTTCTTGCTCTTGCTCTTCTTCAGTATCACGATGATCTTGTCCTTCCTCCTCTGCATAAGAATCACCATGACCCTCTTCTTGATCTCTTTTTCCCTCTTCTTCTTCTGTTTTTCCTTCTTCTTCTTCTTTCCTCATCGCTTCTCTCTCTTCGTCTCTTTGCTCTGTCTCTTCTTTGTCTTGGTTCTCTTGATCCTCTATCTCTGGAACAAAACTCTGTAAGTTTTTCAAGGCAAGAGTAGAGATAGTGATATCATCCTCATCTTCTTCATCTTGCAAGATGAGTGCTCTCCTCTTCTTAGATGGTGCTGTTAAGGGCTCTTTGCCTTTCCCTTTTTCCAGCCGCAGAGTCTTGTCGTGCCTTGACAGGGGTCTTCACCTTAATGCTCTCTAAAGCTTTGTTTAGCTCCTTCAGACGCATTTTGGAAACCATCTTCAGTCCCACTACCATTGGATCAATGGTTCAAACACACAGAATTTTGGGAAGCTGAATGTTAAGGTGTCTGAACAAACGAGTGGCAAGAGCAGAATAAGGGAGTTGTCCCTTGTCCTTTACCACTATCCTATACATGTGCATAAGGATAGTCTAAGGCAGAGAGAACTTATAACCAATGTTAATAGCGTACATCAACTTTGCTTCAGAGTTGGAGACATCAATCTTGGAAGTGGATTGGGGTCTGAGACAATTAATGACAATCTTATGGAGCAAGATATTGAAGGCATTCATCCTAGAGTAAGAAATCCGACCTTTAGCAATCCTATCTCCAACAAGCTCCAAAGTAGCATGAGCAATAGACACAATGATTGGTTGGAAACACCCTCTCTCCACCCCAATTACATCAGCCAAAGTGTCCACATCGATCACAAAATCATTGTCTCTAACACTAAAGAAAAATCTATTTGCATCTAAAAATGATAGATTAGAATAGAAATAAGCTGCAAGTTCCAGTTAAGTAACAGTTGTTTCAGAGCAAAAATGTTCAAGTTGAAGTAATGTAAACTTGTCCTACAACTTCACGTTTAACGAATCGAGAAAGTCAAAATCAACACTCCTCGAGTTCATCACCCCTCGCTTCAGCAATTTAGAATAAACTCTCTTGTGCTCATTAGAACGAAAAAGATCCGTTCTTTCACCACAGATGTTCGCAGCAACACCCATCCTAGGCTTAAAGTGAGTGAACATCTTCTTATCGTCATCTTTTCCTTCAGGTTGATTAAATGATCCAAACCATGGATCACTTGGGAAATTTGCAAAAGCCCTTTCTGCCGAACCAGCAGGTGCAATACCCAAACTCTCGATTGTCTTTAAAAAATGAGTTTCATTTATGTACCCTTTCTCGCTCAAAAACTCATCAATAAAGGTCATTGCAGAACCACCTATCTTCAAAGCGGTGTAAAGTTTGAAAAGAAATGCGGGCTTAAGAGGCCTTACAGGTTCCACATTCTCGACGATTTCTTCCTCTGCTTGTTGTTGCGAGGGCACTTGAGTTCTAGCCTGAGAAGAATGGCATGATTGAGAATGTTGTTGTTGACTTTGCTGCTGCCTTGGAGAGTATTCTTCATTTGTTAGATCAAAGTGCGTAGGACCCTCACACATATGTTGTAGTCCCCTGCTTGTGATCCTAGAGGACTTTCTTTGGGAAGACATTGTGATAGTCTTTGAGAGATTTCTCGAGCTCAATTTGCGAAAAAGATGAGAACTTTATGGATTAAACTAGAGAGAAAAAGTAAGAAAGTGAAGTTTTGTGATCTAGGGTTTGTGAGTGAAAACGAAGAAGAAAACAACAGTATATAAAGCAAACGAAATGAGGTAAACGAATCGTCATAAAGGAATAAATAAAACTGCCTTTTTGAAAATGAAAAACTGCCATAAATTCAAAAACTCAGAAAAGAAAATTTCTAAAATTATAACAATCAATTAGCGATTAAAAAAATAATCGTACCTTTTCAAAATAAAATACTAGAATCGAAATAACTTACAGTCGTAACTCTTAGTCATTCTAAGTCTGAATACCTTCAGACTTTACCTCTAGGTCTTGAGCACTTCCAGACTTTATTCGATAAAAGATGTGATGTTTAGTCTGGTGCGAATAGACTCAAATAGACTTTTCTCTGGTGACTTTGTAAATATATCTGCTAACTAATTCTTTGAGTCGATGAACTGTATCATAACTTCTCCATTCTGAACATGAACTCTAATGAAATGATGTCAAATCTCTATGTGTTTTGCTCTTGAATGAAGAATTGGATTCTTTGTAAGGTTGATTGCACTGGTGTTGTCACATTTGATCTCAGTACATGAGTCTTTGATTCCAAAGTCTCTTAGCTGTTGCTTTATCCACAAGATTTGAGAACAGCAACTTCCAAGAGCCATATACTCTGCTTCTACTGTTGAAAGAGTTACAGTACTATACTTTTTGAAAACCAAGATACTATTATGTTTCCCAACAATTGACAAGTACCGAAGGTACTCTTTCTATCGACTCTACAACCTGCTAAATCTGCGTCTGAATATCCAAGAAGAATAAAGTCTCATTCTTTGGGATACCACAAACCTAGTTTTGAAGTAGTTGCAACGTATTTGATGATGAGTTTAGCAGCACTTAGATGAGATTCTTTGGAATCTAATTGAAATCTGGCACAAATACAAATACTAAACAGAATGTCAGATCTATAAGCCGTAAGATAAAAAAAGTGAACCAATAATACTCCTGTAGAGCTTCTGGTCAACTTTCTTTCCTCCTTCGTCTTTGTCTAGCTTCGAGGAACTTGACATTGGTACTTCAGTCTTCTTGCAATTCTCTAACCCAAACTTCTTGATGAGGTCTTTTGCATATTTTTCTTGATGAATAAAAATTCCTTCTTTCAATTGCTTCACTCGTAATCCGAGAAAGAAAGATAATTCACCCATCATGCTCATCTCAAATTCATCCTGCATAGACTTAGAAAATTTCTTGCACAGATTTTCGTTAGATGATCAAAATATAATATCGTCAACATATATTTGAAAGAGTAGAAAGTCTTTACCTTCTCTCTTAATGAACAAGGTAGTATCTACTTTACCTTTATCAAAACCATTTTGAATTAGAAATTTACTTAACCTATCATACCAAGCCCGAGGCACTTGCTTCAATCCATATAGAGCTTTTTTCTGCCTGAAAACTGAGTCTGGTCTTTTTGGATCTTCAAATTCAAGTGGTTGTTCCACATAGACTTCTTATTGGATAAATCCATTTAGAAATGCGCTTTTGACGTCCATTTGGGATAACCTGAAATTTTTTTAACAAGCAAAAGCAAGTAATAATCTAATTGCTTCTAACCTTGCTACTTTGGTGCGTGGGTCTCATCATAGTCTATCCCTTCTTCTTGCGTATATCCTTTGGCCACGAGTCTTGCTTTGTTTCTGACTACTTTTCCTTTTTTCGTCCATATTGTTCCTGAAAACCCATTTAGCTCCAATAATGGATTTACATTTTGGTTTAGGAGTTAATTCCTAAACATCGTTAATGCTGAACTATCTGAGTTCTTCTTACATAGTTTCAATCCAACTTTCGTTCGTTAAGGCTTTTTCTATGTTTTTAGATTTTATTTCAGAAATAAGTGCCAAAGCACTAGACTCTTCTCGCCTTTTGGATCTTGTTCAAATCCCTTCATCAATGTTGCCGATGATGAGTTTCTTGGGATGACTAGACTTATGCTTCCAGTTACTGGTCGATTTGACAATCTGCTGATCTTCTACTTCAGTTGAGTCTTCAATTTCTGTTCGATGTTGTTCTTCAGCGGTTTGAACAACTTTAGGGGAGGTAGACTTTGTGAAATCTTGAGCAGGTTCAGATTCTTCAAGATGAGTCGGATTCAGTTGATTTTGCATAAAGCATGACAAGCAATGTGTAGTTTAATTCAAGCTAAACATTCAAATAGTAAACATAATATCCAATTCGATGTGTGCAAACCTCTATCAAAGTCAATGTTCAACACAAATGAATCTGTGCCGAAATGTGTAAGTCACTAATCAATGACTCAAGCTAAGCATGACAAGCAAGAACAGACAAACTCATCCCAAATACTTTCAATCAAAAAGATTAACAATTAAAACACCAAAAGAAGCACAACAACAATGAAATTGGCAAGTTCACATCCTCTACAAAAGTAATAGTATAAATTAGGCAAGCCCTCACAACAACTTAAGGCAACCACCTTGTGCATTACAAAATTCACTCGGTGACCACATCGCAATGATCAATCAATACTGCTTGATTAGATCAAACAAAAGCGAACGCAAACACACAGGAAATGCCAACAATGACGATTTCAAACAATGGAGAACATATCAAAAATGCAATCGAGATGGAGAACCAGATACACACCTGCAATCCTAGAGACGAAGAGGAAATCGAAGTGCCAAAAGGTGAGCAAATTTCAAGAGGGCAAGTGTAGTGAATGAAGTGCAAAGTCGAGCAGGAAAAATTGATAAGAGGCAAAGGGAAAGTGTAGAGTAGGAGCGGAGAGTGAGTGTGTTGCGCCCCGAACCCCGGGCATGCGCATATCCCTTGATGGTTGACTAAAAATGTGACGTCCCGGGACACGTCGCCAACCCATTATTTTTATCTTTCAATTAAGTACATGTGGAAGTAAATTAAATAAACACCCGATCAACCAACAACAAACACAGGGATAGTAAACACAAGGAACAATTTCCCAAACATAACAATTTCCTTACCAATTGTTGACCATAGAAAGTCTATTACTTACAAGCCTTTTAGCGGCCACTTCCTAACGACTCTCTCAAAAGCCTCAGGGATCAGGGTCATCCTAAACTTCTTTAACGGCAGGGCCAACCAAAAGGTGTCGCATCTCGCACCCACCACATCCGCTCTCAGCAGGTCTCCACGCTAGGGCCCTGAAAAAGGTTAGCCCACGACAGGGTGAAATAAAATCTCAGCGAGTTAAAACCCTAAACCCTAATTAGGATGCAAATTCACCCCTCGAAAGGGATCCTAATCATATACCATACAGAACTTATCTTGCCCCGATGCATACCTGCACATTAGCTCAACATATATACAATCATCAATTCAGCAAGCATAGTTTAATAACTGGAACATCTTATTTCAATCACATGGGTCCCGATTATAAGACGAAACCATTATGACACATCCCATATCGTGCCACACAATTTTGTCCCATAATCAAGCGCAATTATCACAACCACATAGGCGTGTTCCAGTTATTACGACCCAACGGTCACGGCCAACTCAATAGTCGGTGGTCATCTGGCATAACCAAGCATCATCTCACTCCATCGAGTACAGCATCGTCCAAAGCCTCTTCCTAGACGGTATTCCACACATGAGCATCATTCCGAAATCCATCCACAAACGGCATCATCCAAAACCCCCGCCTAGACGGCATTCCACACAGGAGCATCGTCCCGTGTATTCATACGCATTGGGACGCGTTCACTTAGTGACCACACCAATACATACTTGACCAAAAGCACCATGATTTGTGTTCAAATATCTCGTTTTCAAATAATGAACTTGGCTGCTTTTCTTCGTATTAAAAATCGCGATAAACATAATCGTGCGTGGTCATGTAATTAAAAGCGAACCATCAAACCCGGTATGCTCCTATTTTGAAATTCCACAGTTTTATATAGTACATAAGATTTCGCACCCAAAAACCGACACCTTGCATTTTTCCATTTAAAAGCCCATAAAACCGAGCTTTCTACAAAAATTCAATAACTACCATCAATATCACGCATAATGCCATCATATAGCCAAGAACACCAAAATCCCTTTTCAAAAATCAACTTGGCAACTCTTTTTTTTTTTTTTTTTTAAGCTTTTGAAAATAAGTTCGTATGGGGTCACATATTTGAAATTAACCCGCCAATTTTGCATGCATCTAATATAAAACCTCATCATTTTATTAAACACATATAACTTGGTGTCCAAAGTTCACACCTAATTTATTTTCTATTTTCTTTTCCAAACACCCCTTTTTGAAGACAATCTTTAATAACACTTTTTTTTTTTCAAAACTTTTAGAAACAAATTCGTAAGTACTCACATACTCAAAATTAATCCGTCAAACATTGCATGCACCTAATTTAAAACCTATTGTTTTATAGAGCAAATAAGTTTTGGTGTCCAACTTGATACCTCATTGTTTTTCTAATTAAAAGCCCATAAGGTCATCTTTTGCATTACCAATAAACACTCACCATAGCACAACCATTCACATATTATCATGCATAAGTTCTAAGCATGCCAAACATCAACTAAATCACAACATATTCATCTCCTAGCAAGCCAGATACCAAGAACAACTACAAAACCACAATCGGCCCTAACCGGCAGAAATCGGGCCACTCGCACGCCTTCAAGTTTAACTCCGGAAACATAATCAAACAAACTCAGAAAATTCTCAAATTTGAATATGTTCTAAAGGATACTTAAAAGAACATTTCTCATAAGATACCTTGGCTCAAATCCTTCTAGAATGAGAGCGGTAAATCACCCAAACCATTGCAAAAAAAATGTGACCGTGTCCAAAAAATACGTTTTCCAAAATCAGTTTAGTTTGACATTCAAAAATTGTCCGTTTGATCTCAAATTTGACTATGTTAAACTACAAGATGTTTTTGTAAAGAAACTCTTTCAAAAATCGAACCCTAAGAGTTGATAAAAATCCTTTAAACACCAAAAGGTCACTGTTTCCAACATAATCCGAGATTTTGTTTTGTAAATAACAAAGCTGAAATATTATTCTTTTAAATCCATAAAATATTGAGTAAAATATATGTTATAGCTGAAGATGTCTAGAACATTTTTCAAGAAGGAAGCAACCTCAAAATCGTAGCACATTTTTCCTCACAAAAATGGCAAACGGTCAGTGTCTAACAAACTAATCTGGGAGAAATTCACTAAACCAAGCTAAATCACCCTCATTAATACTAATCCAACCAACTAGATCAATACTAATCCATCTTAGGCTAATATAACCAAACTAGATTAACACTAATCCATCTTAAGGCTAATCTCACTTAATACTAATCCAATCAAGCTAATTAATAATAATCTAATCCTTAAGCAGAATTAACAATCTAATCAAGGATTAGGAAGTTAACTCACCGGAATTCAATAGCGGCGGGTTCATGGCAACGGAAACTCAACGACAGTAAGAACTCGAGACAACTGTATCACCAACGGAGCTCATCCGGCAAAGGAAACGGCCTGACAAACTCTCAGCTTGGAAGCTAGTTCGGTTCTATTCTGCTAGGCTGGTCAGTCTGTTTGGTGAGCCGAGCTGCTAGCCGTGGAGCTAGGTTGGTGCTAAGGCGAGCTGGACGAAGTTGGTGGCTGTGGAATAGACGGTGAGGATGAGACGGCTGTGGTGCTGAACGGTGGAAGTGGAGGGGTTGTTTGGTGGCTATGGGGGTGAAGATGGTGAGGTGGAAGATGGTGGACGTGCTACTGGACTTGGTGAGGCATGAGGTTATTGCGTGGGTGGAGAGCTGTGGCTGTGTGAAGAAGAATGGTGTTGTGGAGTTGTGGCTGTTGGACTGGAGGCGTGCAGGCGGAGAGAACGCTCAAGCTAGGGGCTAGCATTTGGAAGGAGAATGGAGGGAAATGATGGATGGTGGGTAATGGAGTGAAGTTGCGGTGAGAAGGAGATGTTGAGGTAATGGTGGGCTGCTTGTTGGTGGGGGAAAGTGGGATGGTGTGGCAGCAAATAAAAGGGAAAAATGGAATGAGGCGGTGGGTTGTTGCAGCAGAAGGAAGGGGAATGGGTTGCTTCAGCTGAGGAGGAGAGTTCACGCAAGAGAGGAAAGGGGGAGAGAGGAAGGCCAAGAAGCAAGCCAAGCACCAATCAACACCCTTGAGCAAATATCTACCCATCATCACATGCCTCAAAAGTCCTCTTGCCTCCTTAGTCAAGCACTCCACCAATGAGATTTTAGTCTCAATTTCCTCAAAATAAACCAATTTGGGCAGCAAAATAGTCCCATTATCCTCCCATCCGAATTTCCTTTTTTTTTTTTTTTTTTTTTGTCCGAAATTGATTTTTTCACAAAATTCCAAACTCGATGAAATTTCTTCAAAAGATGAGACGACGTCCAACATCCCGCCATGTTCATGCAAATGCGACATTCTCAAGTAGTGTCGCCGACCCCATTCATTCATTATTGCGCAAGCGGAACGTATTATAAAACCCCTGACAAAAACTCACGGGATAGGAAAGCAGGAAACCAACTATGCTTTCAAAGGTAACCACACTAGGGTTACACATATACCAAAAAGGGGAAGTCTACAAAAGGGATCATTCCTATGACCACTAGTCGGACTCGCTCTTCGGTCCCACTTCTAATTGATCAGTCTCCGGGGGTTCCACCATATACGATCCTGAAATTTTGGCCCACAATGGGGTGAGACATTATCTCAGCAAGTTCAACCCCCTAAACCCCTATTAGAAAGAAAATACGCCCAAAGGTGGCCTAACCACACCACACAGAGGACTTACCTTGCCTCGGTTCCTTCCTGCAGGTTAGCACAATTCAAATCACTCAATCATAGATAGTAATAGGAACTTAAACCACTAGAATGCCAACAATATCATTTCGAACGACCACAAGAGTCCGGATTATAAGACCAAATCGTTATGACACGTCTCATACCATGGCACATGATTCCGTCCCATAATCCGACCCATCAATAACACTCAACATGCATTCCAATTGTTATTCACTACCACACGAGGGTATAGCCTACTCGCAGTTCGGCTATTTACTAGCATATAATCAGGCATCGTCTCCCCACCTTGGAGCACGGCTTCGTTAGTACCTTGACGGCGTTCCCAAAGGAGCATGGGCCCAAAATCAACTACAACCCGCAACCACTACATGGGCATCCCATATACGGGCAAATTCGGCTCAACAACCCAGGACAAATTCCTCTTAATTATTACACAAATCATACTCAACTCCAAGACACTTTGCATTTCACTCAATGCTTCCACTTAAAATAGTGATCCCGGCCATTTTTCTTCATATTAAAAACATATGAAAAAATAGTTATGTGAGTGGGTATACAATCGGATTCGAACCAAAAAAATTAACAACATTCTTTTGCAAACCCCACTACTTGATATAATACTTAAAATCCATTTTCTGTGTCAAACCCGACACTCGAGATTTTCTGAAAAAATTATATACTTTTCACAATCACCACTCAGTTTCACAATTCAGCAATCAATTGCACAAATCGTCACTCAATTTACAATATCCACTCATCAAATTAAGAATCTGAATACACAGCAGCGATCAATGTGAAATTTTGAGAATTTAAGGTCCCGAAATAATTTTTGAAATTTATTAAATAATTAAATTTATTCTGAAAATTAATTAAATAATAATATCCATATTTTTCACAATCCACACTCAATTTATAATATCCAACTATCAATTTCAAAATCCGAATACACAGCAGCGATCGGTGCAAAATTCTGAGAAAATAAGGTCCTGAAATAATTTTCAGAATTTAATAAATAATTAAATTTATTCCGAAAATTATTAAAATAATATTATTTTATTAATTTTCGTAATATAATATATTATTAAATAATCCAATAATTTTGAAACATTTATTTAAATTAAAAATAAATTCCTTTAAGTCACATCAAGGCTTATAATAATAATAACCTACTTAGCCCTAAATTAAACACACTTTAAGTTAATTAATCACATTAATCTAATCTACACTTATATAAATTAAACTAACCACCTAAGCTTAATTAACTTAAGCTAAGCACACCTAAAGCATAATTAACTCTCTAATCGAGATTTAGTGAACTAAACCCACCCGATTAATGAACCGAACGGTTCCAAATGACGAGGTCGACGAGGGGATCGACTTTTCTCAAGACGGGCCGAGCTTCCGAGGTCGGGAAGCCGGCCAAATCGAGCCAAAACTGGGCTATGAAACCCATTTTTGCTTGCTGCTGGTTGAGGCCGACGGAGGGGGAGACAGCAGCTGGTCGGGCGGAGGAAGATCGGCAGAAGGCAGCAGCTGGTCAGGCGGGTTGAGGCGGCGATTCCAGCATCCAAGCAGGACCTCCGGCGACCCTGCAGCGACAAGCAGCAGCTCGTGACTCTGATCAACAATGCTGGGTGGCAGACAAAAGGGTGGAGCGGAGAGCGAGACGACGGCGAGCAGGCGCGATGCGCGAGCGACGACAACGGGCGGCGGCGTCGAGCAACCGAGCGAGCGGCGAAGGGGCGTGCGGGTTGCTGGTTCCGTTCGAAGCTTTCTCTCCCCTCCAAAATCCAAGAAGAAAATCCAAATGAAGAAGATGGTGTTGAAAGGTGGAAGTGAAATCTCCACTTTATGAGAGCAAATCCTCACCCTCCACTTGTCAACATCCTAACCACTCTTGCCCCCACACCATGACATCACTTGTGATGTCATAATCTACTATCTCAATCCTCCACAACCTCTTCCAATAGGTTCAATTTCATTTTCCGTCGGGGCATAAAATCTTGTACAACAACTTTTTCAATTCCATTCGATTCTCTTCCAATTGAATCAAATTGAAATCCATAAAATTAATCCAATGTCACCACACTTCAATTTACATCTTCACTCGTCCATAGAATCAACTTAAGTCCCAAAAGCGCGACCAAAGGTGGGCCTACTAATTTCTCGAGCCAAATTAGCCATTCTTTGATTTAATTGCTGAAAAATTCTGATTACATGAAAAATCTTCCGAAGATGAGTCAATATTCCTAAAGATGAGTCAATATTCCTAAAATGATTTGTGACACACCATGACTTCCAATTTATGAATTCGATCTCAATTCACGGTTAATTTCGCTCTGGCACAATATTAGCGCGTCCTAATCTACTGGGTAGCTTTTAGAAATTTTCATGTACTTGACATGTGGTTAATCAAGCCACAATGGACATCTTTCACACATTGGCAACTCTCAGTTGTCGAGGTAATCTCAAAGTTTCAAAAACAGACACAAGGTACCCAATCGACAAAAAAGTCGGTCCAGTGCCGATCGACAAGAATTGTGCAATCTGGTGGAATCACCAACACTTGATCACATGCCTTTGTCAAGTTGACCTATCTCTGATCTCTAATCGATTTTTAATTGTGCCGTAATGACCCTTGCAGATTAGCTCGGTCGAAAAGTCGCTTCTTAGTCAATTTCTCGAGTCTAATGCATTAAAATCCCTTAACGGCTTTACCTGTGTTGCTACCAATTTTTCGGGTGTGAACCACCTAGGGTTTGGCTAATAGATTGTTAAGCCTAGATATAACTCGGGCTCTCCCAAGCCCATACCAATTCACGACTTTAGGTTCAAGTTCTTAACATGCAATTGATTTTTAACTAGGAGTCGCCACTAATCTATTTTTGGTGGGTCGATTAGAAACCCAAGTAAAGTAACGGGAGATTTACTTTACTCCTACGAACCAGAGATTTGAGTACGGGGACTTGGTTACGCTAGATTTCTCTAACGTCCTTTCGGTACCATTTCTTTTTATTTTGAAAAAAAGGTTTTGCATTCAGCTTAAATTGATTTTAAATCTATTTTCCTAACATGTGAGGTTATCATGCGGGTGCGCAAACCACCAATTTAACACCCAAGAAAGCAATTAAATAAATTGCAGGACTTACCTCAAAGTAACGAAAACATCTGCATTGTTAAATCAGAATTCATATAAGCAATCCTAAATATGATTTCTAATTAACATGCAATTTCTTTTTTTCATTTTCACTTATTTAATGAGAATCATGCAATGCTTTTAATCTAATATGAAATGTATGGCATGGCAACATGTCCTAAACTATATGAATGAATAAAAAATTTTGTGATTTCTTAATGAACATGCAATAATTAAATATGCAATCTAAATTAACCAAAACGACCTAATCCTGATGATGGGTAATTTCTAATTAAATGAACCTAGCAACAATCACTAAATGACGTGTATTTCATGAACCTAATACTATGTGACGTACACTTGATTTTTTTATTTTCTTAATAAGCATGCAATCTATCATAATATGCAATGACGTGCAAAGAATGCCCTAATTCTAATTTTTTTCTTTTTTATTATAAAATTCAAAATTAAAATTGCCAAATAATTAAACGTGCAATTCTAATATCCTAAATAAATGCATTTTTATTTTTTTAAAAATGCGAAATAAAATCCATATTCTAAATATGCAAGATAATAAGAGATATTCCAAAATCAACCCAAATCTTAATTCAAATATTTTTTTTGGATTTTTTCCTTTTATAAAAAAAAAAAAAAAAATTGATTCAACCAACATGACGGCAAATCAGATAAGATAGATTCAATATCCACAAATTGGCAAACCATATTTCGCGCATGAGATCGGGTTGGCCAATTTTTAAATAAATCACGAATCGAATCTCGATCTTGAGATCGGATTGGCAATTTTTCAAGCGATTGCGATTGCAACTCAGATTTCGAGCACGAAAATCAGACTAACAATCCCAAATTTCAGATGTAGTTTCATGTCGGGCAATCTCAATCTTACATTAAGGAATAATTATACTAAAAAGAACAAGTAAAATAAAATAAAATAAAAAACTACCTAATTTTCCCTTTTGTTTTTTCTTTCCTTTTTCCTTCAAGGCCTTGTGCTCGTGGCGGAGTCACAAGGGAGGCTGGTCACCTGCCGATCGGAGGTTCGGCGAGGGCAAACCAGCGGCGGAAAAGCTCCGGCAACAAGCGGAACGGCGGAGGCCGGTGTGGGGGACTCACGAGTCACGCCAATTGCGAACAGCGGAGTCTTTGTGTAGGGGTTCGGATCCGAACGGCGTCGGGGAACTCCGGTGACCGCAGCAAAAACGCATTGGAGGCCACGGGTCATGGTTGAGCAGAAGCGGATCGTGGCGCGGGCTCCTGCGGGTCGCTCGGAAACGCAGAGGGAGCGGTGCTGTCTACGAGCAGGAGCGCTGGGTCATGCGGTGGTGTGGTGCTGAAGCAAGGGCGCGAGCTCACAGGCTAGGGTCCCGGTCGACAAGCGGGCTTCGTGCGGCGACGGGCCGCCGGAATCATGGGATGTGGAGGTTGCGGACTGTGCAAGAGCAATGGCGGTAGGGGGCTTCGAGCAGGCGGAGCAAAGCAGGGGTGGCTCCGGTTCTGGATCTGTTGCAGCTCGGGCAGTCGCTCGGGTGAGGCTCAGATCGGCACAGTAGCGGCTTCATCGGGCGGAGTAGAGGTAGCACAGCAGTCGACAGCAGGCAATCGTGAACGGAATGACGGTGCGGCGTCCGATGAGTAGGGAATCGAATCGCGACGCAGTCTCCGTGGGTCGTCACTCGGGCGACGCAAATCGTGGTCAAATCGGGGCGGCAACGGCGTCGCGGCGGTGGCTGGTGACCGGACACGGCCGACGCAGGGGCGGCGGTGCACGGTGACTCGGCGGGCGGCGTCGAGCACCGGCTCGAACAGAGGCTGAAGGTGCAGCTGGAGAAGATTTGCTGGTGGAGCGGTGGTGGTGCAGCGCGGGGGTGACGAGCATAAAGGAGCCAGCGATCGTCGGGACGGCGTCCGGTTGCAGACACGGGCAGCAAGGGTGAGGAAGACGATGAATAGTAAACGTCACCTCAGCCCCTGCTGATTGTACTTTGCTTCTACTTTTGATTTTTTTTCTCTATTCTTCCGGCCTGCAACACATCGTCTCTCTCACTTTTCTCTCTCGCAATCCCGTCTCTTCTCTCTCACTTTTTTCTTGCTGCAACTTTCCTTTCACTTTTCACTTTTCACTATTTTGTTTTTTTTCTCTTTCCAAGACCCTCCGAGAGCAAGAACCAAACCCCCCTCCTTCTCGACCTCCATACGCACTCTTTTTATAGGCCAAAACAAAATATAATCTTTTTATCAATATTTCATCTGACAAAAAGATTGCCGATAACCTCTTGATCACAAAAAATATTTTTATTCTCCTTATCTCCCAAATATCTCTAATGATTTTATCGCCTATTGATAAAGATGAGATTGCAATGCGGTTTTCTCAATTTTCAAAAAATCATCATAATATCGCATCAGATCTCAATTTTTCACAAGATAATTGATTAAAAAAAAAAAAACAACGGGCTTGGGCTAATTTGCTCCTTGCGTGGGCTTAGTCGACTTGTCGATTTAAGCTCGAAACATTAATTCGAACCCGTCCACCATCGGTCCAATAAATAAAATGCAAAATATGCAAACTAATTGTACCTAAATTTATATTAATATTTTTTTTTCAGGGATAAAATTAACCCCTAATTTTTATGCAATAAATAAATGACCAGATCGACAAAATTTAGGTGTCAACAACTGCCCCTCTTTAAAGGTGAGCTCGAAGAGGTTGCCTTCAAAGACAAATTGAGACCTAAATTTTGACCATGCAAATGCACTGAATGATTTTTTTGTCGAAAAATGAATTCCATTTTAAAATGCAATCTAATGATGTTTGGAAATGCTAATGCAAATGCATGATGTGAAAGGAAAAGACGTACTTGCAATTACTTACTAGTCAGTGCGGTAAAGCATCTTGAGGTACATGATAAATCCCCATTGACTCTGTAAGTACCTAACTCTCACTCAGGTTCCTTGAAGAGTGTAACAGGTAGTAGATTGAGACATTGAGATTGAGAAGAACATTCACATCCAAAGTGAAATGTTCAAAGAGTTGAGAGATCCAGATCCAAACTGGATGTCAAGATTTTTGAACTCGAAATACCTAGATCCAAACTAAGGTATAACAAGAAGAATCAAAAAAACATTCACATCCAAAGTGAAATGTTTGAAATGTTTAGACCAAAATAATTAAGACATCCAGATCCAGACTGAGATGTCAAAATTTTGGAACTTGAAATACCTAGATCCAGACTAGGTATAACGAGGAAGATTGAAGAACATTCACATCCAGTGAAATGTTCAACGAAAAGAATGGAGACATCCAGATCCAGACTAAGATGTCTAATTTTTGGAAAATGGTAAAAAAAAACTTACCTGGAATATCTTACCTTCAAGGAGGGTAGAGTGATCCAAGGTAATCGGTATTACATATCCAGGACCCGTACCATTATACGGTTGCCTAGTATGGCAGTGTTTGATTATGTCTAGGACCCGTACCATTCTGCGGTCACCTAAACGGGGATTTACCTTCCAAGACCCGTACCATTCTACAGTCACCCGAATAGGGAAATAGGTTTTGTCTAGGACCCGTACCATTCTACGGTCGCCTAAACCGGGATTCAATTTCTAGGACCCGTACCATTCTACGGTCGCCTAAATAAGAAATAGGTGTTGTCGAGGACCCATACCATTCTACGGTCACCTTGACGGAGATTTTGCTTGGCTAGGACTTGAACCATTCTTCGGTCGCCTAGCCTTGCAACAGAGCTCATCTGACTAGGACCCAAACCGTTCTTCGGTCGCCTTAATGAGATTGAATCTGGAGGAAAATCTTTGGGGGACAACTCAATCAAGTGTCGATTAAAAGGGACTCTGGGCTACAAAAGCACGCTAGGTCGATAAAAGAAATATGGGCTACAGAAGCATGCCGGTTCGATAAAATGGACTCTGGGCTACGAAAGCACACCAGGTCAATTATAGGCCACCGGGCTATGAAAGCACGCTAGGTCAATAAAGAGGGACTCTGGGCTATGAAAGCACGCCAGGTCAATTTAAAAGGACACCGGGCTACAAAAGCACGCCGGGTCATTAAAAAAGGGGACTCTGGGCTACGAAAGCATGCCAAGTCAATTTAAAAGGACACCGGGCTACAAAAGCACGCCGGGTCAATTTAAAAGGACAGCTTGACCGAGTCAAGTGTCGAGAATGGGTAGAGATACACTTACCTGATGATATCTTTGATTCTTGGGGATACGTCTTCTGGAACTTAGATATCCTGTGGAGGCCTCTCACCTCCTGGTAGAAATAAATTTTGGAACATCGAGGATGCACCTTGAATGTTCATGATGGTTTCTGATCTCCTAATATCATGAGGTATTTTGAAAGGAACCTAAATGTCAGGAGCTCTTAGGTCTTTTGAGAAAACATTATCTATCAGACATGATTAGAACAAAAATGCATTCACCAAAACAATAAGCAATTAAGGCTATTCTGGAATGCATACTTCAAAATCTACTGAAGCTTTTTCAAGGTTCATGCATAATGACTTTTGCATCACCCAAATTTCCACTAGAGAGAATTATCGTTCAAGACAATTTTCACTCGTGACATGGATTTCTTAAGAATACTAAATGAGAGACTTTCGGTTAGAAAGGACTTTCGCTCACTCTCATTTAGAATGGCTATTTTATGCCAATCACTCAATTTTATCATATCAACATGGGTCCGAGTATTCTCGCAAGCGGTACGATCTTACCAATCTGAGAGGTCTTTAACAGGGACAATAATGTGGGCTTGGTCAACGGCTTAACAAATGGACTCTTTAAGTCAAGGCTATTGAATGAACAGTCTTGTAATCATCTCCAGGTTTACAAGTCAAGAACCCTACAAAATGAAAAAGAAATAATCTTGCTCGCACTTCTTCGAGCGATGCTTATAAACATGTGAACTCCTACGTTAATTCAAATGTCATAATCTGAAGAGACTTTGTAAGGGACGTAACGTAAATTGGGTTCATGGGTTGAGAAATGAAAGGATCATTAGGCTCAAAATGTGTGTAAAATGTGAGAGTTGATGATCATCTTGGCATTGCCACCAGTTTTCTGTTTCACCATCGGGGATTGTCTTCATGAAGTCCCCCATTGATTGTAGAAACTCGCATTTGAGTTCTTTGAGTATTGCTCCATTGGGATTCAATTCTTGTAATTGACTGTCACCTATCTTGACTTTCTTTTTTCATCTATGGGTATTGACCTTGTTTTTACCAAGCACACCACTTTTTATGCCCATAGTTCTCATGCATTTTTTCTTCACTTCTTTTCATGGGCATTGGCCTAACTTTTACCAAGCACACTACTTTTTCATGCCCCTTAATTCTATTTTGAATTCAATTCTTGCGCACAATGCATGCGTCGAGCAATTACACTTTGAATGACACTCGAACTTTTCAAGAGTCTTCATTTGCCTTTTGCCCTGCCCCAGTGTGAGGGATGATCACCAACTAGGTTTAAAGAAATGAAATTGCAGGCTCAAGTGGGTTATGCAAAGGATATAAGTGTATATGATAGAGAAAGAAATGCTCTTCGTCATCCTAAGGCACTTAAATTAACACATAAATTCAATGTAATAGCATGACTTGAAGATTGATGCAAGTGAGAATAAGAAAATTTCAATTCATTTTCCTCACCTCATGATGCCATTTTATCTCCTAGCTACCCTGATGTGGGGCGATTCTTGACAGGGGTGATTTGAAAAGAATATCCATAAGTGTATGGGCTCAAAAGGGTTAAGTAATGGATCACCTGTAGTGTTTGGGATAGAGATATGAATTGCCTCTCATCACTTCAGTTGCCGTACCTTTTGCGAGAGAACTCTTTACCTTATGGATATGAACCTTCCTACACTTATCTCATAAGTGTATGAGTAGGGGACTGTGTATAGGATAAGGTTTGCCTTTCATCATCCTGACTCGTCTCATTTAGTATGCTCAAACAATGCCACATCATTCATTAAATTAGTCAATCTTGATGTTCTTTAGTGGAATTGGTGGATAAAACATGTAAGAGTCATCATGCAAAATCCTTTTTTTTTTTTTAAAAGATCTTAACAGCTTTAGGCATGGAATAGTGTCAACTTTAAAACAAACAATTTTCCACACTAAAAAATGGTTTTAAGCATTTATTCAGGGGTTGCTCCACAAAGGGATTGCCTCAGCAGTTGATGTCTTTGGATTGTCCTTATCATTCAGGACTAAAAATCCACTTTTGCCCCTGCACAAGAGAACATGCATGAAAATAATACTATGCAACATCTGAGTAAATTCAAATTACACATCCATTTTGACTCATATCGAGATTTTATCTCAGTCGGGTCACTACCGAAATTTGTCATGCCCCCAATTTATCATTTGCAAGGAAAAGAATAGTGTCAATTCCAGAA
Organism: Eucalyptus albens; assembly: GCA_014182695.1. Classification (NCBI taxonomy): domain Eukaryota; kingdom Viridiplantae; phylum Streptophyta; class Magnoliopsida; order Myrtales; family Myrtaceae; genus Eucalyptus; species Eucalyptus albens. The sequence goes on along the minus strand of CM024650.1, from coordinate 58,188,982 downwards.
TTAATTATATTCATGAACACAATGTATCCATTTCATCCAAGATGGATTATCCTCTTTTGATTTGTTCCATTATTTTCTCATGGAAATGAGAAACTTCATTTGGCCTTCGAGAATGACATCTCACACAAATTGTTATGAGATGTGCCACATATCACACTTTGGAATCAAGATGATTTTCTTCACTCTTGGGAGATGTCATCACAATCGGCTAGGAAATGATCCTTTGCCCTCATGTCTATTTTCCTTCAGATGTATGTTCCCAAATCAACGGGCGAACTATCACTGGAACGCATTATTTTCAAATGCCTTTCTGTTATGCTCTAAGACATGAAGTAAATGAGTCAACCAAACAAACAGGTTTAACCTGCTACAAGCTTTGGGAAAATGTTTTTTTTTTTTTTAGCAGTGAAATGCTTTTGTTTTCGAAAAAATTTTAAGAGGAAGCATGAAAAGGTCCAGCCCTCAGGATTTCTCTACGGATGATAGTTTCTTTCATGGTTGGATATCGTCATTGGACTGATTTGGAGTACCCCGTCATGCCCTAAAAAATTGGAAATAAAATTGTAATTTCATTGAATAGAATCAAATGAATTACATTATTGGAATGGAAAATGCAATTCCTAATCTCTAAAAAGAGAGCAAAATAAGAAATTGAAAACAATTCCTAGAAAGCGAAAACAATTCCTAAAAAGCTATAAGAATTCCTAGAAAGCAATAAAAATCCCCGCGCAAGGAAATGTGCAAGAGTAACAAGTTACTCTTGCAGGCTAACGTCCATGTCTTCCAAAGATCCTTCGCCATTGGCTCCTATGAAGAGGCCATTGAAAAGACTTGCGATCCCTTCCAAGGCGTCATCAGAGTTCTCTGTCTTTGGAGGCGTCAGATCGTCCATGTCATCCCATCCACTTGGAACTATGTTGCGGGGGTCAAAGCAAAAGCTGGAAGGAACCGAATACTTCACCAAATAATCGAATTTGCCACTTGGCTGTCCCAGAGTATCCATCACTTCCACTTCATCTTGCCCCATCTTAGGGGCATTGTTAGGCTTAGTTTTTTCAGCAGTGACCAATGGTGGGTCATCCTCCAATTCAAACATGTCGCCATTGCTCATTTGGGTCTTGCCTGCCTGCTTCGGGACTACTGTTTTGGGGAGAGCAAGTGTAGGAGTCAAATCCACCCTGAGGGATTGGATTTGAGTTGTCATGAATTGCATAGAGGTAAGCAACTGTTGGAGTTGGTCTTCCATAACGGAGATACGCTCACGCATTTCAGTTTGGTCGGCCATTCTAGCTCTTGATCGTGTAATACGTGGAGGATTCGTTATCACCAAATTCAAATGAATGAAAATATATAAGTACGAGGTGCAAATAAAGAATCAATCGATGACAATGATCTATCAACTTTTTTTATCATTTTTTTTTCATGAAAAGCTCTTACAAGGAGGGAATTTCCTAAAGAGAGCTAGAAAAATAAACATCCTAGTAAGATCAAATTTCCTAGACATGAATTCAAAACAAATTCTCCAAAGTTTTTTTTTTTTTCAAATGATTTATTGCATGGCATTTTTCTCATTTCATTCTTGAAAGGAATTAGATCAAATGACTATCCTAGATTGTCATGGACAGACCAAAAGCATGACAAAATAAATTGCATGGTATAGGGATAGAAGACTTACTTCACCAAGGGAAATTAATGGCAACCACATAGACATACGCATGGTAAGTGGTTCGATTTATAGTCTATAAGGCTTATCAAGGTGGAGCCACAAGGATGATCAGACTAGCCACGGGCTTGTGGACTATGTCGGGTCCTCATGACTCCGGCTTGGTCAAACAGCCAACCCGGGTCGCGGGCATGCGGACCGAGGTGGGTACTCTTGACACCATAAAAGAAATTTCGGAATTGAAATGGGCGACTCGTACCACGAGCATGCAGTCGAAGTGGTATACATCTTAATACCATCCTAAATAATCCTATGCGGCCCAAGTCCGGCGGCAAGTTGTGTGTGCAAAGTGTAGTGATAAATGTAAAGCATGCATAGCAATTGAAATCAAACAACACTTCAAAAAAAAAAAATAAACCATACATCCCAAACTCCAACTTGCAAGGCAAGGGTTAGCAATCACTTCCCCTTATGCCTCCCAATCTGCAAGAACATTTAACAGCTAAATGCTAGGGACGTACCTGGGATCATCGCTGCCAAACAAAAATATTTTTCAAAAAAAGAAAATTGACCTAAGTCCACTAAGAGTTTCAACTCAAGTCCCCAGTGGAGTCGCCAAGCTGTCGCGACCAATTTTTCAGGTGTGAACCACCTATGGTTTGGCTAATAGATTGTTAAGCCTAGACTTAACTCGGGCTCTCCCAAGCCCATACCAATTCGCAACTTTAGGTTCAAGTTCTTAACATGCAATTGATTTTTAACTAGGAGTCGCCACTAATCTATTTTTGGTGGGTCAATTAGAAACCCAAGTAAAGTAACGGGAGATTTACTTTACTACTACGAACCAGAGATTTGAGTACGAGGACTTGATTACGCTAGATTTCTCTAACGCCCTTTCAGTACTATTTCTTGTTATTTTGAAAAAAAGGTTTTGCATTCAGCTTAAATTGATTTTAAATATATTTTCCTAACATGTGAGGTTATTATACGGGTGCGCAAACCACCAATTTAACACCCAAGAAAGCAATTAAATAAATTGCAGGACTTACCTCAAAGTAATGAAAACATTTGCATTGTTAAATAAGAATTCATATAAGCAATCTTAGATATGATTTCTAATTAACACGCAATTTCTTTTTTTCATTTTCACTTATTTAATGAGAATCATGCAATGCTTTTAATCTAATATGAAATGATATGGCATGGCAACATGTCCTAAACTATATGAATGAATAAAAAAAATTGTGATTTCTTAATGAACATGCAATAATTAAATATGCAATCTAAATTAACCAAAACGACCTAATCCTGATGATGGGTAATTTCTAATTAAATGAACCTAGCAACAATCACTAAATGACGTGTATTTCATGAACCTAATACTATGTGACGTACACTTGATTTTTTTATTTTCTTAATAAGCATGCAATCTATCATAATATGCAATGACGTGCAAAGAATGCCCTAATTCTAATTTTTTTTTCTTTTTTATTATAAAATTCAAAATTAAAATTGCCAAATAATTAAACGTGCAATTCTAATATCCTAAATAAATGCATTTTTTATTTTTTTAAAAATGCGAAATAAAATCCATATTCTAAATATGCAAGATAATAAGAGATATTCCAAAATCAACCCAAATCTTAATTCAAATATTTTTTTGGATTTTTTCCTTTTATAAAAATAAAATTGATTCAACCAATATGACGGCAAATTAGATAAGATAGATTCGATATCCACAAATTGGCGAACCATATCTCGTGCATGAGATCGGGTTGGCCAATTTTTAAATAAATCACGAATCGAATTTCGAGCTTGAGATTGGATTGGCAATTTTTCAAGCGATTGAGATTGCAAGTTAGATTTCGGGCGCAAAAATCAGACTGACAATCTCAAATTTCAGATGTAGTTTCATGTTGGGAAATCTCAATATTACATTAAGGAATAATTATACTAAAAAGAACAAGCAAAATAAAATTAAAAAAAAAAAACTACCTAATTTTCCCTTTTGTTTTTCTTTCCTTTTTCCTTCCAGGCCTTGTGCTCGTGGCAGGTCACAAGAGAGGCTGGTCACTGCCGGTCGGAGGTTCGGCGAGGGCAAACCGGCGATGGAAAAGCTCCGGCAACAAGCGGAACGGCGGAGGCCGGCGTGGGGGACTCATGGGTCACTGCCAGTGCGAACGGCAGAGTCCGTGTGGGGGTTCGAGATCCGAGCGGTGTCGGGAACTCCGATGACCCGCAGGCAAAAACGGGTCGGAGGCCGTGGGTCGTCGCTACGGCTGAGCAGAAGCAGATCGTGGCGCGAGCTCCTGCGGGTCGCTCAGAAACGCGGAGGGAGCAGTGCTATCTGCGAGCAGGGGCGCCGGGTCGTGCGGCGGTGTGGTCTTTGAAGCAAGGGCGCGAGCTCGCAAGCTAGGGTTCCGGTCGACAGGCGGGCTTCATGCGGCAACGAGCCGCGAATCGCGGGATCCGGAGGTTGCAGACGGTGCAAGAGCAATGGCGGCGGGGGCTTGAGCGGGCGGAGCAAAGCGGGGGTGGCTCCGGTTCTAGATCTCGCTGCAGCTCGGGCGGTCGCTTGGGTGAGGCTCGGATCGGCACGGCAGCGGCTTCGTTAGGCGGAGTAGAGGCGGCACAGCAGTCGACAGCAGGCAATCATGAAAGGAACAACGGTGCTGCGTCCGGCGAGTAGGGGAATCGAGTCACAAAGTGCGAGCTCACGTGGGTCGTCGCTCGGGCGGCGCAAATTGTGGTCGATCGGGGCGGCAACGGCGTCACTGCGGTGGCTGGCAACCGGACACGGGCGGCGCAGGGGCGGCAGTGCACGGCAACTCAGCAGGCAACGTCAGGCACTGGGTCGAACAAAGGCCGAAGGCGCAGCCCGGAGAAGATTTGCTAGTGGAGCGGCGGTGGAGGGCGACGAGAGTATAGGAGCCGGCGACCATCGGGACGGCGTTCAGTTGCAGACGCGAGCAGCAAGGGTGAGGAAGACGATGAACAGTAAACATCACCTTAGCCCCTGCTAATTGTACTTTGCTTCTGCTTTTGATTTTTTTCTCTCTTCTTCCGACCTGCAACACGTCGTCTCTCTCTCACTTTCTCTCTACAATCCCATCTCTTCTCTCTCACTTTTTCTTGCTACAACTTTCCTTTCACTTTTCACTTTTCACTATTTTGTTTTTTTTTTTTTTCTCTTTCCAAGACCCTCCGAGAGCAAGAACCAAACCCCCCTCCTTCTCGACCTCCGTATGCACTCTTTTATAGGCCAAAACAAAATATAATCTTTTTATCAATATTTCATCTGACAAAAAGATTGCCGATAACCTCTTGATCACAAAAAATATTTTTATTCTCCTTATCTCCCAAATATCTCTAATGATTTTATTGCCTATTGATAAAGATGAGATTGCAATGCGGTTTTCTCGATTTTCAAAAAATCATCATAATATCGCATCAGATCTCAATTTTTCACAAGGTAATTGATTTTAAAAAAAAAAAAAAAACAACAGGCTTGGGTTAATTTGCTCCTTTTGTGGGCTTAGTCTAACTTGTCGATTTAAGCTCAGAAACATTAATTCGAACCCGTCCACCATCGGTCCAATAAATAAAATGCAAAATATGCAAACTAAATGTACCTAAATTTATATGCTATGCAATTAATATTTTTTTCAGGGATAAAATTAACCCCTAATTTTTATGCAATAAATAAATTACCAGATCGCCAAAATTTAGATGTCAACAACCTGATAGACTAGTTTTCACATGAGTGGGGAAAAGAACTATATGCGTGCCAACGAAATACCCGTCGCAAAATACTTACCTCTTGAACCTATTCTTAATCTCTTCCTCTTCTTGCAACTTCTTCTTGGTGTATCCTCCATAATCATCGACCGAAACAAGGGTTCTCAAACAAATTTCTGCTTCAAAGGATATGGCAAGCCATTTATATCAACCCTCTCCCTGGCCTTACTCTCCATATCATACCAAATGAGATTCTTAGGAGGTGCATGATAACCAAAATTTCTATTCCAGAAATAATTTTTCTATTCCGGACCTATTTCGGAATAGAAACTTATTTGATAAACCTACTCAATTTTTCTATTTCGGAATAGATTTCTATTCCGAAATTGATTTGGAAGAGAAATCGAAGTAGAAATTTTCTATTTCGATTTACGGAAGAGAAATCGAAACAATTTCTCCCACTAAACCATAATTTCGGTGAGTCCTCCCTCACCTCCTCTACGTCTTTGCCTCCTCCTCCTCCTCCTCCTCCACCTCCCCTCATTTTATTAAAAATAAAAATAAAAATAATAAATATATTCATTTTATTCATTTAAAAATTAAAATAAATTTATTTAAATTTTATTTAAAATAAACAAATTATTTTTATTTATCATTTTATTTTTAGTTTATTAAAAATAAATTTATTTAATTTATTTAAAATATTTTATTTTATTTATTTAAAATAATTTATTTAATTTATTTAAAAATAATTTATTTATGATAAATAAAAATAAATTATTTTTATTAAAAATAAATTCATTAAATTTATTTTTATTTTCCTTGAGTGTTTTGCCAAATAAATTTATTTTTATTTTTTATTTTTATTCATTTTAAAATAAATTTATTCGTAAAATAAAATAAAATAGAATAAAAAAATAAATTTATTTTTAAGGATATTTTTATTTTATTTTTTATGACTTATTTTATTTTATTTTATTTTATTCTTTATTTTTTTGTTACTAAATCATTTTTATTTTTATTTTTTATATTAAAAAGGTCGTCGGTCGTCGCCGCCGCCGTCCGAAAGGAAGAAATTTTATATTGTTATCAAACGAATTTCTATTTTTAGAGAAGAAATTTTTGGCATTATCATACGGTTATTTTTCTTAGAAACTCTTCTAGAAATAGAAATAGAAAAATCTATTTCTGTTCAGAAACTATTTCGAAACAGAGAATGGTTGTCATGTGCGCCCTTACTATCTAGTCTTACCACAATTTGACGACCATCCTCAGAGTAGGCCAACGGCCAGACAAACCCAAAAGACCTCGCAACGTCAGATTGCAGTATTGAGAACAACTTAGTCTATGAATTTTCAATCCATTCTCTTTCATAATCCACACATCGACACCCGTGTGGTTCCCGTTAATGCTAAGGTAGAGACACCCTCCCAGGACAGACATGTCCATGTCAAGCTTATTATCGATAAGCTCAGGCTGGTCCACCACCTTAAAATCCTCAATAAGAAAATCAAAAGCCACCAGCAGTTTCACGGAATCCGACCCCAGCTCCCGAGTCATTATCCAGTGCAGATGGCCGCACATGTAAACCCCCATCTTGCGCGGATCAACCAGGGAATACGGCATGTCCTTGAGCCGCCTCCACGCATCATCGTTCACGCTGTAGATACTAACCTCCAACTCGATCGGTTCCGTCACGAGCTGGGCCAGTCTCAGCAGCACGTAATCGTTGCGCCTCTCGTCGTACCCGAGCCCGTAGACGCAGACGGAGAACACCGACGAGCGCCGCACCTCGACGACGGAGTACGGTAGGAACTTGTGCTTCCTGGTGGCAGGGTTCCACAAGGCGACGTCGTTGGCGGCGTTGGAGATGTAGAGGAGGCCGTTGCAGGAGCCGAGGACGTGGACCTGGTCGTCGTAGCACATGAGCGGGCAATTCATCTCAACAACACCGCCGTGGCGGAGGGAGTAGAGGTCGATGCAGCAGAGGCTGGAGGAGTCGCGGAAGAAGAGGCTGAGGTTGGCAGTGGACTCGAAGGAGCGGGCGAGGTGGGAGCGGACGAAGGTCGGGCCGTCGATGATGTCGCACCACCGCTTGGAGACGGACTGGCACCAGAGCAGCGACTCGACCGGGAGGCGATCCAGGATCTTGGTCACCAGCTCGCCCGGCAGCTCGCCCGCGAGTTCCGCCATGAATGCTCAAGGCCCTACTGCTCTACGCCTCGAAGGAGGAAAAAGATGCGAACTTTTTGTCGTTCGGGCGAATCGATGCGGGGATCGGGGAGGAACGGGTTCGATTCGAGAGCATCGGTGCGAGATCGAGCTCACCTTTTCTGCTGCTTCTTCTTCTTGCTTCTTGTTCACCTTCCTTCTTCGTCTTCTTCCTTCTTCTTGACAAGAGGAGATAGAGACAATAGAGAGAGAGAGAGAGAGAGAGAGAGAGAGAGTACGGGTTAGGTGGGAGATGTGCGGTGCGGAGAAGGCGACCTGGCATCCGTTCCGCACCTGGCTTTTGTATACGGTGCATCCCAACAGCTTGCATCTTATCCGTTCCTCACCATGTTGAAGCTTTTTTTTTTTTCTCTTTCACTTTAGAAAAATTGATACAAATAATACGTCAATTTTGACTTAACATATAATTTATTTAATACGATTCCTGAACTTTGACTTAATATATATATATATATATATATTCAATTTGATTTCTATATTTTTGGTATATATTCAAGGTACAACGCTTGGCGATTGATTCTTGAAACCTGAAGGGTTGTCAAGCTTGCAAGATTTTCACCTACCTCCACTCACTCCAAATACGAATGGCTATTATATCAGCCTATTTAATGGTAGCTAGAATTGAAGTCCTGACTTAATGTTTATCTTCATCACCGTGAGACTTCTTAATTCATCCCCAATTTTTGTCTTCCCAAGGAGGGAAGAATAGGGAGTGACATTGCGAGTCTGCCATCCTACGGTTGTCTATTTCTTCCCCACAAGCTTTTTAAGAACTTGTTCAAGTCATGGTTCTCACCACGTTCAAGCTTTTTTTTTTTTTCCTTTAATTGATATAAATTATCAATCAACTTTGACTTAACATACAATTTGTTTAATACAATTTCTGAATTTAAACTCAATGTATAATATAGTTGCGGAATTTTTTATATATTCAATGGAGTCCTTATACTTTTGGTATATGTTCAATGTGGTCTCTGGATTATATAGTTGAAAAAATTCAATGGTACCATATTGAACATTTTTATATAATTTGATGACTAAATTGAACGTGTAAAAAAAGTTCATGGGCCACATTAAATAAATCAAAAATTCATGGATCAAATTACATATTAGGTCAAAGTTCAAGAATTATACTGAATAAATTAAAAGTTAAGGAATTGCATTGCGGTTGAATTAAAGTTCATAAATTATTTGTGTCATTTTTTCTTGCTTTTAACATCACGAAAAATCTCAAACCACACCACCACCTTGGTGGCCACGATGGTTTGCGCTCTCTCCCCCTCACGAAGGGGAGGAGTTCGAATCCTCTCACGGTTGCTTAGGGTCATAAGTGGGACGCCGGGATGGTGGGTCCTCCCACTCCTCCCAGGTTTACTCGCCGGTTACCGAGGGTGGTGGGTCCTCCCGCTTACGTGTCCTCTCAGGTTTACTCGCCGGTTGCCAAGGGTGGTAGGTCCTCCCGCTTATGTGTCCCCCCAAGTTTACTCGCCTGTCCCCCAGCATTTACTCGCGGCTGCCAACCATATCTTGGGTTCGGGTCACCAAAAAAAAAAAAAAAAAAAAAAAAAATCTCAAACCACACCACCACCTTGGTGGCCATGATGATTTGGGTCGCTTGGGGTCTTAAGTGGGATGCCGAGGGTGGTGAGTCCTCCTGCTTACTTGTCCTCTCAGGTTTACTCTCCAGCTACCAGTTGTACGGGATTCCTAGGTCACAAAAAAAAAAAAAAAATCTCAAACCACATGCGTGTGAATTTTCATATTATGAGCTAATAGACCCAAAAAAAAGTCACAAACCGATGCACTTGATAATAATTTTTAACCATCTATCAGCTTCATCCAAAATTCCACTGTTGCTTCTTCCTTCCTATTCACCTTCCTTCTTCGTCTTCTTCCCTCTTCTTGACAGGAGGAGATAGAGATAGAGATAGAGATAGAGAGAGAGAGAGAGAGGGTATAGGTTAGGTGCAGGATGTGTGGTGGGGAGGAGGCAACCTGGCATCCGCACCCAATTTATGTAGATAGGGTACATCGTGACAGCTTGCATGTTATCTCCAGGGTTCTCACCATGTTCAAGCCTCCTTTTTCCTGTTTCACTTTAGAAAAAGTTGATACAGATGATCCATCAATTTTGACTTAACATACAATTTATTTAATACGATTTCTGAACTTTAATATATATATATATATATATTTCTATATTTTTAGTATATGTTCAAAGTACAATGCTTGGTAATTGATTCTTGAAACCTGAAAGGTTGTCAAGCTTGTAGCAGGATTTTCACACTTACTCCAAGCGCGAGTAGCTATTGTACCAGCTTACTTAGTGGTAGCCAGAACTGAAGTTTTAATGTGATGTTTACTTTCATCATCATGCGACTCCTTAATTCCTCCCAATTTTTTTCTTTTCGAGGAGGGAAGAATAGGGAGTGACATTGCAGGATCTCCCATCCTATGGAAGATCTCTCGTCTATTTCTTCCCCATGAGCCTTTTAAGGACTTGCTCAGGTCATGGTTCTCAGCATGTTCAGGCTTTTTTTTCTTTAATTGATATACATGATCCCTCAATTTTGACTTAACATACAATTTGTTCAATATGATTTTTGAATTTAAACTCAATATAGTCCTTATACTTATGGTATATGTTCAATGTGGTCTTTGCACTATATAGTTGAAAAAATTCAATGGTATCCTATTAAGCATTTTTATATAGTTTGAGGACTAAATTGAGCGTGTATAAAAAGTTCATGGACCACAAAAGTTCATTGATCAAATTACACATTATGTCAAAGTTCAAAAATCATACTGAACAAATTAAAAGTCAAGGGAGCTAAAATTCATATATTTTGTGTAATTTTTCTTGCTTTTATCATCGCAAAAAATCTTGAACCACTTTACCAAATATATATATATATATATATATATATATCTTGAACCACACGCTCTTGAATTTTTATATTATGAGCTAATAGACCAAAGAAAAGTTCCAGACCGATGCACTCGACGATAACTTTTGACCCAAATCCATAAACAGAGAGACCCAATCCATGGGGTATCTCAGCATCTGCAGGTGGCAAAACGCTATGGCGATCAGAGATCGGATCCCATATAGCAACCTCACAGTCAACCACATTAGCAATGCAAAGGGTGGAATGACAAGACCCTAGCAACCTGACATATCTCCACTACCGAGGGTACTATCTCTCCACCTCGTCCGTCAGGGAACCCTGAGCTATACGGCAGAGGCTCAGGGCCAAGGGTCCACGCCAAGAGTTGGCTATCTATAAAGGGACGACACGCACCTGCACTGGAGCAGCGACTTCTCCAGCGATCAATTCCAATATCTCAGCCTGATGAAGCGCTGCGGAGGCTGGCGGTTCCTCCTGTTGGTGCGGGAACGGGCCCTCACCACGTGTGAGTGAATCGGGCGATTGATGGGCTCTCCACTTTCCAAGCTATGTCAAAAGCCTCGCCTTCTCCTAGCTCGATTTTGGCAAATCACGTGATCTATAAGGTTCAATTTGAGAGAATCATCGGGGAAAGAGGATTACTAGTGCGAGTTGATTTTGTTAGGAAACTATCTACTCATACACAATTTGATTTTTATTTTTTATTTTTTTCAAAACAAGCAATTTCCAAATATAAGCATTATATCTGATCCACTCAAGATATTCATCAAATAAGGGATTAAAATAATTGAAAAAATAATCCATTGTCTCATGAATAAAATTAACAATTATTCTAACCCTAAACATCACAACAGACAAGAAAAATCAAAATAATTAAAAATTGATCCAAATCTCACGGATCAAATTAATAATTTTAATGATTTTAAAGCCAAAATATCATCAAAATCAACATAATTAAAAAAATCCAAAATTTTACGAATCAAATTAGCAATTAAAGTTATTTTTTGCCAATAATGTCCTATTGGATAATGCCTAAAGTCTCAATGAAATCACTATTAACATCAAATATTTCAATTTAGGCAATAATATCAAGATGAAATTTAGTTCAAGAAAATTACCTTGTTTGGATTTTTTATTTCCAAAATGGGACCAACGCAAAGAATTCACAATGGTCACCAAGGAACAATACGTGTCTTTTAAAAATAAAAACAATGCCCTCACTCTCATGAACCGGTGCACTTCCAAGCATTAGTCAATCACGGTGGTCGGAGTACAACCGCTAACCAACATCAAAATGCTAGTTCGAATTAACGAAAACAGCATTAAAGTCTTTTTATATTGAAATGCTATCAAGAATCCTAAAAACTTGATAATCTTTTAATCTCATGTCCATGTATGTACGCTTTCCTGTTTGCTTGCCACACCTGCATGCATGCTTGAACTCGAGCAAAATTGAACAATTGACAAAGTAACTCAAATAACTTCTACCATCATACAAACTTTACGTGGCAAATCTTGAGAAACTACATATGGAGGAATCCGTGGATTGAAGCACTTCAAATATTCCTGAACGCCATTACCTTGACACGCACATGAACCGAAGTAGCGACTTCACTGGCAATCCTTACAATTCGAGACGAACCGAAGAAGATGGAGAGGAGAACAAGAAAAGTGGACGGCCTCAGCTCCAATAAAAAGGGCCAAGCGCAAGCATGACAGAAACGGAAAGAAAAAAAGGAGGGAAAAAGGGGAGGGGTGCATGCCGCAGGACCAGAGCATCAATGACGTTTCAATCTAGGAATCTGGACCGAGAAAATACAAAAGTGACACCTCGGACAGGAGGATCGATGACGTCTCAGTCTAGGAATTTGGACAGAGAAATGCAAAGGTGGGGCAGGTCAGATCGGACAAGCGTGCCCCACATGTACCGTGCACGGAGAAGATTTCCAGGGGAAAAAGTGTATGATGACGGGACTCTGGACAACTAAAAAAGACAGTCAACGCAATTCGACCTGCAGAGAAAGTCATGATAATAAGTCAACTACAAGTCTTCTGGTGCAGCTCCCCTGTTCAATCGCAACGGAGAAGAAGACGCGAAAGGCTAAAGAACCCTATCTTGTCCACAAGAGAAGGAATTGTAATTTCATCGTGCTCCTGCATATACGTTCAGTAAGATAGAGCAAATAAGCGGATGCAACAAGTCGGAAACTTCTGGTATCAAAGTACATTTAAACCACAACATGCATTCGGAGTACACTCCAGAGTACATCAGATTCGACTTCGTTTTGGGTGATTACAACGGAGATCTTTGATTATCCTTCCAAACGCTTAGATGAAATCCAAAACTCCACAAACAACAATACAAGCCTATATAATTAATGTGTCATAAGCTGATATATCAAAACCCGCATATCACATAAATGAGGTGCTCAAGCCCCCATTCTAATATGACCACTAAAAGGGCAAAAAAAAAAAAAAAGTTTCACTCTCGATCTTCAATCTATCCATATGAAACTCTACTATCCCGTGAGACACTGATTGCTTAAGTGATAATGGCTTGGAAGCATTGGAAGCATCACTCGGAAAACAAGCTCTGGGATTGCCAGTACCTGTCCTAGATCAGTGGACATTTTGCTTCTGACTTGCCTATCCATATTTTTTTTTTTTTTTGGGTAAAGACATGCCTATCCATCTTCATTCTATATGATGTGATGTTGCTAGTTCAATCTGCTAGTTAGACTAGTCAGAGAAGCTGCGGTGAATCAATCAATCAATCTTAGCTAAGGAAAGCTTTTTTTTATTCTAATTGGACACCCATTGGAAAGTGGATGAAAGAGACCTGGAATAAGCAACCGTATAGCTAGCATTGACCTAGACTGTCTGGGTAGATCCAATACTAGCATTATGAGGCAGTTTCTTTGTGTAGAGGGGCTCCTTGTTCGATGCAAGATAGATTGAGATAGAGATGTGTGTTGAGTCAAAAGAGTAATCGGAATACTAGATCAAACAAAGCTGACATGGGAGAGAGTGCTGCTTTGTCTATCTCCCAAACATGTCGATACTTTGACTGCTAGGATAGGAGCTAAATAAGGAAAGCTCTCTGCACAATCACTTGTGCACCTGGCTTGATGGAAATCCCTAATTGCATACTGGCATATCCTAAATAAAATCTATTGCCTATCTCTCAGCTAGAAGAGAGTAGAGTTTCTTCATTTTCTCTTATATAAGATCTTGATTGGTTATATAAGAGAATAGACGCTAGAGCTAGTTTTCTAGAATAGAGAACATAGAAGGAAACTTCTCTCAAGGGAGTCTAACTAAGGCATTCTCTCATTCATGTTGAAAAGCGCTTTCAACCTTGATATCGGAAGACCAGGAAAGGTGAACTCCACTCCCATTTGAATGAGACAAAGACACGTTTTGGATACCATTGATGACCATTGGAGCTATTGAAGGTGATTGGGGTGAGAGACCCTTGGGAGAGGATTGATAGTCTATTTCACTCGACCATCAAACCATAGTACAATGCGATGCTTGCGAGTCAATTGCACTATTGGTTCTTGCCTACCAAGAGGATCTGACCAACTTGAACTAGAACTGGGACTATTGCTAAATCCATCCCAGTCCAAGACTATACTCCTGGGCACAGGCTTTCCTTTCAAGACAAAAAAAGAAAGGGGATGTACACAATCCAATAAGTTAGGGCACAAGGCTGGCTTGCAATTGGATGACTAGGATCATTGTCTGCACTTAAGAAACCATGGACAGACTACCATCGAATTGGACTTCCACTGGCTAGTCTGGCAAATGAGAGAAAGCTACCAGTCTCAGCAATTATAGCTTATACAATATCGAACGTTGATCTTGTCTTTCCCCATCTCCTTTGGCAAAAAGGGCTCCAACAAGGGTTTCCAAATAGCGCACACGGGATCCACTGTAATAGTTAGCAAAGGACTCTAATGCGCAAAAGCATTTTTGTCTCAGTCTAAGTAAGGAAGGGAGGTTCTACAGTGCTAAAGTGATAATTGAGACAGGGAGAAGAATGTTGGAACAAAAGAGCTACAGACAAGAAGAACTACCCATGACCAATGTACCGATTAGGAACTAAGACAGATGAGCTTCCCTCACCAAACTCACTAAGCGAGGGCCTTGTTCAAGTCTTCCAATACATAGTGCGGAAGGTTCAAAGTAGGAATCTATATTTGCCCAATCTGATCCATAAGGCTTCTTCCGTACAAAGAAGTGTTTCGGGGTGGAGAGATGTATGGAATGAGTGGTTCACGCACACTAGATGGCTTAACTGAGAGACCCTCTTCACATCACACACACATATAAGGGCTAGTGCTTGCCGAGCTGTTTAAGATGACTAAGATAAGCAACTATGACTAGGAGTGGGTACTAATGGAATCCATTTGACTATTTCCCTGAAGCTTCACATCAAGCTATGAAAGAAAGCTTGGGCAAAAGGAAAAAGCTCTCAGAAACAAAGAGGTTAACTTATCACCCTATCCATTTGCTTATACTACATTATGATGAAAAACTCTTTGTTCATTTTTTCACAAATAAGGAACACTGGGAATTTGCGCTCCAGGATCCTTGATTAGGCCTAGATCAGAGGAAGACAAAGAATCCGAGTCAGCCAGAAAAGAGAAGACCACTCAATTCACCGATTGGTGACGGAGCCTTCACCATCTGATCGGATCGGTCTTAGACTATTGGATTGGAGTTGAGCCCAATTCTTCGCCTTTGAAGGTAGGTTCACGCCCATGAATGGTCTAAGAGGTTCAATAAATAAATAAATAAATAAATAAAAAGCCTACGAAAGAGTGAGGACTATAACTCAAACTAAGGGGAGGGGCTCCTGTCTTATACGATCTTGGAGAGAGGTCTTTGTCTCAGCACTCAAAGTACAAGAAAGAGGCCTACTCGACAAGCAAAAAAGCACGGAAATGAAAAGAGAAAGTCTCCTTCATGACTCTAGATAGCCTTCAACTTCCTTTAAGCCTAGTGAAATCAATCCCACCTGTCCCTTAGTTCAGCGCAAGAGAATGGATAAAAGAATAAATTTAAAATCCCATATCGACATTGGAATCAACAGTCAAGGAATCCAATCATTCCCACTTGGATAGGATAAGAACCTGCCCTCCACTATCAAATCTTATTGTGAGAGTTTTCAGTGTGATCCAATCAATGGCAGAGAATCTAACTCAACTCTCTTCCTTTCCGTCTTTAAACCCACCGCCCTATACTGCGAAATGAGTTTGTTTCATAATAAGTTGCAAAAGAACTAGAATGAACACCATTTGGAGCTATGTCTGAAAGAAAGCAGATTAATGTAGGTACGCTTAGCGCTTGGTAGGTCAGGAGCAGAGGTTGTAGTATAGTTGTTCCAAATCCAATTTCTGAAGCACAAGGGATATCCAGTTCGCTTTTCATAGGTTTTCCTAATCAAAAAGCGCTGTTATAGCAAACTAACAACTATAGTTTCTAATGAAAGGAAATGGGCTAGCCAAACCTGACAATAAGATGCGAGAATGATTACACGATTTCTGTTCAAAGATGACAGGATTTAAACCTTCCCTCAAGTAGACGGGCAAGTCTGACGTCACCGTCTCCTTCTCTGGAGAATCGCTGAATATCTCTGAGTTTTTCACACCAAGCCATACATCCTGCAGAATCCACATAAGAAAAGGCCAAGCACGAGCAATTTCCTAGGCACCAACTTCGACATCCTTCTGCGTTAGCTATGTTTGACAAATAATCAGCAGAATCAGGCAATTTCATATGTTTTATTTGCCAGAACACGTCTTTTTCCACGGTCGTCATGGCTGCTGCATGTGCGGATTTCTGACAATTTAATTCCATTTTCCTAACGCACCCTCCAGTCGAGTTTCCTCTGTTCCACTCTCATCTGACCTGGGTTTAGACCCTTTTAAGCAGCTGCATATAGTTGAACTAAACGTGTCGCAAACTCCAAAAGGACCACATGTTCCATAAATTTCCCAGCGGTTAGTTTGTGATGCTTCCCAGTTTTTTTACCATCTATTGCCCCAACGAACAGACTCTATAGATCCTTCTGATGAGATGAAACTATATCCAAAGGAGGAGTTGTAATTACTGCGGGAATAATATGTTGTTCCATGGTCGATATTTTGCTGGAGCTCATAGCCACTCAGATATGTGTTGCTCATGGTCGGCATTCCATTAAACTTGGATTTATCCCGCTGTCCGCTTCTCCAATATGGATTTGATCCATTCCTAGCGAAAAGCCGAGGCGGTGTCTCTAATGTCACTCCAAGGACAAAGCTTCCGGGCGATGGTTCATCTTCACCTTTCCAGGAAATCAAGTATTTTTTCTTTCCTGTTTTCACATATACTTCGATCTTCATGTTTGGCAGGAGAGTGTCGGTTGGCTCATCGAAGCTTTGTAGGAAAAAAAAAAAAAAACTGATGAGAACCAAATAAATTTGTCTAAGGCGTGCAAGCGTAGGCACTGTCCTTAAGGATAATTCCGTCCCTCGGAGTGTGAAACTCGGTGCGATAGGCTTCTGATGGCTATCCTCCCAAGATACAACAGACCTTCTTCTATATTCCGCACTGAATATTAGAAGGAACAGAAACAACGTCTATGTATAACCCAGCAAGGAAAAGGAAATGAAAGATTTCAAAAATAAAGAATATTCTCTGTTTCATTCAGTGTGTATTTTTAAGATTGCCAGATTTTATATTTAGACAAAATAGCGCCTTTAAAAGAGCCGTTGTAAAATAATGAAAGATTTATTTGAGAAATAAATTAAACGTTACAAAATGATTGAAAAGCCGTTATATGACCGTTAAAAAACCGTTAAAAATAATGATGGTTTTCAATGTGGTCATAACTATTATCGAAGTTATTATTGTAAATATTTTAAAATATTATTGAAATATCCAACAATCCCCCACATATTTCAAAATATTTTAAAAATAAAAAATTAATATGATGCTGGGTTATTGGAGTGTAATGCATCGGAACCGGTGCTTGTTAGGCTATGAACTAGCCCTAGAAAAAATGAAATATAATTCACAAAATTTTGGTGAAGTTTGAAACTTCTATGAACCAAAAAATTTCTTTTGTGAATTATAATTTTCATCAATCATATTGCACTCCCACAAACTTTGTTGTTCAACGAGGTTTTGCGCTAATAGGCCATGCGCGTGCTTGGTTTATTCATAAGTGCTTTAGAGATTTTCGCCAAAAATTCTCATAGGAGCGGCCCCACTCCACACTTATATAGGTGATTCCATCAAGTGTATTCTACAGCTTAATACACTACCAATAATGGCTATGGAATTTCATTAAGAGCTTAGCTCAACCTCTTTTTTCCTTACAATTTTGCAACATTCTCATCTTAGGATAGACAATAATTTTTAATAGTGCATTACTAGAATAACAAGTGACTTGTTATTACCCATATGAACCTGATTCATGGGATCGCCAATCACATAGGTTGGGTTACCATCACTGTTACTTTTCCTCAATTGGCTTAAGTCTCATTCCCCTTGATGTGTCATAAATTAATTTTCTTCCCACAGGTTTAGTCAGAGGATCAACCAAATTTACTTTTGACTTTACAAAATCGATGGATATAATTCAATATTTAAGCAGCTGCTTTACTACATCATGTCTCAATCGAATGTATCTATTTTTACCATTGAAAGCTTTATTATTTGCAATGGCTATTGTCGCTTGGCAATCACAGTGCATAGACACAGAAGGTGTTGGTTTCATTCCCAAAGGAGAGCCACAAACTTTGACTCCATGGTGGATTTAGCAATTATTGTTTGTTTGGCTAACTTCCAAGTTACAGTACCTCCACCAAGTGTAAACACATATCCACTAGTGGATTTTGTCTCATCTGAATCCAAAATCCAATTAGCATCATTGTATCCTTCTAATACAGTAGGAAATCCACTATATAAAATACCATAATTCATGGTTCCTCTCAAATATTTCATTAATCTGCTCAAAGCAGTCCAATGATCATCATTGGGATTTTGTGTATACCTGCTCAGTCTACATACAACGTAAGCTATATTAGGTCGTGTATAATTCATCAAATGCATTAAACTCCCAATAATTTGAGCATACTTAGATTGAGCCACACCATCTCCTTTATTTTTCATTAATTGGATATTGGAATCATAAAGAGTATTCACAGGTTTGGCATCAAAGTGATCATATTTTTTAAGTAGCCTCTCCACATAATGTACTTGAGTAAGCATTAGGCCATTATCACTTTTTATGATTCTAACACCCAAAATAATATTAGCTTTTCCCATGTCTTTCATATCGAATTTAGAAGTCAAAAAACATTTTGTTTCATTCACTACATCAATACACGTACAAAAAAAAAGCATGTCATCAACATATAAGCTAATAATTATAAATTCACCATCAACAGTTTTTGTGTATACACATTTATCTACTCCAATAGAGAAAAATCCATTACTAAATAGAACATCATTAAATTTCTCATACTATTGCTTTGGCACTTGCTTTAAGCCATATAAGGATTTAACAAGTTTACAAACTTTGTTTTCTTGGCTAGGAAAAATACAATCCTCAGGTTGCACCATGTAAATTCCATCTTCCAAATCACCATTTTAAAAAGCTGTTTTAACATCCATTTGATTAACAATAAGTTTATAAATAGAAGCCAAAGCAATTAAAATACGAATTGATGAAATTCTTGTAACTTGAGCAAAAGTGTCAAAATAATCAACATTTTGGTTTTGAGTAAAACCTTTTGCAACTAATCTTGCTTTATATTTATCAATAGAACCATCAGGATTATATTTTCTTTTAAAATCCATTGACAACCAATCGGTTTTATACCGGGTGGTAAATTAACTAATTTCCAAGTTTGATTTTGTAAGATAGAATCAATCTCGATTTTTATAGCTTCTTTCCAAAAATTGCTTTCTGAGGAAGATATCGCTTCAGAATAAGTCAAATGATTATTATCAATAAGATAAGTATAAAAATCATTCCCAAAAGAAGTTTCTTTCCTTATTCTTTTGCTCCTTCTCAATTCATCATTTGAATTTTCGAAAAAAATTTTATGAATAAGCGCAGGAGAAATATTATCAACACTTAATGGAAAAATATGCTCAAAAAATTATGCATTTTTTGTCTCAACTATAGTATTATTATCAAGCACATCACTTTTTAATACAAGAAATCTATATGCAGCACTATTTTCAGCATAACCAATAAACATGCAGTCATATGATTTAGAGCATATTTTCCTTTTCTTAGAATTAGGAAGCATAACCTTAGCAAGACACCCCCACACTTCCAAATATTTTAAATTAGGACGATAACCTTTCCAAAATTCATAGGGTGTTTTACCCGTTTTCTTATGAGGTATTCTATTTTGGATGTGATATGCAGATAAAATAGCTTCACCCCATAAATTATTTGGAGCATTGGAACTAACAAGCATAGAATTTATCATCTCTTTCAAAGTCCTATTTTTTCTTTCAGCTATGCCATTAGATTCAGGGGAATAAGGAGGCGTAGTTTCATGAATTATTCCTTCATTTTCACAAAATTCATTAAGCAATACATATTCTCCACCTCTATCAGATCTAATTCTTTTTATCATTTTATTCAATTGGTTTTCTACCTCAGCTTTATACAAAAGGAACATATCAAAAACTTCATCTTTATGCCTAAGTAAATAAACTTTAGTAAATCTAGAATAATCATCAATGAAGGTCACGTAATATTTTTTACCTCCTCTAGTCATAGTTTGTTTTAAATCTCCTAGATCGGTATGAATTAAACTCAACAAATCAGATTCTCTATTTACAAAAATACAAGGCTTTTTTTGTTAATTTTGTTTCGGCACATATTATACATTTATTAAAACATGGGTTTTTAATTCCAGAAATTAAACCGTGTTTTTGCATTTTCTTAATATAAGAAATACTAACATGACCTAATCTACCATGCCATAAATCAACAGATTCAGCCAAGTAAGTGAAAGCAATAGCATTTTCATTAATAACATTAGAAATGTTAAGAACAAAAAGTCTTTGATTACAATAACCCTTTCCTACAAACACATTATTTTTTGTCATTACAATCTTATCAGATTCAAATGACACCTTCACCCCAACCTTTCCTAAAAGCTCTACTGAGACCAGGTTTGCCTTTATATTAGGGACATGTAATACATCATTCAGGGCCAAAGTCTTGCCATATGTGAGCTTGAGAAGAACGTTTCATTTCCCAAGAATTTGAGTTGTTCTTGAATCACCAAGATAAATAATTTCTTCTCCTTCCCCTACTGGCGTGTATGAGGAAAAGGCATTTTTGTTTGCACAAATATGCCTGGTAGCACCTGAGTCTACCACCCACTCTTTCACATTGGCCACAATGTTGGCCTAGGAAATAACCGAAACAATTATATCATTAGAGTCATCTGCTTTAACCAAATTGACTTTTGATTTAGCAGGATTGTCATTTCCCATTATTTCCTTTCTGCAGTGCGCTGCATGTTGACCTGGTTTTCCACAAACAAAGCAAGAGCCTTTCTTTTTTAAGGTGGGGTGAGCAACCTTGGGTTTGCAATCAAGTTTTTTGTTATAATACCTATTTTGGCAATGTTGAAATTTGCCTTGCACCAAATTTTGCCCTGGTAGCAATTTCCTTAGCTTTGGCAGCCTTGATCTCCTTGTGAGTTGTATCCTCAATGACAATATGCACGATCAGATCAGCTAATGACAATTGTTTGTCCTTGTGCTTGAGTTGTTGCTTGTAGTTATTCCAAGACTCCGGCAACTTTTCAATCAGCAGGCCCGCAAGAAATTCTTCTTGTAAATTGATGTTTTCTGCCTTCAAGTCCTCCACTAGCTTGTGATATTCATTGATTTGTGTCTTGATCTCCTTATAATCGAACAATTCCCATCGATAATAATTTCCGATTACAAATTTTTGTCTACCCACATCTTCGGCAGTGTACTTTGCAGTCATGGAGTTCCATATTTGTTTCACTTCCTTCTACGGACAATAGACATCAAACAATTCATTAGAAAGAGTACTAATAATTGTATGCCTACATACCTTATTAGCATGTATCCATTGATCTCGAAGCTTGTTATCAGTTGGTTCACCCTCCATAAGTGTGAAAGCCATGCCGTGCACATCTAAGATAGAGAAAACCCTTTCTTGCCACCTTCTAAAATTGTTGCCATTGAAAACTTCGATCTTCGATATGTCGGGGAATGGTTTGGCATAGGACATATGTGGTAGTGGTGGTAGTGCAACTGGATTGGTGGAGATTGAGGCATCAGCAGCAGTATCAACTTGATGCTCCATGGGACTTATCATTAAGATTGTAGAAAAAAAAAACTAATGAGAACAAATAAATTTGTCTGAGGTGTGCAAGCATAGGCACTGTCCTTAAGGATAATTCCGCCCCTCGAAGTGCGAAACTCGGTGCGATAGGCTTCTGACGGCTATCCTCCCAAGATACAACAGGCATTCTTCTACATTCTGCACTGAATATTAAAAGGAACAAAAACAACGTCTGTGTATAACCCAGCAAGGAAAAGGAAATGAAAGATTTCAAAAAGAAAGAATATTCTCTGTTTCATTCAGTGTGTATTTTTAAGATTGCCGAGATTTTATATTCAGACAAAATAGAGCCGTTAAAAGAGCCGTTGTAAAATAATAAAATATTTATTTGAGAAATAAATTAAACGTTACAAAACGATTGAAAAGCCGTTATATGACGGTTAAAAAACCGTTATGTGACCGTTAAAAATAATGATGGTCTTCAATGCCGTCATAACTATTATCGAAGTTATTATTATAAATATTTCAAAATATTATTGAAATATCCAAGAAGCTTTCCCACATTTCATTCGCATTCCCGTCTTGAAGAACAAGGTTTCCAAAGTCTGAAAGCACTGCTGCAGAATAATTAGACTTCGCCATGACATTTGTAGACCAGACAGCATTTTTTCGCCCATCAAGAAGCTTCAGATTTCCATCTCCGCCAATTATCAAACTTGCAGATTGATCTTTGTATCCAAGTGGCTTGTCCCTGTTGGCCACCCAGACAACTTTGGAGAAAGTCGTGTTCTTGTACCATATTCCTACGTACTGCTTTTCTGATCCATTAGGCCCGAAGAACCCGAGCTCGAAGATTTTATGAGGAGAGACAAGGGTTTGGTTCTGAATGAGTGGCCTTGATGCAGTTATATTGTAAATTGTGCTACTTTGAAGTGCTTGAAACAGCGAGCAGATGAGCAAAGAATACACAAATACATAATCATAACAATGATGAATAAATTCAAGAAGCATTTGTGAAAATTGCCCTGGGAAATTTCACCTGTTATAGGCAGATCGAAAAGGATAAAAATGGGATTACTGTGAGCCAAGCTTATAGTGCTTAGATCCTCTGTATAAGTGCACTCACAAAATGCCAATATTCCTTCGGGATAGTG
This sequence comes from Eucalyptus albens, assembly GCA_014182695.1. Classification (NCBI taxonomy): domain Eukaryota; kingdom Viridiplantae; phylum Streptophyta; class Magnoliopsida; order Myrtales; family Myrtaceae; genus Eucalyptus; species Eucalyptus albens. The sequence continues at coordinate 58,165,942 of CM024650.1, read as the reverse complement.
GTATTTAATGACCAGAAGAGTTTCGTTTGGCGATAGTAAAATGGTTTGAGTCGGAACTGTAGCTCCCAACATCAATCATTTTTTAAAGTATAGCCTCCATGACTCACCATGGTTGGGCTTTTCTTCTCCACTTCTCGAAAGTTGACGGGGTTTCATAGGTAATATTTAGATCTTACTGAATCAATAGAAGTATTTGTGGCTTCTATTGATTTAGTAAGATCTAAATATTCCTTTTTCGTTATAAATGACAAGATATCGAGACGTTCAGGATTTAGGAGAATGAATTCATCTGCTGAATTTGAATGCATTCATTCTTCCTATTATATATAAGAATAGGGTAATGGCTAGCTATATAGTATATTAATAAAAACCTCGAATTTAAGCTCATTGAATAATATTTAGTCTAAATAAATTAGTCTGGCTGACTTCGTGATTCCGTGGGACTTCTCCTTCGGTCCAACCACTCATCATTGCATTTATGTTCGGCCACAATTGTGAAAAGAAGAAGATTGTGCATGGATTTCATTTTGCATTTATTTTTTTGCATGTGTAGGAGACAAAGAAAGTGGAACAACGTGCATGTTTTATTCAATTCTGTCAAGCTGGAGAAAATATTGACTACATCTACTGCTCCAGGGTGGCAAATAAGAAGGCACTCAAATTGCGCCACGTGTCCAACGTGGGCACAAAAATATTGGGTGGGTTTAACCCAACACGTAGGCATATGGGTAAAACAATCAGCGATCGACGCATGGCTCCACGTAGGCGAGGATGTCAGGCGTTTAAAATTTGCGCGCGCCGCTCGTGGGCCCACCACTCTGACGCTCTCTCTCCTCTGCTCTCCTCTGCGACATGTCCACTCGTCCTCTCTCTCCTCTCTTTCTCTCTTTCCCCGTTCTCCCCGTTCTCCGTTCCGTTTTGCGAGAGAACAAAATCGCAGGGCTTCTCTCCGAATGCTCTTCCCCTCCTCTGCTCTCTCTCCTCCGCTGGTTGCTGCGCGACGCCGACGCCGACGCTCTCTCCTCCGCTGGTTGCCCGCAACGCCGACGCCGACGCCGACGCCGACGCCCTTTCCACCTCCGCTGACGCGTCTACTCTCCTCCGCTGGTTGCCCACGACGCCGACACCCCTCCGTCGGTTGCCTCCGTCGCCCCCAACTCCGATGCGGACGCGGACGCGGACGCCGACGCCCCTCCACCTCCGCCTCCGCCCCCGACGCCGTCGCCGACGCCCCTTTCGCCTCCCTCTCGCGACCTCTCGCTCCGCTCTCTCCCTCTTTCCTCGCGGAGCGCCCTTGCTGGCTAACCCCGACGCCGACGAACCCCGATCGCGTTTTGGCCTCCCTCTCCGCGAACGAAGGTCGTTCTCTCTCTCTTTCCTCCGCGAATCGCCCCCGCTCCCGAACGCGGACGCCGTCGACGCCGACGCCGTCGCCTCCCGCCGTCGCCTTCCCAAGCCCCACCATAGGCACCCCATTGGCGACTCCCGTACGTCCGGAGGTTCGTTTTTCTTTTTCTTTTGGATTCCACTCAGTAGAATTCATGTTAAGGTTTATAGTCGGATAAGGATGGAGCACATTTGCATTAGGATTCCACTCGGTAGAATTCAGAGGAAGATTCGGAAGGAAGCAAGTAGACCTTGTTTTTATTCAATAAGCAAATCTGTTGGTTTTCTGGACAAAGAACTTGCTGCTAGTGGGTTTACTAGAAAAGAGCAAGATGATATGGACAAGGTATAGTGATTCACGATGATTTGCAAATCGTTAACATTGTGTTGTCCAACTGCTTAATTTGGTGTTAGACCTAGTGGCTGACCATAATTGATTATTCTGGTTCATGCTTGGACCACTTAGGAGTGTGCCTATTTAGTCTTATTCCTTCCATGGATTTTACTCTTTGTCATTCTTGGCTTCTGTCAGCTCCTTTTCTCACGATCATCTTCATTCTCTTGCATCCGAAAGCCAAAATAATATCTGGCCAATTGCCTGCATTGTGGTTCCTGGCTTTGCATGTTTGGTCCTTGATTGGAAGTGGAAGTGGAAGTACTTTGGTTGTATTTTAATTTTTGTTTTCTGTTTTCTTGGAAACGTGTGAATGAAAATGAAAATTCTCTAACGGGATGAAAAATGGGAGTATATGCTTGTATTCCATCAAAGCTGTAAAATAGAAATTTTTCTTTTTCCTTCCAAAGATCTGTGCTTTTGTTAGAATGAATAAATACTAGATACACCAAAATGTCATTTTCAGCTTTGAACTCTTTTTTTCATTCATAACATGCTTTCCATTGTCGAAGTTGTAAAATAATTTCCAGTGTCTTTCCAAACGTGTTTTTGAAGCTGCCGCATTCTGAAATGTAAATGAAAACAGCATATACAAATTTTCTGGAACCAATTACATGTTGCCCTGGAGAATTTTGTGCAACTAGTTGACACATTAATCGAAAGTTCATCCCTAGCGTGTCATTGATTGAGTATTGTAAGTGTGCATTGTCCATGATGCGATATTAACCTTCTCTTATTGGATTCCTTTGATATAGTTCGTCGAAGAAGAAAAGGACCAGGATATATGTTATGATGATGAAGAAGATAGTGCTGGAAGGGATGAAACAATCATGAGTGATGTTGACTCTTTGCATCTGTTGGATCGGTACTAGTATCGAGCATTCGCTGTGATAGGCCTGAAAATCAACATTGCTGAAACTTTGTGAAACCTATAACATCGGGCATGAGATTTCCTCTTTTACTGGAAGCTATGTTGTTCGATGTGCTTTATTTTCAAAACTGGGCAGATCTTTTAAGACTATTGGAGCACTTGAGTGACTTTTCACCGGATAAGATGAAGTCATGTTTTATATATTCGTTTATGAGAATTTCCTGGTTTGTTTCCTGGATGGTTAACTGGAGGATGCAGTATTAATTTTCTGGCAGTTAGCTGAGATCCACCTTAAAATATATTTTAAAGTTTAATGTGCTGACTTACTCAATATTATATCCTATTCCTGCTATTTGTATGACCAGCCAGGGCACATTGTAGAAGGAAATGAGGAGGAAATCAAAGAAAATAGACAGATGTGAAGGACAACTCAGCAAACCTTGGTGTGAGGGATACTTCAATGAGGTAAGTATATATGGTGAAATTTTTTTAGGCATTAGGTCTGGCTTTCGCCCACTAGCTATGTAGTCTTGGATAGTGCGTGACAGCACTTTTGATTATCAACATAAGCATGAAGGTTGAGTAATATGAATCACATTGAAGACATTCTGGCTTGCAGATATCTTGAAGTTCGATCTACCTTTGTTGTGTTCTATGATGCTCAGGCCCATTTTGATAGTTTTGGGCTTGGGTTCCTTGTTTGAGAACCTCTGACTATACTCGAGTGTTTAGTCTCTGTACTTGTGACAAATTTCATAGACAACGATGATGAATAAGCTTTGAAAGATGCCAGCTATCCGTGAAATGAACTTATCTCTCTATGTTCTCCTTTAAAATCCCATTTAATGGCACCTGATGGAATGGCTAATTCAAGTAAGTTTCTGGCTTGAGGTCTTTTGAATTTAGCAGCTCAGAATTTGGACTTGTTTGAACTTACAAAAATGAGCTATTCGTAAATTTGCTTCTCGAAATTTTTGCTGATAAATACATGCGATTTTAGCTTGAGTAATTGTGTTGCTGTCAACTTTTTTCGAGGGGATAATGGACTAGTATAGTGTTTACTAATTGTTGTGTTTGGTGCTTTTTCACATGTGTTTATCAGTGAGTCATCCGTAGTTTATTGAAAATGAAAAGTGAATTAAGTTTTTTAAAGAAGTTTTTCCATAGTCATCACTTATCATTGTTTATTGCTCTTTCTTGTTAGCTTCAGTAATGAGAGTTTCTTTTCCACCTGGTGCAGGATGAAAGTGAAGAGAATGCGAATGATGCCGAGTTGGTAAAGCGCCCTGAACAAGTAGAGACGGCGAGCAATTGCTGCTGTTCATAGAGGAGGGAAGACCATTGCTTCTAGAAATTCTTACAAGGACAAAGGTGGAAGGTCATCTCACTATTCCAAAATTCAAAAACAATTAAGCTCCCGGTAGTGCACTTGGAAGAATTCAGCAGCATGTAGGGGCTGGAGGAAGGTGTGAGTTTAAGACTTCGTATTATAGCATATTTCGCTAGGGAAGATAAAGGAGATTTTTGTGTATTGGAAGTATAGATAGGTGGCTATTTTGCTGCAGAATATTTGGTAATAGTCATTCGTAATGATGTTATGTAATAGTCGGTTACCATATCAAAAGAAAAGCCACACATGCAATTTTGTACAGAAAGAGGAACCCCTTCTAATATGTTGGTCATTACTTGTCATATGGAGATTGTGTGCAATTAATTTGTTATTTGCTGCTACTCGTTGATGTAGTCATCTTCCAAAGGTTTCAATCTTTTTGAAGAGTTGTGCTGACTGTTAAGGATATGTAAGCTTTGTGGAGAAAACTTTGGCATGTACCGATATCCTGTATTTTTCTATTGCAGTCTGTGGAGCGAATGAGGAAAGAGATGGAAAGATTTGATCGTGAAAGAAGGAAGGAAGAAGAAAGGTTGATGTGTGAACAGCAGAGAGAGGAGGAGAGATTGCTACGTGAGCAAAGGCGTTAATCAGAGCGACGGGAGAAGTATTTACAGAAATAATCTATTAAGGTAAGTATTTGAGCTTGATATTATATTTTAACTAGTTAGTTTCTTTTGCTTTATTTGATTGGTTAAGCAGCATCTCTTCTTTTCTCTTTTCTTTACCAACTTCTCTGGTTTTTTTGTTTGGAAGGCGGAGAAAAAGAGACAAAAAGAAGAGCTTCGTCGAGAAAAAGAAGCAGAGAGACGAAAAGCTGCAAAGTGGAGAAGGCCACTTTGCTCGCAGAATTGCCAAGGAATCCATGGAGCTTATGGAGGATGAACAGCTGGAGCTGATGGAATTGGCCGCTACAAGCAAGGCACGTACTTAAATGTGATCATAAATCATTTTTATTGTTTGTGGACCTTTTGCCAGAAAGGATTCAGTCTATAGAGTTCTAATGACCTCCATCTTTTCTTTGCTCCCGTATATGCAGCGTGATTGTGGAAGACCTCCTATACCTAGAAAAGACCCAGGAGCAAAACCTGAAGAGGAGCCTCTATTATCAAATCACCCTTATGTTGATAAGGTATATGTGTAGATAAGATCCATTTTGCAGTAATGCATCTGTTGAAATTCCAGCCACAAAGTATATGAAGTGTCTTCTTTACAAGTGACCATCGCATAATTGCTAAATCATCTTTGTATTGTAGGCCATCGTCGGGTATTAGCAAAGCACATTTAGTATATCTTGATCTATTCTCTAAGGGCACTTGTTGACTAACTTCCTATATAAAACGCATGGCAAGTGTTCCCGAATGGCAACTTTTTCCGAAAAATTTGCTAATGGATTCCATATTGATGGTTCTTTGTTCAAGTTTTTGGTTTTAGGTTGCGTACATATTGACACACAAATTAATCACAAATATATGGCAAACAAGAGGTCCCAAGTGTACTTAAAAGACTAGAGTGGGGGTACATCCTTAGGCAACAAATTTTGACTGCTACTTAAGTGTCTACCTTCATGACTCCTACCTTTTTGGAGGTAAGAATCAATTAGGTGCACTTTGGACTATGCGTTTGTCATTCATGTTAGGTAATTGGGTTTAAGCGCCCGTCCATGTTAGGAAGGGAAATAAGAAAACCCTAGTGGCTCACACGTTTGTTTGTGGGCAAAAACTTAAAGACCTTCTCTAGGTCTTCTAAGGGGTTAACCCTTCTGGACAAACTTTCTTAACTTGATCCTTGGGTTTTGTTACCAAAACTCAAGCAATGAACACAATGATGTCCTTCATGTGTGCAAGATGGTTGAAATTTCCTTTGCGAGTAACCAAAGTCATTGGCATTTGTTTCAACACTAAATAATGTTTCTAAAATTCTGATTGAATATATTCATTTTCACTCAACTATTCTGTTATGCAATGAGGTTTTCTTTTCATACCTTTCACCCTTGTTATGCACTGCAACCATAGCTTCATGGTCTATAATGAGTGTAGAAAAGTACTGATAGCTTAGTTAGCTTTATACTAAACTTCAAAAGTCTGCGGTCTTTCAAATGCCACTCCTGCTCATGAGTGAATTGTCATTATTACAATATTTGGGGTGGTGTGGCTTTATGCAGTTGTGGCAGATACATGTCACTGAGCAAATGATTTTGGATGATTTGGAGGCCAATCCCTGAGAAGTACCAAAACCAAAAATTATCTGAGTTGGTTGATGATGATTATGATGAAGAGAAGAGTGTTGAATATACTAAGGCTTACTATAAGAAGTCCTTAATACCAAAAGTTATTTTGGTAGGTTATTTGATGTTTAAGATACATCAATCTTATAATTGGTGATTTCTCGATGTTGCCTCGTATTTTTGGGCAGAAAACTAGTGTGAGAGAACTTGACTTGGAAGCAGCTTTAGCTGAGCGTGAGGTTAGTTATTGCTTTGTTGTTGCACAGATTGTATCTTCCCTACTCAAGTACTGTTCATATGAAATTTTAGTCACTGTATGCATATGTCCCATTTTGTCCAGATTTAGATGATACTCTGGTTTTGTTTGCCAAGTCACTTTATGAGATATCTGTTAATTGGCTTTGTGTCTACATGTAGTTCCATAAGAAAATGAGAAAAGAAGCAGAAGAAAGGGGAGAGGCATATAAAATTTCCAAATTCAGGCGAAATATTGAGATGGATGAGTATGACTTGATGCATTGGCGTCGGTCATTTGAAGAAAGAGAAGCCTTGATCAGGGATATCAGCTGGTAATCCCATGTCATTATAACATATTTGACTCTTTTGATATTGAATCCAATTTATGTTTCCAATTGCGAATTGTTTGATGTTTGTCGTCTTTACTAACTGGGCATTTTGGGAAACAAAACTAACCATAAAAGGATGCAATCACCCAATCTATTTTTTTCCTTTATATCACATGTAATATGTGAAAGATTCCACGTGCCATGTATGTTGCCATTGACAGATTTCCAGGAATGACAGAATTTAGCACATGTTTGGTACTCTTATTCCTACAATGTGCCACTTCGCTTTGGGCTTTACTATTTGTCATAAGAGGGTAAGGGAAAAGAAATCAGTTGCACTGAGAAAATGGTTCAATATTGCAGTTTGCAATTAGAAAAGGGAAAGAAATAAAAACGGTCCATGAAAGGGACTAATGTTTGCTTTTGTGAAAGGAAAACTTAGTTCATTCAAATTTTGTCAAATGAAGCAAAATGATTTTGGTCACTATCTACCTATTGATAGCCTTTACTTTCATACGTGTGACTTATAATTTTCTTGTGGGCATCTTACTGCATCTTACTGTATACAATGCATGCTAATATCCTTCACTGAGAATAGGATTGTCTAGCTGGTCGAAATTCTTGCAAACATTACAAGGGAATGTCTATGATGATATCCTTTATATAGTATGTTTAGAAAGCAAGTTTTTCTGAAAGCTGTTAGTTCCTGTCCTTTTGGAGTGCTGAGAATGTTTTGTTACCAAATCAGCGGAGAATCTTTTCTTTCATTCTCTCTATAAATGCCAGAGAACTTTGTTCCTGGAATTAAGATACTCAAAATATGCTGTCGATAATGTTAGCTGAACAAGGCTCGTTATTTTACAGCCGACAAGCCCCGGGCCGCCACTGGAAGAGCCGGGGAGATATGTAGACAGCGGTTATTTTGGCAAGGATCAATATGATCCTTCAAACCCTTTATATAGATATGACTATTGGGGCGAACCAGAGAACTCGAGAGAAAAGCAAGCAAAGAGGATGACGGACGCCCACAACAAATCCATGGTTGGCAAGGGTGTCGTGTGGTATGAAATGTCTTATGAAGATGCCATCAAGCAAAAGATGCAGAGAGAAGCCGCATCAAAAGGAGTGATGCAAAAGGATTTTGAGGATCAAGATAGCAATAAAGACGATGAGGACGACGATGACGAGGATTTTGATTACAGCATCCTTGGCGACCCGAGCATTAGTTTTGAGAACCAGCCTCTTGTTAATGGGACTGAATCTTCTAGAATATCAGATGAGGGTATGTTTGAGGACTAATGTAGCCATTGTTGGATAGTGGAAAGTCTGTACAGCGGAACGCATGTTATCTTTCCTATTTTTGACCAAAGCTCGAGTTAAAAGCCGTTGTGTACGGAGCATTCTAGCCTTTGCTAAGCAAGGACAAGAAGCATGAAGAAAAGTTTGAGAGTTTCATAAAGAAACACCCCTATCTTTGTAAAGTACATTGGAAGGATTTGATAAATTATATCATTTACCATAAATGGGAAGGATGAAAAAGCCAAACTTCTTAGGAAAGTTACGATCTCAAAATTTACGAAAATACAAAGAAGTCGTGAAAACTTACTACCATTTGAAGGACGTCACGAATCGTAAAGTTGTAATTTATTGAAAACACGATGACACTTGCGAATTTTCATTGGAAAAGTCATTCAAAAAGGTATTGCCTCATCTAAAAGGCAGTTTGAATAAAAAAATCAGATGAAAAGAATCGGTGCATCATGCTTGGACATATATAGTTCATCGAAAAAGCAGATTGAATGAAGGAATGATCGGAACATACACAAACAAAGGAAAATAATGAATTTTTGCTTTTTCCTTTCTTTTTTTTTTTTTTTTCTGTGTGGCAGAGCAAGAAAACAATTTGATCTTTCCACTTACGCCGTGCAAACAGAACCGGAGCCTTTATACAAGGAAAGACTGCCTCTTCTCTCTAACTTATCCTCCCGTCTTTCTTTTGCCCTTCTTTATAACAGTCTATCCTCTCGCATCCATCGGAAAAGCCTCATCGCTTTCGCTTGTGCTCCATTTCAATGAATCGGAATCAATATCTCCAAATATCTATATGTACACGCTCCCTTCCAAATCCACATTTTGCGTCGCCGACCATCCACGAGATAAGATAACACCAACCTCGGTCGCCAAATGTTCAAAGCAAAAGAAGGAAGTTCCCAACCCTCTTTGAGAAAGGCTGGAGCAAAGTATGTTCCCCCAATCCATTGGGCACTTCCAATTTAGGCGGTCACCTAAGAAGGAAGGAGATTTCCGCCGTTGTCTCATTCCTCCTAAAGGAACTCCTTTCCAGTCCCTCTTAAAAGGATTTAAGTTCCTAGTGTCGAATATGGGAAAAAGATTCTCTCATCAATCAATTTCCCCGTCCTCTATGTCATTTGGCGGCGGCAGAACCGGATGACTTTTGGGCGGCTCATTCTCCTCATCCTCATCTTTGTCATCAACCTTCATGTACAAGCCAAGCTGTTCTAAAGGATTGCTACAATTCTGGAGTTTGAAACTACCCGGATGGTCTTCGAACAGTCCGGGCTCTTTGCCTTCTCCAAGAAATTTGGTAATTCCTCACCATGAGGAACCCGAAGCATCTCCAAGTCCTCCATAAACCGACTGTTCTCATTGATATCAACTGTCTTTTCCATCTGCAGAAACCAAGACTTGTCGATAAGTACCTTTTAAAACCTTGTCCAGAAACCGCAAGGTGTGCACTCACCTTTTGCAATGCTTGACGAGCAAGTTCCCTCTCCAGCTCCTCTCGCCTCTTGGCTTCAGCTGCAGCTTCAGCTTCAGCTTTTTTCTAGCCTCTTCGCCGCCTTTGCCTCGGCTTGAATTTTAGCCTTTTCGATTAGTAGAAAAAGAAAAAAAATTTAGGAGACCCATTGTAGTAAAGAGCTTTTTCTTTTTTTGGGTTGAATGACGATGATGGTATATAATAAAAGAGACCTTTTGCCCGCCTCTCGAGTTCCTCTCACTCTATTCGTAACTTCTCAGGATCCCGCTTCTCAACCTAAGATGGGAAAAACCAGAAATATAAATTTCAAGTATCTAGACAAGTAGACACAGAAAAGATGCATCAAGCACTGTGTTCAACCTTCTCAAGAGCCTTTTCTCGAGCTTTAAATATAGTCTCAAAGCAAATCGGTTCTTCAAAAGTGCTGCACGATAACGCTTCTCGGGGAGACTTGCCTCTCGGGTGGAGTACTCTCCTCTATAATGTTACAGCACCATGCGTGAGATCACGCCCCCATAAGGTACAGCATACAATTATCTTTATGATGATCATGCTTACCCTCTCCCCGAACATCAGCTTCTACGGGAAGTGAATTGGGCTGAGAATTTTGCACAACTTGATCCATCCCATCAACAGATGCTAGAAGTAACACAAGGTCAGTTATTAATTCATCACCCGATGGATGCACAAAGTGAATCACCTTTTAACCAAAATGCAATCTGAACTTAAATTTACCAGTATCTAAGTCATGAAAAGTACTCTTTTGGTCATCACTTACTCCATTAGCCATGCCTTCCTGAAGTAAGAGAAATAATTTGCATAAAGTTAGCCGACAACATACGAACCAGAACCTCGTTATGCAACATGACAACAGCACCTAAGTTTGGCATATCTACCTTCGCCACCTTGATAGGTCCGAAACCTTAGCAGGATCTAATTCACTAGCGGATGAACTAGCTGAGTCCGCATCGACGAGTAGGAAACAGGCACAAGTGCAAAGATATGAGAGCTCAATCAAGAAAAGTCATAATGTTCTGCAATTCAAGAACATTGTATTAAACATCAAAAGCTTACGGGCTTATAACAAAGGCTAGTTCCAAATCCATGTATGCCCATCTACCCTAGAAATGGCTAATGATGACGAAACAATGCCCAGGCTAATAGCTGTACCAACTACAAAGTCTTAAGCACCGTTGCTACACATTGACTGAGACAAAGCATTGCCACTACACATTGAGAGACGATTTGACAAAGTTATACTTGAGTCAAAGCATGACTCGACCCACTACTAATGATGAAAAACATGCAAAGAGATCCACTCCCCATTTCTTCAAAAAATTAGATGGTTAAGCATACACCAGCACATATACCATTCTACATGCATGTCTACTTGCAAACCTTGTATGAAACTACTTTAAAAAAACATCATGTGCAAATTTGAGGGGACTTGCCGGGTAAAGTTAATCTTAAGAACTGATAAACCAAATTTAAAATCCAGTTTAAAACTAATAATAAATTTGGCAGGTTTAAATTACTACATAGAACATCATCACCTGCACCCTTCAAAGCAAACATGAGATGAACTTAAAAAAGGTGTACACCATGAGATATGATGTGCACATCTTCTGAATAAGTGGTGCAAAAACCAGTTCTCATATTTCTCTTTTTCATACAATTTTTTACAGAAAAATGTTTATTGTCCTAGAAATAGATACTACAGAAAAAAAAAAAAATCAGAAATATAATGCAGATCTTGCCCAAATCCCCCAATTTTGACCACTCTACAGACAAATTTGCGTGCATATAACCAAAATGAAGAGTCCTTCCGCCATTATATTGAAAACTAAAACTCCCCATAGCAGCACTTGTGGCTCCTTCTTCGAAGGACATCAAATGAACCCTGGAGAGAGATCATGACAGGCAACAGGCGAAGCTGACACAAAGAACCTGGGAATTTTCTTATTCTATTCTACTATTCTGAACAATTGATAACAAAGGCAATCAAACAAAGCAGATGACTTAAGAACTTTAAACACTTTATATGCAAATACTAAGAAGAGTGATCAGCACTTAAGGACTTGGTGCATTCAACAACCAAGTTCAAAATAAAGTGCCCTCAGAAGTATGAACTTCACAAATAAAAAATTGAAAATATACAAAATCAGATTATGATGCGGACTAGAAAAGCAGAAGATGTCCCTAGCATTAGTGTATTGGTAATTATAGAAAGAGATGTGCTCCATACAGTTAGACAATACAACTTCCAAAAGAGAAAGTATAACTTTATGAAAAAGAAAGTAGAAAAAGATCTGCAGAGGCGCGAACCACTTGATGAGGACCCCGATTCAAGATCGAAGCTACCGGAACTACTGCATTTACTGTTTCTATGCACCGCATCTTTCTCTATCTCTACCGGAGGGAAGCATGAAACTGGAGCGTCATTCCCGCCAACTATATCTACATCCTCATCAATCACGTCATTTCCTAGTAATATACAAGAAGAGAAGAATGCAAAGTGTCGATAGACAGCCCTTGTGCGGGGCACGCGCTGGTGCATGCATAACTATGACTTGAATATTTGACAAGGATTACCTTTGCAAGGCGGCACCGATGAGGTGCTGCCGCGGACGCACGTACAAGAGATAAAGCAATACCGCTGCAGATGTATCTATAAACTTAAACATCGAAGTGTCATTTCTAACCCTAGCAAGAAACAGATGCCATTCCCCGACTCACCTAAAACTACGACCAAGAAATTCATCGAAGCATGACGAGAACGCTTCGAGAGAATACTAAAATAGCCCCCATCACAGTTCTCACCAAAAATATCGCATTTCCCGCTTCTTTCTCACCTCATAAATAGAAAAACTCGCATTTTCAAAGGCTCCAATTAGCTCCTTCAAAATTTCACCCCACAATGCAATCTATGATTTCTGTACAAGTCTGCAATATAAGCATCATTTGCATAGAACAGTCTCTCGACAACCCATTCTAGAGTTTTTCTTATCCAAAGTGCCATGCTGCATGACAGAATTAATCGAGAGCCTTGTTGATGTAGAGAAACGGCACAAAAAGGTTCATTTTCCCCGAATTCCACTTGACACGTTCTTGAGCTCACATAGAACATGGTTAACCAGCAACACTAAGCAACCTAGAAAAAGTTCCAGTTTCTCCATCTTCGACAATGGAAAGCATGTTATGAATGAAAAAAGAGTTCAAAGCTGAAAATGACATTTTGGTGTATCCAGTATTTATTCATTCTAACAAAAGCACAGATCTTTGGAAGGAAAAAGAAAAATTTCTATTTTACAGCTTTGATGGAATACAAGCATATACTCCCATTTTTCATCCCGTTAGAGAATTTTCATTTTCATTCACACGTTTCCAAGAAAACAGAAAACAAAAATTAAAATACAACCAAAGTACTTCCACTTCCACTTCCAATCAAGGACCAAACATGCAAAGCCGGGAACCACAATGCAGGCAATTGGCCAGATATTATTTTGGCTTTCGGATGCAAGAGAATGAAGATGATCGTGAGAAAAGGAGCTGACGAAGCCAAGAATGACAAAGAGTAAAATCCATGGAAGGAATAAGACTAAATAGGCACACTCCTAAGTGGTCCAAGCATGAACCAGAATAATCAATTATGGTCACCACTAGGTCTAACACCAAATTAAGCAGTTGGACAACACAATGTTAACGATTTGCAAATCATCGTGAATCACTATACCTTGTCCATATCATCTTGCTCTTTTCTAGTAAACCCACTAGCAGCAAGTTCTTTGTCCGTAAAACCAACAGATTTGCTTATTGAATAAAAACAAGGTCTACCGCTTCCTTCGAATCTTCCTCGAATTCTACTAAGTGGAATCCTAATGCAAATGTGCTCCATCCTTATCCGACTATAAACCTTAACATGAATTCTACCGAGTGGAATCCAAAAGAAAAAAAAAACGAACCTCCAGGACGTACGGGAGTCGCCAATGGGGTGCCTACGGTGGGGCTTGGGAAGGCGACGGCGGGAGGCGACGGCATCGGCGTCGACGGCGTCCGCGTTTAGGAGCGTGGGGCGATTCGCGGAGGAAAAGAGAGAGAACGACCTTCGTTCGCGGAGAGGGAGGCCAAAACGCGATCGGGGTTCGTCGGCGTCGGGGTTAGCCAGCAAGGGGCGCTCCGCAGAGGAAAGAGGGAGAGAGCGGAGCGAGGTCGCGAGAGGGAGGCGAAAGGGCGTCGGCGACGCGTCGGGGCGGAGGCGGAGGTGGGGGGCGTCGGCGTCCGCGTCGGCGTCCGCATCGGAGTTGGGGGCGACGGAGGCAACCGACGGAGGGGCGTCGGCGTCGTGGGCAACCGGAGGAGGAGCAGACGCGTCGGCCGGAGGTGGAAAGGGCATCGGCGTCGGCGTCGGCGTCGCGGGCAACCGGCGGAGGAGAGAGAGCATCGGCGTCGGCGTCGGCGTCGGCGTTGTGGGCAACCGGCGGAGGAGAGAGCGTCGGCGTCGGCGTCGCAGAGCAACACGGAGGAGAGAGAGCGAGAGGAGGGGAAGAGCATTCGGAGAGAAGCCCTGCGATTTTGTTCTCTCGCAAAACGGAACGGAGAACGGGGAGAACGGGGAAAGAGAGAAAGAGAGAAGAGAGAGAGGACGAGTGGACATGTCGCAGAGGAGAGCAGAGGAGAGAGAGCGTCGAGTGGTGGGCCCACGAGCGGCACGCGCAAATTTTAAACGCCTGACATCCTCGCCTACGTGGAACCACGTGTCGATCGCCGATTGTTTTACCCATATGCCTACGTGTTGGGTTAAACCCACCCAATATTTTCTCTTAGTGGGCTGACGTTGTCAGGCCTATTTCCTTTGAAGAGAAGAGTAGCCCGCGCCGTCAGGCCAATTTTGAAATATGTTTGGCTCTTCCTCTTGAGAGAGAGAGACAGCGCGCGTTCTCTCTCCCCTGTTGTCCCGGCTCCCTCTCACTTTTGCGCCCGACTCTCTCTCCCTCCGACCCCTCGTCTGACGCACCCGACTGACGCACCATCGCGCTCGACCGACGGACCACTGTGCAGCCCCTCCGGCTTCGGCAGAAGGCTCGGTGGTGCACGCTCTCGATTCTATCCTCTCTGCTTCCGAGTCACCACCGAGCCCTAACCGCGTGGTCTCTGTCTCCCCCTTCGTCGAATCGCGACGAATTCAGAGGGTCTACATTGACGACGCCGCCCCGTTGCCTCCACCTCCGCCTCGAAAGGTACGATTAGGGGGATCGTCCAATCGAGCCCCTAACCGCGCGGCCTTTGCCTCCGACGTTGCTGAATCTCGACGAATCCAGAGGGTTCACGCTGACGACGCCGCTCCGTTGCCTTCACCTCCACCTCAAAAGGTACGATTAGGGTAATGTCCGACCAAGCCCTAAGTGTGCGGCCTCCGCCTCCGCTGTCGTCCAATCTCAACAAACCCAGAGGGTCTACAATGACGACGCCGCCCCGTTGCCTCTGCCTCCGCCTCGAAAGGTACGATTAGGGTAATTGCCGACTTGTGGACTATAAGCTCTGTACATTAGAATAATTCTTGGATGGGATGAATCCTCATCACTTGCTTCCAAGCGTGCTGTTCATCTCATTGCTGATGTTTTTGGTATTGGCGCGTTTCTTGGATTCTGATTTTGGGTTGCTTTTCTTAGTTGGGTCTTTCCTTTGGTTAACTACATTCTTCTTGGTTCTTTGTGGTTCTTGGGCTTTTCGATTGGTCCATGAAATTGCTGCTTGATTGATCGTTTGTTCTATCAATTTGTGCAGGTTACGAGGCTCCTAAGCTGAGGTCCGATGTCATTACTTGCATTTCTAAGTATATGTAATTCTATAACGTCATCTCTTGAAGTGAATAACTCTGTATTGTCCTTAGAGCATATATTTGAAAGCTCTACCTTTCGGTTCACCTTTGGGGTAAAGGCGTGTCGGCCCCTGGGGCTGCAAGATTTTGTTGGGGATGTGAAATTTTCTGAATTCACTTTCACAGTTCTGACGAGTTTTAGTGATGAGAAATTTGTTCTACCTTCACCATTGAAAAACTAGTTCTGTTCACTTGTAAACGGTTCTTTCAAGTTGTTAAAAAGAGCTTGCCTATCTTTTCAGGGAAGGCACTAGCGAAATTAGCAGGCATTGAAGACATTCGAGCAGCAGTTATTCAGCACCCTGGTCGTATGACTGAAGATGAAATCGATGGTAAAATTATGCCAGTGAACATTGAATTATGTGAAAATATTCCTGTCAGTTCTTCCCCTCTCTAGTTATTTCTACACTTCCATTAATTCAAGGGCCCTGGTTTCGCAGTTTGAGAGTTATGTGAAAATATTCCCTAGTGTCAATCATGGATGAAGTGTGAGGTGCGACAACAACAACGAACTGTCAAGAGTGCTGAAGAGGGCCCAGAGGACATGTTGAATTGGTTTTTGAAGCATGTCAACCGAATAGAAGGCATTTTAGAATAATATAGCAAGGCAAAGCATTAGATGGTGTTATCAATCATGAATTGGTTTCATTAGCATTGAAGTTGTGTACGTGTTTTGAATGATTCTTGAATTCTTTTTTGAGCAATTTGATGATCGATGCATTTCCTGTTTCTTTGAACTTCAACTGTGAATATTTGTAAATCATACTGCTCTTATATATATAAATAAGAAATTATAGCCATTTATGCATTTATTCAGCTATGAATGATATAGATTTTACAAGAACAAAGGACCTACCTAGTCTCGAGTAAATAGGAACGTTTTCTAAAGCATTCAAAATTTATGATGCATATGTTGGTAACTAGGGAGAAAGTTGCTTGTAGCTTCGACCGAAGATGGAACAACAAAGAGGAGACTAGGACAGGGAACTCAAAAGCACCACCAGATATCAGCAACAACAAAAGACGCCTGCTTAAATAAGAGCACTGAAAATTGAAGCAAAGAAGACGACAAGACAAAGGAAACTGCTCACTAATTGCAGATTATTCTCACAAACCACCATATTGGCCACTAGAAAATTCTTACAACTAATCAATCCACCAAGATCTCCATCATGAACCAGTTACAGATAATTCTCACGCAGCAATAGTTCAGAACAGCCAGCAAACGTACAAATCTAGAAGAGCTTAGAAGTACAAAGTACACAAAAAAATCACAACAAATATATGTGCTTTTCAAACCACAAAAAATGTTCATTCATCCCACAATTAGAATGTACATACATGTACAAAACATGTCGAGCTCATGAACAGCCCAACCAACATCTTCACGTTTGCCAAATCTCAAAACATGTCAAATTCTAAAATAAATACGAGCTAAAATTACTATAAACATCAGCACAATTAATTTATCTTCAATCTAAAATTTTCTTTCTTCAAATGTTTCAGGTTTACCTTGAGAGCCTTGTTTTTGGCATCCATCGAACAGCCCTCATCCTCATTGTGAGTCAACATTGGTTCTTGCTCAACATTACTTCAACAAAAACTCTTGGTCACACTCCTTGCCGATTGATTGATTTCCTCATCAACCCAAAATAAAAGAAACTACAACTTTCTCCTCTATTGTTATGGGTGTATCTTGGGCAGCCTTAGTATCTTCTTCCCCGATTGTCCTTCATCCCTGCTGTTCATAGAGGAGATTTGAGACCACAATAGTAAAGCACCAATCATTGTTGATTAAAAGGGCCGACATAATCGATTGTGATGAATAGGCTGATCTCTTCATGAATTTGCTAATATCTTCTTGCGATGACACCTCACCGTTAATTGTAATGCTACTACTATTTCTGCTTTCAAAATTAAAACTTAATTTCCTTTTATGGTTCCGTCATCTGCAAGGGAAAAATGAGGATAGCATAAGATTCAAGAGAATCCAAAATGACACTTCCAATAATTAACACAATCAACTAACATGATGAATAGATGAATATATGCTAATCAAATTAATGCATCCCGTAGGACCGGTTCTAACAGGAACACTCCTAATATGAATAGATACATGCTATGAACAGAGAAAAAATTTGTAGAGAAGAATACATAGCACCTGAGTATTAAGATGTCTGGTACTTTTTGTATGTGGTCCATGCTTAATCATATGGTAGATTTGGTTTTCTGAGATTTAGCTTTGGAAAGACTAAACAAGAGGAGGGGAGTAATTCAAAGAATTCTCTCTGAGCTGATCATTAAATTTGCTGCAAATTTTTTTTTTCATTAAGATGTCTGGTCCATTTTTGTTACTTTAGCACCTTTACCGTGTCATGAAGAAGACGCTAAAATGGCAAGATAGGTACATAGCTTGAAAGCCACAGGTAGAATTCATGGATAACAGAAAGAGCTCCAAAACTCCAGAGTACACTTCATAAGTAAATAGCTAAATCCTAGGTATGCAAACATAATATAAGGATCGCTTCATACAATTTCCAACTTCTAATTAAAGGTCAAACATCATCTGCACCGAACATATCTAATTAAAAGATTGCCAAAGATGCGAATTACTTGGGCTTACGATTGTATTATAGCAGAAGCACGACATGAATTCACGCATGACAGCTTTAAACATACATACACATGCATAAGAAATCCACAAATGGAGGAAGCTTTCCATTCGTCAAACAATAATCATTCTAAAATATAGAAGTTAGACAATGATCCACTTATAATCATTCTAATGTACAGAGCTTATAGTCCACGAGTTGGCGATTATCCTAATCATACCTTTCAAGACGGAGACAGAGGCGACGGGGCGGCGTCGCCAGTGTAAACACTCCGGGTTCGTCAAGATTCGGCGGCGGCGGAGGCCGCACGGTTAGGGCTCGGTTGGACGATTACCCTAATCTTACCTTTCGAGGCGGAGGCGAAGGTAATGAGGGTAGCGTCGTCACTGTAAACACTTTGGGTTCGTCAAGATTCGGCGACACCGGAGGCGAAGGCTGCGCGGTTAGGGCTTGGTCGGATGATTACCCTAATCATACCTTTCGAGTCTTTCGAGGCGGAGGCAACGGGGCGGCGTCGTCAGTGTTAATCCTCTAAATTCGTTGCAATTCAGCGACGGCGGAGACGGAGGCCGCGCGGTTGGGCTCAGTCGTGACTCGGAGGGAGAGAGAGGGCAGAGTCGAGAGCATGCACCACCGAGCCTTCTGCCGGAGCCGTCGGGGCCTCGCGATAGTGCGTTAGTCGGGCGCGTCGGACGAGGGGTCGGAAAGAGAGAGAGTCTGGCGTAAAAGAGAGAGGGAGTCAGGAGAATAGGGGAGAGAGAACGCTCCCTCTCTCTCTCTCAAGAGGAAGAGTCGGAACAAATTTCAAAAATTGGCCTGACAACGCGGGCTTCTCTTTGAAATTGGCCTAACAACATGGGTCCACGTTGGACACGTGGCGCAATTGAGGCACCTTATTATTTGTCACGTTGAAGCACCAGCTATAGACAGGCTAGGTGCAGGATGTGCGGTGGGGAGAAGGTCACCTGGCATCCGCACCCGGCTTATGTATACAATACATCGTGACAGCTTGCATCCTATCTGCCAAGGTTCTCACCATGTTCAAGCTTTTTTTCCTCTTTTTCCTTTTCACTTTAGAAAAAGTTAATAGGTTAATACAAATGGTCCATCAATTTTGACTAACATATAATTCGTTAAATACGATTCCTGAATTTTAACTCAATATATAATATATTTACGAAATTTTTATATCTAAACTTTTGATATATATTCAATGTGGTCTCTGACTATATAGTTGAAAAAAATTGATGGTATATTATGAACATTTTTATATAATTTAAGGATTAAATTGAATGTGTACAAAAAAAGTTCATGGACCACGTTAAACAAATCAAAAGTTTATGAATCAAATTGCACATTAAGCCAAAGTTTAGATATCATACTTAACAAATTAAAAGTTGATGGACCATATTACACATTAAATCAAAATTCATAGATTATTTATGTCATTTTCTCTTACTTTTAACATCACAAAAAATCTTGAACTGCATCGCCCATGAATTTTCATAGATTAAAAAAAGCTCCTAACCAATGCACCTTATCAGCTTCATCCAAAAAAATCCATTATCATTAAGGATTATAAATATCTTTAAGTATTTCCTAAATTCATAGCTATTTGATTACGTCAACATGTCATGTCTAATGCTATATCATTATTTGAAGCACTGCCCTCCTCATTTATATAATCAAAATTCGCTATATAAAAATCATTATCCAAATCTACCTAAGCAAAATGTGCATCATTCATGACATTTCTTTGTATCGCAATTTTCACTTGCTTTTTGTGTAGATAACTTAACATACTTTTTAGAATCTCCTGCTTCTTTTTCAATACTCAAAGGTTCCCTCAATTTCATATTGTAGTGAGGAATGAATACGGTTGGACACTTTTGTATAACTTGTAGGAGCATGAACTTGAATGACAACTAACTCCTTTGTGTGGCCCAAAATGACCTGTGGGGTACATCCACTATATAGGATTTACCTACACAAAAATATTGTAAATTTAATCAACACTTACCAGATATATATATATATATATATATCAATGTACAAAAACCATTAATTAATGAACCTTTTAAAGAATGAGGAAATTGTAAATCACATTTTTTGATGGCTTCATAGAAAATATAAGTATCATGAGATATTCCCTCCAAATTGGCCTAAACATAAGTAAATTCCATGTTAAAATTACACATAGTCAATACATTTTGCATTAATATTTCTTTTCGACCAATTAAACGAAATTGGTCATCGGTAATGAGTACTCTCTGTAGTTCCAATGCAATCCTATAACAAGAACACAAATGTTACTTAATTTATATTTAGTTCATCATTTTATTGTATAATCGTAACTTAGTTTAAAAATGTAGATAAATTTTTTTATTATTCATAATCTTCTTTGGAACCTCTCTAAATTGTTGATTAAATGGTTGGATCGAATTTGCTCCCATTTCACATGCTTCATTCAAAATTAAGTTAAATAGCTTGCATATGGTTTTTCCAAAATACTGAAAATGCTCCCATGCTAACTTGTTACTTATGTTATATCCTAAAATATGAAGAAATATTCTTAACTTTTTTGCAACATCAATATTCCTAGATCCTCAAAGACCATATCATGTCTAAATATTTGATAAAACCTCATTGGATTAGCATATGTGCCCATAAACTCTTTTAACCAGGCATTTTCAGTATATGAAAAGGTCATGCATTGTGACCTTACGTTGCTTGATAACAACTATAATATGCACAGCCACATAAAGTTGCTGATATTTCTCTTATTCTTTTTCATGGTTTTTCTCTTTTGGGATAATCATCCGATATTAGCTAAAGTAACCAAATAGAATTAGAATAAGAAAAATAACGAATTATCTAGATCATCGATCGACAAAATATTTATCGACTATCATATATATGCAAACTCCACTCAATAAAGATAACATCAAATAGAAAAAGGTCTCACAATAGGACATAAGACATGTCTCACGAACTAGTACTAGTAAGTAATGCAAATAAATTACCCATTACATCAACGTAGCATATGAATAGTTAACATCCTAGTGATGACTACGTTGTACGAACTTATACTAAATCTTCATGACTTTTTTACCAATCACCATCCAAGTTCATGAGTATTTGCCTATTGTCTTTCTATTTTGCAAAATGATTTAGTGCAAAACAATATAACTATGAGTCTTGCTTAATCTTAGGTATGACTTTTAATGTCTTCATGATTAGGATAAAACTCCCTCGCTAGAGATATAGCATGACTGCTCCTTTCAAAAGCTAAAATTATGTCCATTTGCGTTTCTAACTTAGCAATTGTAGTCAATTTCTTGTGCTTCTTTCCTTGAGATTGCCTCATTAAACTCTGCGCCACTCTTTTTTTTTTTTTTTTTTTTTTTTTTTATCGTTTTGAGCCTATTCCACAATCTTTTGACCTACATTAGACTATATTATTATCAATAAATCTTGCACAATCACCAGAATCAAGTTGTGTGCCCAAAATATCCTCATCAACACATAAATTTTGTGTAGTATTACATGTGATAATTCCACTAGCAATTGCGTCCCTAAATATTCTATCCAACAAAAATTGAAGATCGATGTATGCCTTTCATTCTCGAACTTAAGTTTAGGATTTTCCATTTACAATAAGCATTTTAATGAGTTGTATCATAAAGATGAACTTTAAAAAAAGTAAGAAAAGAATGAGAAACATCTGAATTTTCCTCTCCCACCATTCATCACTTAGATCAACGGTATTCTTTTTCGAATCACATTATGATCCTGTTTCTTTTAGAGCCAATGTCCTTCATCTTTTCCATTATTCCTTAAGATTATCCCACATACAATTTATTTGACTTCTATCGTACTTTTGACCCCTTAGGTCCTCAAACTTCTTATTTATGATTGTTCATCCATTCTTATTGTTGTTTGCAGGACGATTGCCATTATCAATTTGTTCGATGCACAACTTACAAAATGTTTCTACATCTTCCGAGCTCCAAAATGCATTTTCCTTTAATGAAATTGTCATTTACTAATAAAGTGACATGAAAAAGTTCAAATGATAAGAATAAACCAATAGAAACTGAGAAGGTTATGCCTTAATCATCCACCTACATTAACTTCTTTCCTAAACGTTCAATTCAAGCTAAGCATGACTAGCTATGTATAAGTTAATGTAAGCAAACCTCATAAAGAGAACAGCCAGTGGGAGTTAAGCATGACAAGCAACTTGTAGTTTAATTCAAGCTAAACATTCAACTAATAAACATAATATCCAATTCGATGTGTGCAAACTATAATGAATCTGTGCCGAAATGTGTAAGTCACTAATCAATGACTCATGGTGAGAATTACTCAAGCTAAGCATGACAAGCAAGAACGGACAAACTCATCCCAAATACTTTCAATAAAAAAGATTAACAATTAAAACACCAAAAGAAGCACAACAACAATGAAATTGGCAAGTTCACATCCTCTGCAAAAGTAATAGTATAAATTAGGCGAAGCCCTCACAACAACTTAAGACAACCACCTTGTGCCATTACAAAATTCACTTGGTGACCACATCGCAATGATCAGTCAATACTGCTTGATTAGATCACACAAAAGCGAACGCGAACACACAGGACACGCCAACGACGACAATTTCAAACAATGGAGAACAGATCAAAAATGCAATCGAGATGGAGAACCAGATACACACCTGCAATCCTGGAGACGAAGAGGAAATCGAAGTGCCAAAAGGCGAGCAAATTTCAAGAGGGCAAGTGTAGCGAATGAAGTGCAAAGTCGAGCAGGAAAAATTGATAAGAGGCAAAGGCAAAGTGCAGAGCAGGAGCGGAGAGTGAGCGAATGGTGTGTCTATAGATCTAGGGTTTCAATTTTTTGAAAGGGCTAGAATTGGACAGGACGGTGTTAATTTGTGTGTGATAGCCAGAAGGTAATAGATCAATTCATATGAGGGGAGAAGGGGTTTGATGGGGGTAAGGATACGGGAGCTTTACAAAGAATAGGGTTGATGGGTCAATAGGGTCCCGATGATTATACCGAATGGGGATTTGGGAGTTGGGAAGAAATTAGGGTTTAAGGGTGGGCGGGATTTTAGGAAAGCTATCGCCACTGGAATAGAGGTGAGCTCCCTCAGTAAAGTGAGATTACAAAGAAAATCATGCAAGTGACTTGAAAGAATATGATCTTTTAATCCGTTTTAGTCTCATCACGTTCAACCTTCTTATATAGATAATCAATGAATCGAACAAAGGTCAGAAAGACATTCATTCCGAGAAGGAAAAGATCATGTTGACCCGTGGTTTTATTTTTTTCTGACTACCGTGCATTGATATTTTTATTCTCCAAAAAACTAATGAGACTGTTTTTCTTTAATCTTTCCCCCCTAATTATGCTTGGTAAGTGAAAATACACAATAGGCTCCGAGGTTGACTCAGCTCAAAAGGGTTCAGCCCAACCTAACTCAAGTGCCTTGACTAAGCTCATGCCAGCTCTTCTTTCTTCGTGGTCAGTCAACACAAGCCCGCTGTAGCATGGCCGATGTGATCCACGAGGATTTCTAAGTCCAGATTCCCTTGCAAAGCGTGCCTCGACTTCACTCGGTTCATGCAGCTCTTCTTTCCCCAATTCCACTCAACATCAAGCATGGAAAAAGGGGTACGTTGCGATCCGCGAGGGTTCCTTAGTCAAAATACTCGGAAAACCGTGCCGATAAGGACGGACCATTAATGTCTCGGCCCGTGGAATCTAGACCGAGAAAATGCAAAAGAAAGGTAGCGGCACGGTAGACCGCACAAGTGTACTCCACTCGTAACGTGCTCGCCGAAGCAGATTTCCAGGGAAAATGATATAATAGTAGGGCTCTCGACGACTTGAAATGAGGTCTCAACGCAATTCGACTTGTAGTGGAAGTACGATGAAAAGTCAACTACGAGTCTTCTGGTGCTCCCCAACCTGTTCAATTGCGATGGAGAAGAAGTGAAAGGCAAAAGAACTCTAAACTTGTACACGAGAAGGAACTGCAATTTCATCACACGCCCCTGCATGCGCCCCTGCATATACGTCTGATAAGATACAGCAAATAAGATACATTCCCGTGCCAGTGCTGGTTCCGGATGGAACAGGCTGGAAACTACTGGTATCAAAGTACATTCAAACCACAACATGCATTCAGAGTACACTCCAAAGTACATCAGATTTGGATTTGCTTCGGGTGATTACAGTGCAGACCTTGGATGATCCTTCCCCAAACCGCTTGGATGAAATAAAAAATATTCCAAAAACAAGACAAGCCTATATAAATTAACATTTTGGAAGCCGACACAACCAACTCCCGAGATCGAATAAAATGAGGTGTTCAAGCCCCCATTCCACCAGACAACATTTAAGGGAAAGAAAATATTCACCTTCGATCTTCAATGTATCCATATGAAACTTCAATATTCAGTGATATACTGATTGCCTGGAAGCAAGCTCCGTGGTCAACTCAGTAGCAAGAGAGAGATCCTGCATAAGCTGAGGTCATATGGGGACTCTTTCCTTGGAGAACTAACTCCCGATTCATCAGGACAAAAATTCTCATATTCAACGACATCGCACAATACTCCTCACTCTTGGACTAGTAGAGTGCCTTCAACCCATTGTGTATGGACTGTTTTAACACTTGTAGAACAACGCTTCATAAAGGGATTATTTCCTAGGAGAATTGACTCCGGACTCCTCAGAAAAGACCTTCCCATTAATCAACAACATTGCATGACAGTCCTCACTCAGAGGCAATTGAAGTGCCCCCCACCCACTGGATATGGAATGTTTAACAAAGCTCACGTGGATTTGAATTGAACTAGATTGTTGTGGCTGAGCTATGATAGATGCTCCATTCCAATAGTGTTCCGGGCATTATCAGTAAAAAGCGGCTGCAGCAACTTTCATGTGTGGTGCATTGCCACTAAACTGTATCAAAAGCAAAGTTCCTAGCATAACATACCAAGATGGCAACACTCAGCAGTCACATTCAAACAAGAAGTAGGAATCTTCCCTTTCCATGTAATTCCATTCGATCTATAACTCTGACCAGATACCAAATGATGTCTCATAGAAGGGATAGAATCGATACAAAGCTTCTTCAGCTGCTAGAGCCAGTATCATATGCTATGGTTACCCATGCTTCTATCCACAGCTTACGTGTCACCTTTTCCTCTTGGAAGACAAACATTGGAGCAGCTTAGTTTTATTTTGGCACTTTGATCAATAAAAGCCTGAAAGCACATGCAATTAGCATGAATGGAACCTTCCCTCCACTACTCGTGATTGCCCTTGGCTTCCACAAAAAAGTCATTTTCAGGAGAAGGCTCTGCTCATCCACTCTACATCAACTTGTGACAATCATATTAACAAGAATCTTTCGAGATGGACCTATAATCCATTCATTTGGAGCATGCTTGTGACCCCAAACCTTGCCACTAATGCAGCCAATTGTAATTTTCAATTCGGGACATTTCAAGTTTTCTTGGGGAGGATGTTGTAGAATCCAAATGTCACATTGCTCCTCCAGCAGCACATCCTTGTAGAGTTTTAGAACATCGATTTTTCATAGAGGTGTTGATAATGATGCCAAAGGCAAGCTAGCTGGTTAGAATTTCCGACACAACAGTAACTATCAGTTCAAAAATAAACACTCGTCTGTATGATTCGAGATGGGCCAAGTGAGTGAGTGAGTGAGCAATAGTTGAGGGCAAGGCTGAGTTTAGATGACTAAGGGGTGAATGAGTCATTTAGAGCCTAAGTGCCACACAATTCACGATCTCAAGTGTTTGCCCATGACAAATGTTATTAGATCAAGCTGTAGACACAGTGGTTGAGAGAGTTGATGGTGCACACCACGTGGTTGAGAGAACGTCAGAATCAGATGTTACCGCTATTGCTGTTATTGGAGAAAAGGCTCAAGAAAAGAGTCTTGTGCCAAGAGGACTCAATTGAGGGATGTCATGTCCTTCTTTGACAAAAATCTCACCAAGGTGATGTTGGCCGTGGGCAAATTGAAACATGGGTTCAAAGACTTGAAGGAGCAGATCAACGGGATCAAATTATTATACCATATTCAAGGATTATTGCAATCCTTAGCTCGACTTTCAAGTTGTATGGTTCTTGTCAGTAGGCTTAGTAGGTTTCCCTACTCGTGCCAATTAGGTCTTCTTTGTGTTACTTCTGTTGACAGCAGTTTTCAGCAGTTTGTTCTTCATGAAAAGGAAAAAGTATTCTCTACTTACAGGAGGTAAGTTGTGCAGGTCGGATAGTTATTTTTTATGCATCCTTTTCTTTTTTCACCAAAACTTTCTTTGATGATATGTTGGTCCATTTTGTTGAAAGTTGAGCGGTGAATCTAAATACTGAGGCAAAAAGCTTTACTTCTCTGATTGCATTTCCTTCTCTGAGTGGTTCGCAGCACCTGGAAAAACCAATTGGCAGTCATGGCAAGACCTTGGGCACACAAAAGCATATATCAATTGTTTTGCAAATATGCTTTTCGCTTATTGAAGGACAATCATACACACACAGGATATATCATGAATTGGAAGGAAAACAAATCTCTTGTGTTGAAAGTTTCAAGAACTACTAAATGCATTGCTCTTTTAGAAATAATTAGAGGTAATTATTTAGTAACCTTATGCCATTTATGAGGACGGGCTAGCAAATGGAAGCCACAGCACTTGTAGCCCAGTCATCACAAATCCCACAAGGGATTTGGCAGGTGGAAGGTTTGACCCCCACCAGGGTATAATGCGGGCTGCGGCACTTAGATCTAGGTTCTAGGATCAGATCCCAGACAGAGCCCAGGAAAGACACAGTACATTGAAGTAACAGATGGAACTTTTATTGTTCAGGGCATATCATAAGAAAGCAAAGATACACTACTGCAACCAGAAAAATTGAAAAAGTGTCACGTAGGACAAGTTGGAAAGGCTACCCACAAATATCAACATCTTTAGGCAAACATACACATGCTCTAGAGTTATATTCGCATCTTAAAGAAGTTCAGAAACAAAATGCCAATGACACTGACGTCGTTTCAACGCAAGTATGGCAAAGATGCATCAACAACATCAGACATACATGAAAGTATCAAATTAAACGATACAAAACACAGAATATATAGCAAGTTAAAAAGGCTTAACATAAGGTGAAAAATCAAGGTCATAAACAAATGACAGGGAAACTCGACAATAGAATCCTTCAAGATCTCTGTCCTAATAGTTAGCTATAATTTCAGTATAACTTTGCTCGCATTTCATTCCCCCATGACCATGTCATACCAATGGGACAAGACAGCATGTGTCATCATAGGATGGTTTATCTAGAAAAGACATACACTATCTGATGCTTTAATATGTTACTTGGAAACAATAAATGTTTTCCTCCCTCCAAAAGAAGAAGTCTTGGTTTAAAAATTCGACAGCAAAAATGGAGCTATATTTTCTTAATTAAAGTCCAATTTATAAAATATCATGCTCTATAGCATTTGTTAGGCAAAATCACTAATCAGAGTAATCACAGTTCATAGAGATAACTCACCGCCCTTGCACATCTATGCCTCCATCAGAGAACAAGCTTGAAACCCAATGAGAGAGAGTCATCCCTGAACAGGAGGAAGGAAGTTTCTAATCAACTAAACAATCAAGAACAGTAGTAAAGATGTGAGGTGCGAGTAAGCCAAGTCACCAAAATATTTACCAGAGACATTCTGTTGCAGATTCTATATAAAAGTTAAAGCGGACTCAGCAGACTGACTATTAAATCTATCATTAAGCAACCATAAGGGTACGATGGATGGAATGTAATAAGAATAAACCAACATAAATTTTTTCCCCTTAACTTTGGTAGTCTTAAAGCTAACACGTGGAATGGAACAATAATTATGACAAGGGGAACTTCATTCCTATTTATCAGTACAAATTAGAGCAACGGAAAACATTTTGTTTTTCTTTTTTTGGCTTTTTTAGCTCTTAAATAGATGTTCTCTACCCTATTGTTTCCATAGAAACCTTTTGTGAATGTGTTTTATGTTTTCTTTTATCAATAAAAATATGGATAAAAAAAATAAAGGAGCATACAACTGTTTTGTTTTGTGAAACATAATTTGGCTTTAATTCCAAGTTCCCAATTCCTAGATTAGTTCCCCTTAGTTCTCAATCATCTCCTCTATTCTTTGTCCATATTTTCAAATTAATTAGATCACACAACCACCTTAGTAGTCTCCTTGACTTCCCAAAAGTTAAACCGTCCAGAAATAGGGAGGATCTGATCATCCACTGCATCAATAGAACAAATCTTCTTCCTCTAGAAAGGGCTATCCTTTAAATAGGACATTTATCATTTTCATATCAGTTTCCC
This sequence comes from Eucalyptus albens, assembly GCA_014182695.1. Classification (NCBI taxonomy): domain Eukaryota; kingdom Viridiplantae; phylum Streptophyta; class Magnoliopsida; order Myrtales; family Myrtaceae; genus Eucalyptus; species Eucalyptus albens. The sequence goes on along the minus strand of CM024650.1, from coordinate 58,137,426 downwards.
TGTTCCATCCCAAAAACCGTTTCACAGACATGCCAGAGGGAAGAAAGCACTACACCAGGTTATTAAAGGTCTGTCCATAAGGAATATGACACAGTCTAACTTGATACTTTTCACAAAATACTTACCTCTTGTTCCTATTCTCAATCTCTTCCGCTCCTTGCTGCTTCTTCTTGGTGTATCCTCCATAATCATCGACCGAAACAAGGGTTCTCAAACAAATTTCTGCTTCAAAGGAATTTGGCATGCCGTTTATATCAACCCTCTCGATGCCCTTAGTCTCTAGATCATACAAAATGAGATTCTTACTGTCCTGTCTTACCAAAACTTGACGACCATTCTTGGCGTAAGCCAACGGCCGGACAAACCCAAGAGTCCTCGCAACTTCAGATTGCGGTATTGAGAACAACTTAATCCATGAATCTTTCAATCCATACTCTTTCATAATCCACACATCGACACCCATGTGGTTCCCGTTAATGCTAAGGCAGAGACACCCTCCCAGGACGGACAAATCCATGTCAAGCTTATTATCGATACCATCAGGCTGATCCACCACCTTAAAATCCTCAATTCGAAAATCAAAAGCCACCAGCAGAATCGCCGAATCCGACCCCAGCTCCCGAGTCATTATCCAGTGCAGATGGCCGCACACGAAAACCCCCATCTTGCGCGGATCAACCAGGGAGTACGGCATGTCCTTGAGCCGCCTCCACGCGTTATCCTTCAAGCTGTAGATACTAACCTCCGACTGGATCGGATCCGTCACGAGCTCGGCTAGCCTCAGCAGCACGTGATCGTCGCGGCTCTCGTCGTACCCGAGCCCGTAGACGCAGACGGAGAACGCCGAGAAGCGCCGCACCTCGACGGCGGAGTACGGCAGGAACTTGTGCTTCCACGTGGCGGGGTTCCACACGACGACGTCGTCGGCGGCGTTGGAGATGCAGAGCAGGCCGTTGCAGGACCCGAGGATGCGGAACCGATCGCTGTAGAACATGAGCGGGGAGTTCATCTCGGCGACGCCGCCGTGGCGGAGGAGGGAGGTGAGGTCGATGCAGTAGAGGCCGGAGGAGTGGCGGAAGAAGAGGGCGAGGTTGGCGGTGGACTCGGAGGAGCGGGCGAGGTGGGAGCGCACGAAGGCCGGGCCGTCGATGATGTCGCGCCACCGCTTGGAGACGGACCGGCACCGGAGCAGCGACTCGACCGGGAGGCGGACCAGGATCTCGGTCACCAGCTCGCCCGGCAGCTCGCCCGGGAGTTCCGCCATGAATGCTTAAGGCCCTACTGCTCTACGCCTCGAAGGAGCGGGTAAATCGGTGGAGGAAAAGATGCGAACTTTTTTGTCTTTCAGGCGAATCGATGCGGGGGATCGGGGAGGAATAGGTTCGATTCGAGAGCATCGGCGAGAGGTCGAGCTCACCTTTTCTGCTGCTTCTTGCTTCTTGTTCACCTTCCTTCTTCGTCTTCTTCCTTCTTCTTGACAGGAAATAGGAGACAATAGAGAAAGAGGGTACGGGTTAGGTGCGGGATGTGCGGTGGGGAGAAGGCGACCGGGCATCCGAGCCGGATACATACGGACACCACTGCTGCATTGCATCTTCGCCAGAGCTTTCATTTCACCGCTCAACTTTTTTTTTTTTAGTTTTTTCCTTAACTTTCAGGGATAATGTCACATATAGCCACTAAACTTTAATTTAACATGTAATTTCATCCTTATATTTTAAATTTATTTAATACGATCTTTAAATTTTAATTTAATATATAATATAATTTTATTTATTTTATATGATTCATGAAATTTTGGTATATAAATGTAGTTCATAAGTTACATGAGAATGTTTAATGTTTGTCTTGGATCTTGAATTAATAGAATGATAATATTGAATATTTTTATATATTTCAAGAATTAAATTGAATATGTGAAAAGAAAAATTAACAAATTGAAAGTTTAAGGATCATATGCATAAGACCAAAGTTGAATAATCACATTTAACAAATTAAAAGTTTATGAATCAAATTGTACGTGGAGTTATCGTTTAGAAATTACATTAAACAAATTAAAAAGTTCGTGAATCATATTATACTTTGCACCAAATTTTAATGACCACTCATATCATTTTTCCTTACTTTTAATGCCCAAAAAAATCTCGAAACACATGCCCATGAATTTTCATATACAGAAAATGACAAGCTAGTAGATTCGAAAAAAGTCCCAAACGGATGGACTCGAAATACATTTTTGATCCATCCATCAGCTTCATCGAAAATATTGCTGACGTGAAAACCCGCACAACAAACTACTTGCCCAATCGAATCCAAGGTGGACCTGACATGAAAATTCAAAATAAATGAGTCTCTTGCACGAAGTCATTTTGAGAGATTGCAGATATGAGGAAAGCTCAAAATGGGGCTGGAAAATCCTGTTAAAAACTCTAATTTCGTCTCTTTTTATATGCTCGGCACTTCAGTGTGTGTTGTATGTGTATTAGTTTAAGGTTCCAAGCCCCAAATTTAGGATTTTTTTGGGGTTCTTTCGAGACCCCGCATGACCATGCGTGCCCGCATGTGCTACGGTGCTCATTAAAGCTGAAGTTGTCGGGCCGACACGATTTTCGGACAGTGACAACTAATGCCTCCTCTCTAGCCTCCTTTGTAGAAACGGTAGGTTTTTCTTCTTTTTTTTGGAACAGTAGAATTGAGGTGGTTGAATTTTATATTAATGAAATCTTGACCATTGCTCGAGAAAAAATTGGACTGTGACAACTAATCCTTCGTTTTTTTAATTTTATGTCGACACCGTGCGTCTTATATTGGTCTTTTTAATTGACGATTAGTCCTCAAGTTAGGTAGATCCAATATATAATAATGTTACCCTTTTTCGCGAATATATATCTTTTTTATTATATTATTGGTTAATTAATTACCGTTGGTGTCATTTTCTATGATCATTAATCGTGGATGATAATGGAAGTGCGCAACTATGCTGCAAATCTCGCCTTCCAAAGTTGATTTTTTCTAGATTGTATTACATGTTTCCGTCACTGGTTTTGAAAGTAATTATCTAGTGATGGCGTCAATATCGAGAAGAACGTCGTTATACATATCGGATATGCAAACTAAAATTGTACACGTAGCATTTGCATTGCCAGGGCTTGATCTGACTGACTATGGTGACAGAAATTTGATCCAATGACAAAAAAATATTTATAGAGAAGCTCGCGTAATTTGTCTATTTCGATCTTGAAAATCAACTCATTCTGACATCTCTTGAAACTATTTGCTCAAACTTTGGGTTTCACATTTATGATTATTTACAGTATCATTATTAAATTTTTAATTTCATCAAGTTCATGAATTTTTTTGTAAATATTGAAGTTAATTCCTAAATTATATGAAAATGTTCAATGCTACTCTTCCATAAATTTAAGTTTATGAACAATATTAAATTTTTTTCTTATAGCCTAGGAACTAAATTGAATATATACATAAAATTTATAAATCATATTGAACAAGTTAAAAGTTCATGAATCACATTAAATATTCGACTAAAGTTTAGAATCATATTGAATAAGTAAAAAATTCAGAGTCAATATTATGAATTGAATCAAACTTCATGACTTATTTATGTCATTTTCTTGTACGAAAAGAAAACCAATATCTGCTTTTTCATTTCCGCCAAGGAGTTGTCACGGGGTGTCTTGGAAGAACCTTTTTCCATTTATTAGACGACAAGCATGGATGGTGGCAACGTGGCAACACCTTTGGAAGCTATAAACGCTAGATTACCAAACCGAAATTGACTACTAAATATATGTATGCGCATCCGTATTTTGTACGTGTACATATGAATATTAAAAGAGATGGACTTAGCTCAGTGTACAAGGAAATGAACTTCGAACGTTTAGCAATTTCTATATGGGTTTCAAGCGACGTGTTTGTCAATTTAGAATCTATATAAATAACAAGCGAGATCTAATGATGTCTAATCAATCCTGATATGTCATAGATCTGAAGTTATAAGGACTGCCTTTTTCTTGAAAATCAACTTTAGTTTGGCATCTCTTGAAACTAGTTGCTCAAACTTTGGGTTTGACATTTATGATTATTTACAATATTGTCCATAAATTTTTAATTTCTTTATTATGGTCCATGATTTTTTTGTAAATATTCAAGTTAGTCCTTAAATTATATGAAAATATCTCATGTTATTTTTCCATAAGTTTAAGTTCAGGAGCAATTTTGAATATATTTTTATAATCCAAGGACAAAATTGAACACGTAAAAAAAAAAAAACAATGATCACATTGAACAAATTAAAAGTTTAAGAATGACATTGAACACTAGACTAAAGTTCATTATCATATTTAATAAATTAAAAATTTGGAGCCAATATTGTAAACTAAATTAAAGGTTATGGATTATTTATGTCACTTTTTCCGTACGAAAAGAAAAGCAATATCCGCTTTGTTATTCCCGCCAAGGAGACTCGCAGTTGTCTTGGGAGAATCTTTTTCATTTATTAGAGAGAAAATTAAAAAGGAAAGAAGTGCGCCATTATTTTTTCAAATAAGGACACAAAGTGAACCTTATTTCAAATAAAGACCTTAAGTAACATCATTTTCTCAAATAAGGACCTAGAGTGAATGTTGTTTCAAATGATGACCTAAAGTAACTATGTTCGTTTCAAATAAGAACCCGACTTTCTGAAAATCAATGGTATTTTTGTCATTTGCCATTCCCCCGCCCCTCCTTTTTTTTTCCCTAGTTCTTCTTCTTCCTCTTTGTTGGTGGCTGGTCGACCACCGGCGATGCCCACAGAGGGTTAGGTGAGGGCCGCCCACAATGGCCATAGGTGAAGGATGGCCTCACTTGGGTGAAGCGACCCTCACCAGACTGACTGTTGCCTGCTTGGAAGGGTGGCCTTGCCCGTGGTCGGCAAGAGCTAGACGACCTTGCCGATCACTGGCTAGAGTGGTCGAGCTTTCATCTAGGGCAGGTGAGGGCGACCCTTGCCAGATCTAGTGAAGGTGGCCTCACCTACGGTCGGTAAGGTCACCCAACCCCTTGCTGGTCGCAAGTGAGGCCACCCTCGCCTAGGGTCAACAAGGGCGACCTCATGGATGGCCATGGGCAAGGGTTGCCTCGCTTGTGGCCAACGTGGGTGGCCCTCGTTGGTGAGGGCAACCCTCTCCTAGCCCTTTAAGGGCATCACTAGTGGCTGGCTGGCCACTGGTGAAGAGGAAGAAGAACAAAAAAAAAAAGGAAGAAAATAAGGGAAAATGGCAAATAATGAAAATACCTAGATCGATCGGAAAATTTAATCAATCGGCAAGGTCAAGTCCTTATTTGAAACAACCAAAAGCCATTTCACGCCCTTATTTGAAACAACCAAAATTTAGTTTAGATCCTTATCTAAAACAAATTCCACTTGGGATCCTTATTTGAGAAAATAATGGCACTTTGAGTCATTTTTTGAAATTTTCCCTTTATTAGACAACAAGCACTGGTGGCGGCGGCGGCAAGGCGGCAACATCTTTGGAAGCTACAAACGCTAGATTACAAAACCGAAATTGATAGCTAAATATATGCATACATGTACGTATTTCATACATATACATATGTATATTAAAAGCGATGGACTTAGCACGGTGTAAGAGGAAATAAACTTCAAATGTTTAGCAATTTAGATATGGGTTTTAAGTGGCGTGCTTGTCAATTTAAAATCTTCATAAATAATAAGCGGCATCAACGATGTTTAAATCAGTCTTGATATTTCGTAGATCTGAAGCCATGCGGACTGCCTTTTTCTGATTTTTTTTCGAGTTTGAAAAGGACAGCATTATGATAAGATCTACACGAAGACCACATTTTGTGGATCGAAAGGAACGGATAAATGCAAAGAAGGAGAAGACAAAAAACAATAAGCAGCGAATTTCAAGGAGAGAGCCAAAATTATCGACGTTTGGAAAGCGTGATTCCAATGCCAAGTTGAAGGAACAAGGTAACGCCATGCCCCCAATCGAATATGTGCGATGTCCGAAAAGAATAGATAGTATAGATCTACGAAAATTAGATCTCTCTCTATTTGACAGAAAAAGAAAAAGCAATTGGATCTCTTTTTTGACCAATGCACTCGCCTGCCCCGAGAGACGGGTTCAGACCTTTGACCGGGGCACTTGTCGTGCTTTTTGTCAAAGATCCAGGGGCAGCAATTTAAAAGCTACGCCAAATGAAAACCACAAATAATACCATGCCAAAAAGTCAGACCAAGAATTTCTGAAAAACTACTAATAAGTGCATGATTTAATGCTAAATTATCTGACAGCAACGATGACATTTAGGTAAAGCATTGACTGGTTGGAAACGGACCCAATCTTCACCTAATTTTTTTCGTGCAAAGAATCTAATTATTCCGGGGCCCATAACATCTTTTCTCTGTCGGTCCAAATACAATAATGCTAATATAAAAGTCATAAAAAAAATCTCATATTTGCTGTAAAATATTGCATTGCAAATATATAATACAAAGAATAGAGAGATTAAGAGAGATTAAGTAGAGAAAGCAAATAAACTTTAAAGATAGTAAAGAAAGCCAGCCAACAAAGATCGTAGAGAAAGGTAAAGGAGAAAATTTTATATTTTCACTATATCAACATATATAAATGACAAAAACTAAGTTCCTATTTATAAGAAAATAAGGATATATTTATCATTAATATCAATATATTGAATAATACGTATATTGGATAGGGAGATGAATATTCATTATATAATGAGATGTACTTAGAATGTAGGATACAAATGTACCATAATAACTACATTAGATATGATGAATATATTGAATATTCATTCATGTATTTTATAACACTCCCTCTTGAATATTCATTGTATTCATTATATTACGAATGTGCATTGAATGATACTACCTCATTAAAAATCTTAAGTTAGAAAAACCCAATGAGACAAAAATTGGACAAAAGGGAAAAAAAGTACAAAGCATAAATTTTATAATCTCTCCCTTTTATGGATACAATAATTGCCTCGTTAAAAAATTTAACTCGGAAAAACCCCATGGGAAAAAAAAACCGAACATAAAGAAAAAAGAATGCAATGCATAGTTTATAATATCTTCCCCTTAATTAAGCCATATAGTCATTGCTAGAGTTAGTCAATTTTACATCTTTTGAACTCACTGCATACCAATGCCATATACTAATTTCTCAAAAGTTGACGTTGACAATGATTTGGTAAAAAAATCTGCAAGATTATTTATGAATTGAATCTATTTAACATCAATTTGTCGACTTTCTTGGAGTTTATGAGTATTGAAAAATTTCGATGAGATATATTTGGTTATATCACCTTTGATATATCCTCCCATAACTTGTGCAAAATAAGTAGTGTTATCTTTATAAATTATAGAGGGAGAATTTATAACCGGTTTTAAACAATAAGAATTATGAATATGCTTTATAATAGATCTTAACTAAACACACTCTCTTCCAGCTTCATGTAAAACAATAATCTCAGAGTGGTTAGAGGATGTAGCTACTAACGATTGCTTCATAGAACGCCAAGAAATTGCAGTGCCATTATAACAAAATAAATAACCGATTTGAAAGCGAGTCTTATATGGATCAGATCTATATCCATCATCGGCATATTCAATTAAACTAGAGGTAGTGGAATTCTTGGAATAATATAATCCCAAATCTTGAATACCTACGACCTTTTTCGATAATATTCACATTAAAGTCATTTTCAATTAGCAATAATTGCACAAGGATGACCAAATATCGTTCAAAGTTCCCAACCCCATGAAATGCCTACATCTACTAACTAGTTCGAAATAGAGACTTCTAGGTAAAAGAATCGAGTTCTGTCGTCCTATATTGCAACTACTTGACCTATAATTGTTGTTTGGTAATTTAGCATTCCAACGTTTAAGATGTATGTTGAGTGGTCTAGTATTTAGTGTGGATCCATCGATCATGTGTTCAAATCATGTGGAGCGTCTTCCTACTTAGAATAAGTGACATGTCAGCTGCTTGTGGAGGGCCTCCTTGAATGGTCCATATACCTATTACTTATAACCTTGACCCGTGAGATGCATGGGTTAGATTTAGCAATATTTCAGTGTAATATAACCCAGTTAAAACCAAATTTTACTTTGACCTTTTATGTAAATATAAGTGTTAAAATCAAGTGGTTGCAAATAAGAAGTAACATTAATGAATATACTAAATATATGACAATCAACCATATATTACATAATATAGGCACATACACATGCGTGCGTGCTCGTGCACGATGTTCACTACTAAGAAAAAATGGAGTGCGAACATTGTACGCACTAAAACTTAGCATAAGAGAACACTTAAGTGGCAAAAGTTTTAGAATGTACACTTAAATGTTAAAATCGGATGAGAATGAGACACTTAGGCCCCTGTTTGGTAACCATCCAAATAGTGCCGATTCGATTCTTTGTTCCGGAATCGGTTTATTTCGGCCTAGAATCGCGTTTGGTAAAATTTTTGTTCTGGGAGCAGTTGGGAAAGAATCAAGAATAAAAAAAAAGTTGATTCTTGTTAGGGAACGAATTTGAGAATCAAAATCAATAAATTTTCTTCTTCCCTTTGGCCATCTCGCAACCGCCATCCACCACCTCTCGCCACCGTCCGCCGTCCGCCGCCGCCATCGTCCACCGTCCGCCGTCGCCGCCGCCGCCGTCCGCCGCCGCCCGCCGTCGGCCGCCGCCCGGTCCGACGAGCTCGCCGGAGGCTCGCCGGACCGGGCGAGTTCCCGGCGACTTGGAGGCAAGCCCGGCCACGGCGAGCTTGCTAAAGGCTTGCCCGCCCACCGGCGAGGCTCGGCCTCCCAAATCCGGCGAGGCCGAGCCTCGCCGTGGCTGGCGGGCCTCGCCAGGCTAGGCGATGCCTCGCCGGGATCGGGCGAGGCCCCGCAGCCACCGGCGAGGCTCGGCCTCGCCAGATCGGCGGCGAGGCCGAGCCTCGTCGGGACTAGGCGAGGGGCGGGCGAGCCTCGCGACGCCCGGCCCCACCGGTGGCCAGTGAGGCTCGCCGGCCACGGCGAGGCTCGCCCGGCCCGTCGGTGGCACCGGGCAGCCTCGCCCAACCCGGCGAGGTCGGCTCGGCCACCGGCGGGCTAGGCGAGCCTCGCCGGTGCCGGCGAGGCTCGCCGACGAGGGGGCGGCCTCGCCGAGGGCCGGCGACGCTCCGGTGAGGTTGCCGGCCCTCGTCTGGCCGGTCGCCGGTCCGGTGACCGGCCAAGAGAAGAAGAAGAAGATGAGAAAAAGAAAAGGAAAAAGGAAAAAGAAAAGAAAAAGAAAAGAAAAAGAAAAGAAAAAAAAAAAAGGAAAATGAAAAGAAAAAAAGAAAATAAAACAAAAAAAAAAGTAAAAAAATTATTTAAAAATTAAAAGAAATTGATTTGGAACAGAATTAATGAACATGGTACCAAACGCATGATTCTATTCGAGAATCGAAATTTTGAATAGTTACCAAACGGCTTAAAATCTTAGAATCGGTTCAGGAACAAAATCAAAAAGAATCGGTTCGATTAGAATCGCTCAGGAACAGAATCGTTACCAAACGCGCCCTTAATTGCCAATGGTAAAAAATTTTAGCCAAATGGCTGGCATGACATTTTCCGACGGCTCTTTTTTATTGACGTGGAATTTTAAAAAAATTGTCCACATGGCACTATAAACACCCAAAATTAATTTTTAAATATAAATATTAATTAAAAATAAATAAAATAACTAAATTATTAAAAGGGGAGGGGACAGCAAGTTCGGTGAAGTTCTCCACAGCCCTCACCGAACCTCTTTGTTCCCCCTATTTTATTTTATTTTATTTTATTAATAATTTAGTTTATTATTTTTATTATTTTTAATTAATATTAAATTAATAAATTTATGGGCAAAATGATGTGGTTTTGTATGTTCATTGCTAAGTAACTATTCCAACGAGCCACATAGGCCACTTATATCATTAAACTAAGTTACGTCGAATTTCTGGCTAGCCACACTAGCGTTAGTACTTAAGTATCTCTTTTTCTTTTCTTTTTTTTAAGTGGCACTTAAGTGTATCTTTTGGAAATTTTGGCGCTTAAGTGTCCATCTATGCCAAGTTTTAGCACTTGTGATATACTTTCCTCGAGAGAAAACTAATAGATTACTAAGCGTGATGTTTAGCACAAGCTCTTCCAAGCCTTATCAATTGTAACTTGATAGTCATTTTTTTTTTGTAAGGAATTTTAATTTTTTTTGGTAAGGAACTAGATAGTCATTTTGGTATGCACTTTATCTTATATTTTGAAACTGCCACTAATCGGTTATAGTTGATTAGACACCAAAGCATAATGTGGATGAACGGGAGATTGATAGAATTTTGGAGACTTGATTATGCTAGATTAATCCAATGCTCCTTTGGTATCTCTACTGTTTATTTCAAAAATGTTTTCCATATAGTCCTTATTAATAGATCCTGAGCCACTAACTTGTGAAGGGTGATCATACGGATATGCAATCAAGAAAGGGCAGGAGGACCATAGTTGTGAGGTTGATAGTCCAATCTTGTGGGTTGCACAGGTCGTATCCGATAACAATTGGATGCCATATAACTATGCCAACACTAGTGTTTGCAAAATGGCTTGTGCAAGGAGGAAGAACTTGAAGTAGCAAGTATCGCATTTGTTGGTGTGGAGATGGACATATCAATACGTGATGCTTTCGTGGTAGTCAGTTGAGTCTTCTCTCTCAATAATTCCGATACAACTGTCTCAACATGAGGAAAAGCATCTCCATGCAAAACGGAGGTCCTCATAGGTTCAAACTCATCATTTAGGGTCATCAAAAATTGCATGACACGCATACCATCACAATTTTCGACAAATTTATGATCATAACTAGCCCCCTATAAGCGAGGTCCATACAAGGTTTTTTTTTTTTTTTTTTTTTTTTTTTGATCGAAAGGTCCAGACAAGGTTAACTAATTTCAAATTGCATGCATAAAGGATAGAAAATCATTAATGGATTGGCCTGCCTATTGATGCGTGGGATATAAATTCCCTAATTGTTGATTTTGATGGGCAAAATTTGAATTGGAACAATGATTAACAAGCTTCCTTTGCCGTATTAAAAAGACAAAACTGGGGTTGGATAAATGGAATCTAAGCGTTTTGAAATCATATGAGAACATGGTAACTTTTAGTATCCCATTCTTCCAAAGGATCCACAAATTTAGCCTAAGTTTTCTTAGAAATTTCCATTAGCATATAGATATCTCCAATGACATAACTCCAAAGCCAGTATCCTTTCAGGAAGCTTGATATATCTTAAGCCTATAAGACATAATTAGAACCATTTAAAATAGTTTGAATGGGTGTTGAGATGTCCAATTTATATATGATAGGCACTTTACTAATATAAAAACCAGCAGAATTCATTATATCGAGAGTAGGTACGGACAAAACAAGGCCAAAAACGAATTTAGGATGTCGAAATACCTAGAGATCTAGTCGAAAAACACTAGAAACCAATCAGAAAATGATCGAACTGATCAGAAATGTGACGGAACGTGTCTGGTCGATCTTATTTGAACTGGTTAATGGTAAAAAATCAGAGATGATGTGGCACTAATGTAGTTGATGACGTTAGTATTGCGAAGGGCCGTTGGTGCTTGCAGGCAAGTGTCTCAGTCAAGATGCGAGAGATGGCGACGTGTGGAGGTGTGTCCAGTGGTGGTTGGCGACAAAACTTCACAAGCTGTCTCAATGAACGAGAAAATATTAGGTACGTCTCATGCTCCAGCCTGGCAAACAAAAAGGCAGTGAGAGTGCGACATGTATCGTCGTGGGACCCATGTTCTGGAAAGAAAAAGAGGTGCCAATTTGAAAAGTTTCAGTCGTGGTTTTCTTTCTTCACGCCTCTCTCTCTCTCTACCCTCGCTCTCTCTGTCCGACGAACTCTCCTCTCTCTCCACCCTCCCTCTTTCGACCGGTGAACCACCGCATGGGACCGGCGAGAGGACCGTGAGACCTAGCTCCCTCCCTCTGCCCTCCCTCTTTCTGACCGGCGAACCACCGCAAGGGACTGGCAAGAGGACCGCGACCTTCCTCTCTCTCTGCCCTCCCTCTTTCCGATTGATGAATCACCGCATGGGACCGGCGAGAGGACTGCGAGCAATCGACAAACCACTGCACGGGACTGGCGAGAGAACCGTGACCTCCCTCTCTCTCTGCCCTCCCTTTTTTTTCCTAGTGTTCTAATGGTGGATCTGTAGTTGCATATGGAGGACGATGTGATGTCTTACATCAACCTCGATGGCTTATTCGGCGACCTCCCTGAGGTTGGCGATGTCATTGGCGCTTGCTCCTCGATGAACGTGCCGTCGTCGTCTCTAGACTCGAGGCTCTCATGGTTCGACGAGATCGAGAACATCCTAACGAAGGACGACGAGGACAGCGGAGTTGTCGGTGGCGGGATTAGGGCTGATTCGAGCCAAGCGTTCTGCGATAGGTTCCTCGCTGACTTTCTGCAATAGGTTCCTGCATTTTCTAGGTTCTTCTCCAAATCCGCTCCGTGTGCGGGTAGCTGCTAAGAGAAGCATTTGGAGAGCAAAAGGTCTGTTTTTTCTTTGTGTTGGTTAGCTGAATGAGGTAGAGAAATATGTGCTTTGAGATGGGTTTTTGCATTATATCGTGTTTGGAGCTAAGTAACTTATGATGGGTCTGTTTGTGATAAGGGGTAAGTGAGCTTAATCACGGTGACGAGAGAAATGTGTTTTGGGCGATGGACGGGGGTGGTTGCGCCGTGCATTGTTGCCGTCTTTGTGTATAGTGTATGTTAGCTAAAGCGGCTGCGAGTAGTCCAACGAGTCAATTCTTATGCAATTAGTTTTTAGTCTTCAAGACAAGTGGTTTTGTGGCTGTCGCAACCTAATTTTTCGGGTTCACCACCTAAAATTAGGTTAATGGATTACTAAGTTTTTAAGCTTAGCTCGGATTCTCCCAAGCCCATACCAATTCATGACTTAGATTTAAATTTCTTAACATGCAAATTGATTTTATTTAGGAGTCGCCAATAATCAGTTTATGGTAGGTTGATTAGACATCTAAGTAAAATAATGGGAGAATTACTTTACTCCTATGAACCAGAGACTAAGGATACGGGGACTTGGTTACACCAGACTATCCTAGTGCCCTTTCGGTACCTTTTTATTTCATTTTCAAGAAAATGTTTGACAATTGAATTGATTTTAATTTAACTTCATAACATATGAGGTGATCATGCATATGCACTTACCACCAATTTAACACTCAAGAAAGCAATTAAATAATGCAAAACATACTTCGAAGCAACGAAAGCATCTACATTATTAAATCAGAATTCACATCAACCATCCTAAATATGATTTCTAATTAACACACAATTTTAATTGTTGTTTTCGCTTTTCTTAATGAAAATCATGCGCTACATGTTAATAATCTAATATGACATGGCAACGCGACCTAAACTATATGACATGAAGAAATGCAATAATTAAATGCAATCTAAATGACTTAATTTTAATGACATGCAATGTGATGCAATGACATACAAAATTATTTAAACTAAAATGACATGCAGCATATAATTTAGTATGCGAGTTATATGTCATGCGACACTTATTAAATGACTTAGTTTAATGACGGGCAATTTCTAATTAGAAATGAACCTAACAATAATCACTAAAATGACATGCATTTCATGGACTTAATTCTATATAACGCGCACATGATTCTAAAAATGCAATCTATCCTAGAAATTGCAACTAATTTATCCTAAGACAAATTTTATGAAATTTGAAATTTAAAAATGCAAAAATGATCTAGCTAGATTAAAATTCTATCTAATTTAAACTAAGGATCAAGTCACATTAAATCATTTTTTAAACTAAGATATTATCTTAATCTAACATGCAATTTATCTAATATGCAATGACGTGCAAAGAATGCCCTAATTCGACATGATATATGCATGATGATTTTTTTTTTGTGTTTTTATATTAATTTCGAAATTAAAATTTCACATGCAATTCAAATAATGATAAAACTAACAACCTAAATGAATGCACTTTTTTTTTTTTTTTTTAATTTTATATTTTTCTAAATTCGGAGTAAAATCCATATTCTAGATATGCAAGATAACGAGAAATATTCTAAAACAAACTGAATCCTAATTCAAATTTTTTAGATTTTTAGTGATTTTCCAAAACAAGCAATTATTAACTAAACATTAAATCTAAACAAATGAGATATTCAATCAAATAAATGATTAAAATAATCGAAAAAATAACCTGTGGTCTCACAGGTCAAATTAACGATTATCCTAACCCTAATTATCACGACAAAAAAAAATCAAAATAACTAAAAATCTGATTCGAATTCTTACGAATCAAATTAATAGTTATATTGATTCAACACTTAAAATACTATCGACAAACCCTAAGAATTAATATAATTAAAAAAATGACCCGACATCTTACGGATCAGATTAATAATTACAATAATTTTAGGGATAACTCCTGCGAGTAATGCTTACAATATTCATACCCTAAAAGTTAACTCACAATATTCAAACTTAAACAATAATAATAAAGCTACCTAAAAGTAAAGTAAAATAATAAAAATAAAAGAAAAATAAACAACCTAAGGAAAATGGAGGGGCAGCCAATTCGTCAACACCAAGCAGGGGTTTGGATCGCCGGCGTTCGGGGCTCCGCGGTGTGGGCGCGGCAGGCTTGGGCGTCGCGGGTTGCAGACGAGTTGGGGGCAAGATTGGTGTTCCGATGCAGCGGATCGAGCTCCGAGCATGCAGTGGTAGGGACGGTCTGGCGTCTGGCTCGTCGGACAGCAGGGCCGCGAGCAACAGGTGGGCTGCGGGTCGGCGCGGAAGAAGCGGATCATGGCGATGACTGGCTGGATCGCGAACCGGTGGGTTGCAGACGAGTCGGGGGCGAGACCAGCAGATCGGGCTCTGAACAGGGACGTAGGCGGAGACGTTGGATGGCGGAGACGTTGGATACTCCACTTGGCAGACCGCGAACGGAGCAAAGGCGTTGCTCGGGTTGTCGTGGTGGCGCGGGTCGCCGGGGCTCACGGACGGAGACCGGCGGCTACGTCGGCGCAGGAAGGAGGCTCGGCTGTGGCACGGCTCAGGCCTACTCGCGAAGGGTGGAGCGTCGGAGCTTCGGGTCGGGAATCTCGGCGAGCGTCGGTGGGTGAGGCGTGGCGCGTCAGTCGTCGCGGCGAGCTTCGTGGGGAGACCGACGAAGCGGTTATGGCGGACGCACGGTGATGGAAGCCTCGCGGATGGAAGTTGCAGAGGAAGGGTAGCGGATTTGGGGAAGATGATGAACAGTAGGGGTCAAATCACTTTGCCTTTTTACTTTTCTCCTCTCTCTTTCACGTTCTGACTTTTGCAGTTTTTTTTTTTTTTTTTTTCGCAGAAGCAAAACCTCTCTTGACCTTTCTCTTTTTCTCTTTTTGACTTTTCTTCTTGCTTTTTGACGCAGAGAAAACCTAAAAAAAAAGCCCCCATTCTCTCATCGTACATGGCTCCCTTTATATGCAAATAAGACGTGATCTTCGTGAAATATTTCATCCACTTTTTAATATACACGAAAATTTTCTTATAACCTCCAAATCACAAAATTCTCTTATTTTTCTTATCTCCTAAATATTTTCTATTGATTTTTAAAGATAAGATCGAACTCAATTTTCTTAAATTTCAAAAATCCTCATTTCAAATCTTGATTTCAGAAAACGGGCTGGGGCAATTCGTACTTTCTTTTCGTGGCCTAGCCATTTCTTAGCTAATTTAAAACTCAAAAAACACCAATTCAACCCATCCCCACTGGTCCAAGTATGCAAACTAAATGTAGCTATACAATTAATATTTTTTTTTCAGAATAAAATTAATCCATAATTTTTTATGTAATAAATGACTAAGTGGATTGCCAAAATTTAGATGTCAACAATGACTTTGGTGTGATGTCCTGCCATGTCTGTGTAGCTGTAGGTTCAAAGGAGGTTTGGTATTGTTTTCACTTTATTCTGGAGTGAATGACAACTAGTGCTCTAGAAATCTTCATTTTGTCAAAGCAAAAGTTTGTAATCGTGCCGATTCAGCCGCGAGTTGCCTGGACGTTGGAGAGGAGGGCTGGGGAATCGACAAAGGAGGCCGAGCGAGCGATTGGTGGGATCGTGATGTGGGCGGAACTAGAGATCAATAGGCTAGTGGGTGTGAGGCGGTCAAGCGCGAATGTTCCAGAACTAGAGTCAGAGGGGGGCACGGTGGTTTGCCGGTCATGTGCTAGTTTGCCACGAAGAGAGGGAGGACAGACAGAGAGGCAAGGGGAGAGCAAGAGGAGGGGACAGACGAGTAGGGGCCAGATTCGGAGTCAGAGGGGTGGCGCGGTGGTTCGCAGATCGGAAAGAGGGAGGGCAGAGAGAGAGAGAGGGAGGTCGCACGCCGATCGGTCGGAAAGAGGGAGGTTGGACGCTGGAGGGCAGAGAGAGGGGGAGGTCACATGTCGGTTGGTCGGAAAGAGGGAGGCAGAGAGAGAGGGAGTTCACACGCCGGTCGGTTGCTCGCGGTCGTCTCGCCGGTATCCTCCGGGTTCGTCAGTTGCTCGCGGTGGTTTGCCGGTTGGAAAAAGCGAGGGTAGAGAGAGAGAGCGTTCGTCGGGGAGAGAGAGAGTAGAGAGAGAGAGGCGCAGAGAAAGAACTCGCGACAGAAAACCCCTCTTTCCAGAAGGTACAGTATAGGAAAATTTTCAAAATGGGCGCCTGAAATTGTGGGTCCCACGAGGACACGTGTTGCGCTCCCACCGCCTCCTTATTTGCCACGGGAGCATAAGATGTACCTAATATTTTCTCCTCAATGGAGGGGCGGTTAATCGTGGGTTGGTATTTGTTTTTCGAAATAGGTGGCAGAAGAAGTCCAAATCACCATGAGCAGTAGCGAGCTCCCCAAGTTTGAGACCCGGCACCGCGTTTGGTGGCGTTGGTCGTCCGTTGGCAACAAAATTTTAGGATTTGTCTCATTAAGGGCGGCAGTCTAATTATGGTGCCGCTTTTTCGAAATGAGCAGCGGAAGTATGCTGAATAATAGCAACTAAAGGCCTTGGTCTTGCGAAGAATAAGGAGAGACAAAGCCGGTGTGACTGGTATGGGGGCAGTCATCAAGTAATAGATTCGATGAACGCTTTTTAGATAATAATATCTCTTATACCAAGTTGAGATTTGTAATTTGGGATAAAGGAGAGGAAAGCATAGTATATTCACTATACAAAATGAAGACTACAAGCATTCCCTTATATAGAGGGTGAGAAGGCAATTAAATTCAATTATAATTAATGTAAATTATAATTAACCTAATCTTAATATATATAAGTCTAACGTCTAGTTTCTTTACGTCTTTTCTTTTTTAACTTGAGTGCGGGGAGAAGTTTGAGTATCTCCTCCAAGTATGAGAACAAGATAAAAACATGGAAAAATAGCTCACCCTTGATTTTAGTGGACCAAGCCACGTTAAATGCCATTGACTTGCAGTTAGTTCCGGTCGTTTATTGTTTAAAGTTTGATTGGTTTCTTTCTTTTGTCAAAAAAGTTTGACTGGTTTAGGATTGAAAAGAGATGATCCATTTTTCTGAGTAACGAAATTTTTAATCTTATTATCAGCTTGGAGGTTGGATTAGTAATATAAGCTCACTCTTAAGTGATCTGAAGTCCCATTAGTCACAGGTATGTTGCCCCTCGATCATTTATAATCATCTTGACGTTTTGGTTGGTTCCTTTGTAGCGTAAGTTTGATCACGCCATGGTGTAGGATTACCACAACTTTAGTCCTACTAGCATAATGGCATAACAATAATGATAAACTCTTTTAGATGTAGCACAAATATTTTATGGTGAATGTGGAACTCCAATGGCAATGTTTAAAGATGTCATGTTGATGCCTGAATTTTTTGTTGACAATTTAGGTAATATTTTTGCGAAAATAATAAAAAACATATCTAATAAAACATAAATAAATAAATAAATGATAAGAGGGCTTAATTGGGTCTTAGTCTAGTTTGCACAGCTTGCAAAAGCTATCCTCAGACCATTCGCGACCCAAATCCACCAAAATCAGAAATGGTCTAATTGATATAAAAAGAACCCATCATGTAAACAAGCCTAGGAACCAGGCTATTATCCGGATTTTGTGTCAACAAGACTCCATTTATTTCGTTAAAAAAAACAGAAAGATAATGATTCAATTTTTTTTTCCTAAAGGTGATGGCTCGTATCACTTGAATTAATTAGTTAGTAAAAAATATTATTATTAATAATAATAATTTATGTATCCAAATTTTTGTTACTATTTTTTTTTTTTTTGTCCATTCATCTCTACGAATAATACAAGCAATTGATTTAAGTAAAATATTTTTTAAATTATTTATTTTTCATGATATAAATGAAGCTTAGAGTGCGATGTATGCCCCCACGAAGTAAGAAAGCACAGGCCTCTCTCTTTTCCCCCTGTCGCCGATCACTGAAGTCGAAAGAGATGTCACAGCCGAAAGCAAAAAAAAAAAAAACACAGAATCGAGAGATTATTTTGGAGCTTCTTCTACGCGGATGCCAATCGCCTGTGCTGCCACCTCCGCCAAGACCTCAGTCCTCTATTCCGACGCCGTTCGTGGCCAAAGGCAGGCTCTGTGACATCCTAATTTTTCAAATCTGATTTCAATTGAATAAATCGGGCCTTTTGTCGACACGTCTATAGCGTTATTCTCTGAGCCGATCACTTAAGAGATAACTAGACTATCGGGAAAATTATTAAGGGATTTTAACACAAAAGGCTTGAGAATTCGAACAGAATCGCTATTTCGGCCGTCTAATTTGCAAGGGTCATTACGGCACACTTAAAAATCGATCAGAGATCAGAGATAGGTCGATTCGATTGAGATAAGTGATCAAAATGTGGGTGATTCTACATGATTGCAGAATTCTCATCGATCAACACTAAATTGATTTTCTATCGTTTTGGGTACCCTGTGTCCGTATTTGAAACCTTGAGATTTTCACGACAATCGAGAGTCGTCAATGTGTCGAAGATGTACATTGTGACTCGAGATAAATTGATCACGGGTCAATTGCACTAAAAATTCCTAAAAGCTACCCAATATCTTAATTAAATGCTAAAAGCGCGCCAGGATTGAAAATAAGTGAATTTGAACCCGATTTCAAAAAATGAAAAGTGCGTGGTGTCACAAACTATTTGAGGAAGATCGACTCATCCTCCGAAGAATTTTTAGAGATTCTAAGATTTTGCGAAAATCAATACGGACGTTGCGGAAAATCAGCGGAAATTCAGATGGGCTAAATCGATGGAAATTGGGAATTCTAAACTGAGCCGTGAGTGTCATGGATTTATAGAAAATTGTTTGGGATTTTTTTTCATCAAAATTGGATATCGAATTTGAGAATTTGTTGAAGAAATTGAAGAATAAAATGTGAAATTCGAAATTATGCTTGGACGGCATTTTTTTTGGCATCATTTGGTTTAATTAGTGAAATTTAGGCAAGAAAGTATTAGGGGGGGACCAAGCATTAATTCATTTGGATAATTCTTGACTTTGTGTCCCTATCAGTGGCTTCTCCAACACAGTTATCTAGCTGGCCTCTTTCTCGCACGTCTCTCTCGTTCTTATCCGTTCTCTCCCTCTTTCCCTTCTTCTTCGAGCTGCCGACTCCGCTTTCTTTTTCGTTGAAGCTCGGTTCTCCTTTGAATCTTTCCTCTCAGCCACAAGCTTTCATTTTTTTTTCATTTGAGACGTCCCCAGCGAAGCCCACGAAGTCTCAAATTGAAGCCACCAATTCCCCTGTTGCAGTGCCACACGTCCAACACCTGATCTCCATGAGTCAAAGTTCCTCAGCCAAGTTGTTTTGTTGACTCTTGGCCGTGCGTCCTCCTTGCCAACGAATTCCACCGAAACTTTCTGCCTCGTGTCTTCATCTCCAACGCTGGGACTTCTTCGGTCAGTCTGCAGCAAACGAAGCCAGCAATCCGTTCGTCCAGCTCTTGACCCAAGAAGCTCGTGCCTTTCACGCTGTGTCTTCATCCAGCAACAGCTGCCAGGCGTCCACCACCGAGCTCCTCTCCTTCGCCCGCAAATTCGTCCATCATTTGGCCGAGATTCGGCCCAACAGTCTTCAATCCACGAGCGGCCTTCCCAGTCAACCGCCAGCTTCAACGACTGCTTTCGCTATTTCGGTTTCTTCCAGCAACGACCGAAATTTCGATCTCCACCGAAGGCCCATCAGCCCACGCAAACCAGGAGCCTGCAGCAGCCCACTCTCCAGCATCTTCAACGTCCATAGCCCAGCAAAGCCCAGTGGAATCAGCGAAGCCCACAGTTCAGTCCACACAGAATTCCAGCCCAACTCAGCCTTTCCAAGCCTGCGTTAATTGAAGCCCGCGAAGCAACTCAAGCCCAGTCCATTTCAAAAGCAAATCTCATATTTGGGCCGAGATTTGTTGGGCCAAGTTTGGCCAGCCCAAGTTTGTCGACGCTGCCAAAAATTTCGATTTCACCCGCTGTCGCGCTGTCATTGCGGTGAACCAGGTTTCACAATTAACTTAGGTGAGTCTATACTCTAAACTCGCTTAAGTAGGCTAATAACGTTTAAGGGATGTTAGATTTATTTTATTAGGAATTAGGTGGTTAGTTAGATTAAATTAGAAATTAAATTATTTAATTGAGCATGTTAGGTGATTAGCATGGTTTAGCTAAGGCCTAAATAAATTGTACTATTTATCTAGAAGGGTTCGAGAATTTCTCCGAGTCTGTATTGGTTATTAATTTAATGATTATGGCCTAGGTTAGTATTTTTAGAATTTGAATTGATTTATTTAATTAATTTAAGTAATTATTTAATTATTAATTATTTTTCGGGAAATTAGGCCAAGATAGTGGTGACCGGAATTTCGTGCTGATTGCAATTGTGTGGTTAATTTCTGCAATCGAGTGTTAAATTATGCAAATTGAGTATTGATTGGATTTTGGTATTTAATTCCAAAAAATTGTGAATTTCCAATATTTATTGAGAAAATCCCAAGTGTTGGGTTTTGACACCGAAAATGGTTTTTAGTACTATATGAAATAGTGGGATTTCAAAAAAAAGAAGAATATCAATTTTTCTGGGTCAAGTTGACCGTGTACCCACACACAATTAATTTTATGTGAATTTCTAATACAAAGAAAAAGGCCAGGCTCACCATTTTAATTGAAGCATTTGAGTGCAATGCATGGTGCCCTAGGCCATATTTGAGTGATCGTGTGATGATTAAGAGAAATCGTCCCGGCCTGTTGAGCTAGACGTTATCCCTATTCAGGATACCCCCTGGACAATGGAAAGCCGGTTGTAGTTGATTCTAGACCCTATGTTCCTTCGGGAAAGCCGTCTGATAAAGAGACATGCCATGCTCAATGGGGTGAGATGATGCTTGGCAATGTCAGAAGACCGCCGAACAGAGAGTAGGCCGTGCTATATACTGAGATCAAAACTAAGAACGCATGATGAATTAAGTATTGTGTTCCAATTAATTGGCTTGAGCGATGCTCTGATTTGTGATATGAATTATGCTGACATGCAGGGTGGATCTGAGACGAGATAAGTCTCATAAATTGTGTGATTGTGTGATTATGACACTTCTTGGTGTATTTCCCTACTAATTGGGGTTTTGAGCTTAGACTCGTTGAGATGATATCTCACCCCATTGTGGGACAACATTTTCAGGGTCGTCGAGCGGAAGACCTGGAGCTAAGAGGAGGTGATCGGAAGCGTAGGTTAGTTAGGACCGCTTCTTTTTGGAAGGCTAGTTTTTTTGTAGTCTTTTGGCCATAGACCTGTGTACATGACTCAGTGTATATATAAAAGCATGTTTGTTTGTGAATCTATTATTCTGCTTTTTTTATCCCGAGATGATTACTGTCAGGGGATTTCTTTTCGCTTCCGCATGTGCAATAAAATGGAAAGGGTCGACGACTCGTCCTAGGAAGTCGCAAATTATTATCGACCAGATAGGGATGGGCACGCGCTCGGAGTTCGGGGCGTGACAGCTCCGAGGTAGGTACGTCATTGCTTTGTTTATTGAGCTGAATTCGAGGTTTGTGCTTCAAGGTTTCGAGTGAGGGTAGAAACGGTGATGGTGAATCTGTTGGTAGGAGTTTAAATGCGTTCCAATGTCATTGCAATTGTCTGGATCGGAATTGACACTTCGGTTATGACCCCGTGTTCTGTTTTTGAACTGATCGCCAAATGTTCGTTAAAATGCCTGAACGAAATTCGGAATACAATTTCGAGAAGCATTCTTATGCTTTAGTGTTTGGAATGATTGTTGTGTAATACACCTGTTTGACTCATTTACAGCGTCTCTGTTTCCAGTGATTTTAGACTATGACCAAGACGTCCACGTGCAATGGCTACTTGATTTGTTGTTCAAATCCATCCATGTATGTTGTCTCTGATCCTGATATTCTGCCATGCATATAGATTCATTTAATCAATTATCTAGATGAGCAAAGCATGTTGACTTACACCACAAGTAACTTATACTCCAAGGGGCCATGAATTCGTTTTGGCATCTAATGAATCATATTCGCTGGATTGAGATTATGCTTGCTGGTTGTGTATTGTCTTACTCGGACGATCGGTGTTGTAGTCTTAATTTGCTCAGCTGGCTGTTTATTTGCCAGATTAAGATTATGCTTGCTGATTGTGTAAATCCCACTCTCTTCCGTACAGAGTATTTAAGAGTCTGTGACATATTGGAATTAAGCTCCATATTGGCTAACTGATTACTCTTAAGCCCTATCCTATGATATTGGTACAGTGAACAATAATTGTATAAAAAGCATAGTGCATCACATTATTCGTATGAATCTTTACTCGGTTTATTCTATCAATAGACAATAAAGGTTCGTTTGTTTAATGGAAATTCATCCCCTCATAATTGTTAACAGATTTTTCCAGGTTTGGATGATGGAAAACCAATGGATTTATGGAACAGCAAACTTAGATTGTGGGAAAACAACTGCCCATTTTGGCAAGAAGGCGGTCTGTTTGTTTCATTGAAACTTCATGATAAAAAAAAAAGAAAAAAGAAAAAAGAAAAAAAAATATATATATATACACACACATTTAGTTTTCATTTCTTTGATATTTCAGAGAAAATGATTTCCTTCTTGTCATAGGAGGAAGTCATTTACTCCCAATTTAAGCTTGTTGTTTTCATATCCAAGAAAAACATTTTCCATAGATCGACTAGTTTTCCATAATCCAAACACCAAAAAGATGGAAAATGATTTTATGAAAACAATTTTTCTTCAAATAAATGGACCTTCCATGACACTATCATAGAATGAGGAACTGACCTTTTTTTCCCTACGAAGGTATGCACCCTTCTAGGAATATTGGCAGCGATGAAGAACATTGCTTTATGGGTCATCTTCATTAGATAATACTTGAGGTGTATTTTAGGACACCCAGTACCGTCATACTTCTTGTTGAACTATGGCACCTTGAAGGTTCAAGGAATTTTCTCACTCTTGAATATGGAGACAAGTTGTCGACCCCTTGTATCTCATGCCCTTACAACAAACACAACCGCTCTTCGATTTTGGCAAGGTGTGTAGCACCCTTTTCTTCTAAAAGGAAGACAAGTTCTTCCTTCAGAGAAGGATCAAGGTCCACTATGAGAGGTGTGACCGAAGGGACTTCTCCAGCTACTCCCTTTCCAATAAGGTCAATAGTTGACGACTCAAGAGTGCAGATGGAATGGGCATCAATGTAGGGGGTTTTGGATCCCCAGCAGTAGGTAGGACAGCGAAAGTCTTGATTTGCTTGGAAATTTCCGCCAGCATTGTTGTAATTTGAGCCAGCTGGTTCTCCACATTGGTCAATCAAATGTTTGAATCTTAGTTCTTCATACATGCTCTTAAGGGAGTTCGAATTGGAGATCTTCTATGGTCATAATTACTACCAAAGGACTTTCTAATGCTTGTGCGCCCAAGGAAAGTTGAAACTACCCCGTGTGACCCCACTTTTTGAATGATTATTCCACAATAACTGAACTGGAATCTCTTCTCAATGTCTTACATATCGAGAACTTGTGAACTGTCCATGTGCGCGCACAGTACACAAAACTTGCGCTTTTCTCCCTTTCTCTTTTCTTTCTTCTGAGCTCTCACGAACGGGAGGACTTGGTCTCTCTTTTCTAGGATGAGGCTGCCCCCTTTTTATCCATGGAGAGTGGCCTTTGAATAGTGAACTGAACCTCCCTCCTTTGACTACTGAATCGAAACCTCAAACTCTGACATTTGCCTAATCAACTCAACTGAAGATCCTCCACCTTTTGGTCTCTTACATGTTAGCCGGTTCTTTCCCATCCTCCTTGTTAAATCTACTTAGCGTAAAATTTGCATTTACCTCTTGGTCCCTTGAAGCTCGGCCATCGGTCTCCTGGAGTTTTTGCCGGTTCTTTCTCTTCTGCATGGTCCACCTTTATGGTCTAATGGTCCATATGTGAGTTTGACTTATTTGAGCTGTCACAGTCAATGACTTGAGGTGGCAGTGGAAGGCATTCGAGCAGGATGTTTTGGCTCCATTGTCTTGGGGGTCTTCCTTAATCCTTAAGAGTCTTGGTATTGATCTTAAGAAGATAAATGAGTGGACAAGCATATATTCCTTCGGGTGAAGGGTCTTCAAGCCACTGGAAACACGGCTGATCCACATGAGCAAGCAATTTCTATAATCAGCGGAACATGGACCTTTGATGAAGATAACCTCATGCCTTCATTCTCAAGCGTGACCGCCATTCGTAAGCACAGACAATCATTTGTGAGTAGCGCTACATGGCCTTGAGTGACGGAATGGGCTTGGGCTTTGCATCGATGTTGGGGTCATGTCCATTACCTTTATAAAATTACTGTCTTAGTTCTCAGCAAAAAGTTCCGGGTTGGATCGCATAACGGCCCAGTTCACAAAAGTCTGTGGTCTCATCTAGGGCGATGCTCGATGTAGACATGCTATGAAAAAAGGTCCCTAATTTATACACGTGGAGAAATGCGGTAGAGAATGATAACGCTAGACTATGCGAGACCTTTTTTTTTTTCAAGATATGTATGTTAGACTCATTGGTAAAATTCAAGTGTCAACAGCTACTCCTCTTTGAGGGGAGCCTGAAGAGGTTCTTTTAAAAAATGAAAGACACTTGAATTTTGCCAACAGGTTATGCAGTGAAATTCAAATGCAAATGCAGTGATGGAAGCTCGCTAGATGGTGGCCCGAAAACTTGCCTCTCTCCTCTTCTCTCTCTATTAAGTTTTTTTTTTCTTTTTTTAAATTCAACCTTGGGCTACAAAAGTGATAGTTTTATTTATGGAGATGGGCCTAAGTTGGCCCGTCCGCCCAAGTTGGGCCCAAAAACCCGACCCACGGGAATAGGGCCTGTGGATGGGGGAAGGTATAAAAGGGAGGAGAGAGAGAGAGAGAGAGAGAGAGAAGACACATTTTGGCGAATAACGCGTCATCGGATCGAACGGGGCCAAATTTTCTTCCTTTTGTCGGCGTCGGCGTCAGTGTCTAATCTGTGGCTAACAAGGTACGCTCGAATCCGTGGTGTGCTTTACGATCGGTGATACGTGATTTTCCGAGGGCTTCGTCTTCGCATTGATTTAGGGGTTCGATTTAGTGTCGAATCCGGTTTTTCGGGGATCCGTCATTCCCAACATTGGTATCAGAGCCCTAGTTCACATTTTACCCGATCAATTTGATGTTTTTTGATTGATTTTTCGCAAAAGCAATTCGGCCGTACGGATCGAGGCGAGAAATCCCGACACCCGATCGTTGTTCGGCCATTTTTCCGAGTTTTCGTAAGTCGAAATCGAATTATAATGGCATAGGAAGAAAGGTGACGTCGAGACGAGTCCGGCAATAGGTCGTACACCCAGGGCGATGCCGCACGCGCCCACACACGCGACTATAAGGCGGCTGCGCGTGGGCGGGACGCACCCGAGCGTTGGCTCGCCCGGCGCGTGCAACACACACGTCGGTCGGTGAACTGGCACGCGTCGGTCCGCGGGCCAACGCGTGCCGACGTCGGCATGATGTCACCCAACGGTCAGTAACCGCTAAGGTGATGTCATCGATGACATCAACATGACGACGTTTTTTGCCGGGCGGTCACCGGCCGGCGACCCGACCGGTGATCCGACTCCGACCCGAACCGCGGAGACCCGGCACGCGCTCGGCACGTGCCGGGCCGACGCCCGAGTGACGTCGGCCCGTGCACGCGCGCGGTACATGCCGTCGGTTCGCCCGAGCCGGCCCCTCCGGCCCTACTGGTCCGACGACCGACGACCGTTGACCGATGACCACCGTTGACCGTTGACGATCTTTGACCGTTGACCGACGACCGTTGACCGTTAACTCGAAAAAAAAAAAAGGAATTTGTTTCTTTTTCAATTATGTCTGTGTAGGTTAGAGGTAATCCATTTTTTATTCTGCATTTGTTGCATGAATCATGGAAAATTATGTATTTTCCATTTTGTTTATTGTGGATTATAAGTGATCCATTTAAGTTCTGCATTTGTTGCATGAACTATGATGTGTTATGCACGGATACCTACAATCCCGAGAACGGACGAAGGAAAAGCTAGACTGAAAAGGCTGATGAAAGAGTTAACTGATTATCGGTGGCTTGATGGTGATTTAGTATCACACATGGTCAAAGTCAATCAGATGATACAGGAAATCATCTGGAATGGTTATCTTATGCCGGATTTTGAGAAGGTGCCGGCTTTGATGAACACTCTTCCACCTAAATGGCAAGCAGTGTTAGATCGGCTATGGGAGGTCAACGTGGTCCCGGATTATAGGAGGCTAGTGGAAGCTTTTGTAAGAGAGTACTATAGGATTGAGTTGGCCAAAACTTCAACCCTTAGATTGAGCGCCACGTGGCGTAGAATAAATGCGCCTTGGTGGCGACATGAAAGCTCTCCAAAAGTTTTTCCATGGTTGGCAAATGTGCCTTGTTTTCTCGGATGTTTTGACCGATAGATTAGAATGGATATTCCCTATTTATTTCTTAGATTAGTTTGATATGTTTTTGAGTGTTGAATATCTTTTTCTATGTTGATATTTCTTTTTGGATATATTACTTAGTGTAATGGATATGTTATTAGTAATAGTTGAAAGCATTACTGTTTTATTGTATGTAAATTATCTGTTGCTTTCTGTTAATGTTGGTTGCTATGGGTAATTAGCTGTGGGTAGTTTTAGAAGTTTTAGTAGCTTTATAGAATTGATTTTGCATATGAAAATCATATTAATAATAGTTTTAAGTTAGGATTTTTGGAGGATGATTGGAAACGTAGTGACCTTTTGATTCTGAAGCCTTACTTGAAATTAGTCATTAATATGATGGGTCTATGTAAAAAAGGATGCATAAATGATAGGTATTAATAATTTGTGCATATGTCTCGATGTGTTGGATCAATGGCTTCAGCCACAAAGAGCATAGTTGCCGAGCTGAACAAAGGTGAAAAGCTCAATGGTGACAACTATGAAATTTGGCACATGAAAGTCCAATATGTACTGGAAAAGCAAGAAGCATTAGAAGCTCTTAACCATATTATGGAAGATCTTGAGGATGTCGTGCGCTACCTTGAGCTAGTAGAGGATCGTCTAACAGCATTTGAATTGAAAGTAGACATTTACAATGCTGGTTCTAGCTCAGAAAGGGCTTTGAGCTCTAAGCACAAGCGTATTGATTCGTTCAATATGTGGGATTGCAAAGGATCAAGTCCTTGTTGCAAGAAATCAAAAGTTAACCAACACAAGAGAGGAAAACGTCCTCAAGTGAAGAAAATGTGAAGGGTGAGGTGTTACAATTGTGACAAGAAGGGTCACTATGCTCGCAATTGTCGTGAGCCAAAGAAGGTAAACACCCATTGTACTTTTCAGAACTTTACTTTTGTGACGAGTTCTGTATTCTTGAGTGAGTCTAATCCTTTGTGGACTGTAGATTCAGGAGCGACAGACCATGTAGTGAAGGATAGAGGATCCTTCGTGGAATTTCGACGAGTACCAACTGGAACTAAGTGGGTCTATGTGGGAAACAACTCCCGAGCTGAAGTAAAAGGAATTGGCACATGCCAACTGAATATGCGTGGTGGACGCACTTTATTCCTACATGATGTATTGTATGCTCCGGAGATTCGTCGGAATTTAGTGTCTGTTTTAGTGTTGGTTAGACTAGGTTTTAATATGAACTTCTATAATAGAGGTGTAGATTTGTATTTGGATACAAACTACTATGGTTGTCGTTATTTTCTGGATGGTTTCATTGTATTAGATATTGAGTATGTTAATGCAAATGTTTGTTATTCCCTTATCACATCTCCTAATTCATTTGATAATGATGTGAATGTGTGGCATGCTAGACTTGGTCACATTGGCTAATAACGTATGAATAGACTAGCCAAAGAGGGCTTGTTGGGCAACATTGAAAAAGTCGATTTGCCCATATGTAAGCATTGCCTAGAAGGGAAAACGATAAAGGAAACCATTTGGGAAAGGTAAAAGAGCTGAATTTCCTCTGCATTTAATCTATTCGATGTACGTGGTCCAATGAATGTGAGAGGAAGGCATGGGGCTGTTTATTTCATCACATTTATTGATGATTATACTCGATTCGGATATGTCTATTTGATTTCTCATAAATCTGAAGCAATAAGTTGTTTCAAAAGGTTTATGAACTTAGTAGAAAATCAATTAGACAAGAAAATAAAAACATTGAGATCCGATCGATGTCGATAATATTTATCTGATGAGTTCAGAAAATTATATAATGAAAAAGGAATAGAAAGACAGTTGTCTATTTCGTATACTTCTTAACAAAATGGTGTTGCGGAGAGAAGAAACAGAACCCTTTTGGAAATGGTTAGGTCCATGATGGCGCATGCTAACTTACCTATCACTTTTTGGAGTGATGCATTGTTAACTGCTGCCTATATACTTAACCGGGTGTCTTCCAAATCAATTACTTTCACTCCATATGAGTTATGGACAAGTAGAAAACCGGACTTAAGTTTTCTTAAGCCATGGGGTTGTGCTGCCTATACACATGAGTCCTCTCACAAGTTTGGGAAATTGGGTCCCAGAGGAAAGAAGAGTATTTTCATAAGTTACTCAGAACATTCGAAAGGATATGTGTTCATAGGTGAGCAGGAAAGTGGGAATATAATTGAGTTTGAATCACGAGATGTCACATTCCTAGAGGATGAATTTCCTAAGAAGGGCGAAATAGGGGAAAATTGTTCCTTATTTAAGACCTTGGATCAGGATAATGATGTTAGTGGAGTTTGTTCAAGTGGGAATAATACGAGAAGTGATGAATTGAATTCAACTCATTCTCAATTGCAACCACATGATGAGATGACATCATCATTACCTAATCTAAGTGGGAGCATGGGGAATGATGTACAAAGTGTACAATCTCCCATACGGCGAACAAGTCGCGAAAGTATTCCCTGTCGACGTTTTGACATTGAAGGGGAAACTTTTATGGTTGCTCCACAAGATGAGGATGAGCCAAGAAATATTAATGAGGCTCTGAATTGCCCTGGTAAGGAAAAATGGATTCATGCAATGGAAGAGGAAATGGAGTCAATGAAATCAAACTAAGTCTGGGAACTGGTTGATCTTCCAAAAGGATGCAGAGCTATTAGGAACAAATGGGTTCTCAAAATAAAGCGAAAGGCTGATGGCTCGATAGAAAGGCATAAGGCTCGCCTTGTGGGGAATGGGTATAATCAACAGGAAGGAATTGATTATGAAGATACATTTTCTCCTGAAGTGAGATTTACCTCGATTCGCATTATTCTGGCAATAGTGGCTAGTCTGGATCTTGAGTTACATCAAATGGATGACTGCTTTTCAATGGAGAATTAGAGGAAGAAATTATATGGAACGACTTGCTGGTTTCATAGTGAAAGGCCAAGAAGAAAAAGTATGTCGACTTTTGAGGTCGATATATGATCTTAAGCAGTCATCAAGACAATGGTATATACGTTTTCATAATGCCATAATGGCATATGATTTTACGATGATTGATGAGGATCATTGTGTATATATCAAAAGATCCAATGATCAATTTGTGATCATATAATTATATGTTGATGATATACTTATTGCCGGAAGCAATATGGAGTTTGTTAAGATTATTAAGAATTGGTTGTCTTCCAACTTTGAGATGAAGGATATGGGTGAGGCTGCATATATTCTTGGAGTTAAGATTTCAAGAGATCGTTCGAAGAGATCGTTGTCTCTTTCGCAAGAAACATATATAAATAAGGTTCTTGAACGATTTCGTATGCAAGACTGTAAACCCATAGACACTCCTATTGCAAAAGGTGAAGGATTGAGCCATAGACTGTGTCCAAGGACTCCATAAGAGAAGGAACAAATGAAACATGTTCCTTATGCTAGTGCTGTTGGGAGCTTGATGTATGTTATGATGTGTACAAGACCCGACATATGTTTTGCAGTTGGAATGGTGAGTAGATACCAATCCAAACCAGGTCCAGCACATTGTAAAGACGTTAAAAGAATACTGAGGTATCTAAAGGGGACTGCTGATTAAATGCTGAGTTATTAAGGAAAGGATCTGCGACTCTAAGGCTATTCTGATGCTGATTGGGGAGGAGATTTAGATGAAAGAAAAATCTATCCCTGGGTTTGTTTTCTTACCGAATAATGGCACCATATGTTGGAACAGTAAGAAACAAAAGTGTATAGCCTTGTCCACGATGGAAGCTGAGTTCGTGGCATTATCAGCAGCAGTACAAAAAGGAGTTTGGCTTAAGAGATTTTTGGATCATTTAGGTGTTATTGAGAAAGCTGCAAATCAATTGTTGGTTAACTGTGATAGCCAAGCAGCTCTAGCGTACACCAAAGATCCAAAATATCATGACAAGACTAAACATATAGATATCAAGTATAATTTTGTAAAAGATATAGTTGCACGAAAGGATGCGAACTTACAGTACATATCTATGCATAGAATGGTAGCAGATCCTATGACAAAGTCAATACCTATAGATGTGTTTTGTGGTAATGTAAAATCTCTAGGATTGCGTAGAGTCTGATGTGCTGGATTGTAATTTCCTTGAGTTGTTCACAATTATGAACTAGTGTTGTTTCATTATTAATGCCTATGAATCTTTGTATGATCTTTATGCATCTTAATCTCAGTGCATTATTTTATTTTGAGAAAGTATGTCGGACAGATATAAAATTAGCCCACTCACATGGGTAATCGCCTCTATTTACTGTGTGATAAATAGAGATGTGACTGTTTTTAAGCTTATTATAGGTGATAATTGAGAGCTCAAGCTTAAAACATGTATGTCGCCTTAACTGAGTGTTAAGATAATGACATAATACTAAAGATGTCCGAAAGTAAAATAACCCACATATTTTACTTTATTTGTCTATCATATTTTACTTTATTTGTCTATGATGGCAGATGTGAGTTCTGATGAATTTTGTGAGTGAGTAGATACGTGAACTCAAGTTAGACATTAGGTATCTCTGAACTATCATCTGTGCGGTATTGAAAGGTGTAGACATGCGCTCCATGGGAAAGGAGTTAATACCGTAATACGTATTTCATACTACGTATGCATGAGACGACCAATAAGAGTGGCAAAAAGTTTGATCTCAACTTTTATTACGTGTGAGACTCTTGAGGAAAATAGCTCCTCAATTTTTAGTCCCCTCATGACTCTTACTTATTCTCAAGATTTCTATTTAGTGTTTGCTATCTTAGGGTGTTGCCAATGGTCATGAGTTGATTCGATCTAATGGGGCATTTCTAGAAAAGCAAGCTAGACTGAAATTGAGAGTTTGAAGGAAAAAGGAAGATCGATTTTGGAGAATTACATTGTGGTTTTGTATTCACTGGTCGACCAATTATAACTGTCTTTGTGATAATTATAATTGTGAATACAATATATATATATATATATATATATATATATATATATATATATATATATATATATATAAAATTGTTTAAAAGAGATCAAGGGAGATATAAATGTGATCGATCGATCTAGGGTACTGCATACTAAATCTACTCGGAGTGTGACGCCTATTATGAGCTGCTATATATTCCTAACAGATGTATAGCAACGAGCTCTCAAAGTATGCTGGTCGCACGGATTATTCACCGGTATGAATGTTGAAGAGAGGTAAAGAAAATCCTGTTCGGCCCACCATGTGCGAGTGGGAGATGATAGTTTTATTTATGGAGATGGGCCTAAGTTGGCCCGTTCGCCCAAGTTGGGCCCAAAAAGCCCGGCCCACGGGAATAGGACCCGTGGATGGGGGAAGGTATAAAAGGGAGAGAGAGAGAGAGAGAGAGAGAGAGAGAGAGAAGACACCTTTTGGCGTATAACGCGTCATCGGATCGAACGGGGCCAGATTTTCTTCCTCTTGTCGGCGTGGGTGTCTAATCTGTGGCTAATAAGGTACGCTCGAATCTGTGGTGTGCTTTACGATCGGTGATACGTGATTTTCTCAGACTTCGTCTTCCGCATTGATTTAGGGGTTCGATTTAGTGTCGAATCCGGTTTTTCGGGGATCCGTTATTCCCAACAAAAAGCTTCCTAGATGATGGCATACTTTGGGCTGCAAAAGCTCGCCGTACAAATAAAATTTCAAGGTTGCATTTGCACACATAATGGAAAACGGAAGACATCACAAGCTTTTGGTCGCTTGCCATGCAAAGAGTACTCCAAGCTATAGGTTGCAATCACTTGTGGAAGGCGAGGCTCTGAGGCTACAACCCGCCATCACTTGCGGAGACCGTGATGTGAACTCACCATATTATAAGAGATTCTGAAGTTGCCAATGAGCCTTGATGAGACCTAATCATTTGATTTAACATAGTTCAACCAAGAATGGAAATGACTTGTTCCATCTCTCATGTTGCCGATAAAGGAGTGTGTTTGACCATGGTGACAGCACCTCCTACCAAGGAATCAAGGCTAAATCATCCACTTCGGCACAAAATGGTGCGTGTCATTCCAAATTGAATCCATTTAGAATATGGAAATAAGATCTCCTATTTCCTTTGTTGCAGGTGGTAAAACGGGGCAAGTTGCCCAGCGGGCAACAACTCTCGTCCATGATGTAGTTTTAGGAACCCTACTTGTTTCTTTCGAATGGCAAGAGTTTGCAGACTTTTCTTCCCTCCATAAAAATTTGTAAGCCGTTGCCTTCGTTCTTATGTCCTAAGTGTGGAACCATAGGCTCCAAAGTCCTAGATGAGTAACCTTAGGCATTTTAAGTCTTGGGTGTGGAAACCCTGGGCATCTAAAGACCTAGGTGAGTAACTTAGGCATCTCATGCCCTACGTTTAGAAACTTAGGCATTTCAAGTCCCGTGTGAAACCACAGGCATCTTAAGTCGTGAGAATGGAATTATAGGCATCTCAAATCCTTTGCGTGGAGCTTTAGGCGTGAATTCCTAGATGAGTCACCAAAGGCATTTTAATTTCTAGATGGATCGTAGTAGGCACTCTAGATCCTATATGAAATACCTTTGGCACTTCCAAGCTTTAGGGCTACAAGTGTACACAGACATGAGAAGAAATTCAAACGAAGGGTAACATGGTATCTGTTCCAATTTACCCACTAAAAGTCTCTAACATGGGTCACGTGTTCTCAATAGATCAATTCGGACGTTTTGTTACCAAATGGCGATATCGATGGGGAGTGACATTGTATAGATTCCAATTTATTCATCGTGAGCCCGTTGTTGTTCCTGATGGGAAATGTCAAACTCCCAAGAAGGCGAATTCAACTAAAGGGTAATGTCTTGTTGTTTTCAATTTTTCAATCCCCAGGATTAATGCACTAAAACATTCCTTCCTATTATTTACAGGGTTAGTAAGTGGTCATGCCGCTAGCAAATACCTTATTCCCTTAAAACAAATGAAAGTCAAATGTAGAGTGTTTTTTTTTTTTTTTTTTTTTTTTTTTAAATATAATCGAAAAGAAGCACTTTGGAGTCGCCAAGCTGTCGACCCTCCTGTCACAATTTGAGGAAGATGATTTTACAAGTAATGCCGAGTTGGGGACTGTGCACATTCTCTTAAATCCCCACCTTATGGTTATTAGGATTGAAATTGATCTATCCATGAAGTCCAACCTAAGTAGGTGTCCTCATGCCTAGATTCCAGGTTGCGTAGGAAGTGCGATATCTTCCCATGCCTCATTTAGCTCTTAGTTGACCATAATAGGCTAATGACAACTCCCATTTAGGTTGGGCCTAGATTCTAGGTTGCATAGGAAGTGAGATATCTTCCCATGCCTCATTTAGCTCTTAGTCGACCATAATAGGCTAATGACAACTCCCATTTAGGTTGGACTTCATAGATAGATCAATATCAATTGTAATATCCCAATCGCATGAGGTAGCGGTTTGGGAAAGTCTGCCCTGGTTGAGGATCGTTGGTCCCCAACTCGAGTTTACTTAGGGCGCGCATGACAAAATTTATGTTTTTTTTTTTTGTTCCCCGGAACAGTTTTGAAACAAAAATATATTTGGTAATGCAATTTCGAAATAGATTTGGAACATAAATCCTAAGTTAAAATTTTTAACTTTTCAATTTTTGTAACAAAAATGAGAAATGAAAATTTTTTTGATTATTCACTTTTGTCATTGCCCGCCGCCCACCTGTCGCTCATGGGATGCCAAATGCTCGCCATCGACGTTAGACGCCTCGCCGCCCACCGCCCCTTGCTAGTCACCAAACGCCGGATGCCCGTTGCCGCCCTCCTAAAAATAAAAATTTTATTCCGTTATGAAACGAATTTATATTCTAAAAACAAAAAAATTGAGTTATTATCAAATGCGTTTCTTTGCTCAAAAATTCGTCTAGGAAATAGAAATTAAGATATTTATGGGAAGAAATTAATTTAAGTTCTAGAAATTTTGTCATGCGTATCCCTAGAAACACATCTTCCCTTTATTATGTCGGGAGAGTTGTAACAAGTTGTTTACCCCATTCATTTCTCTGTTTTCAGGTTTTTCAACTAATAGCTAGTAGAACGATGAACGAGAATTTTGGTAGTTGGATTTTGTATACCATTGGGTATGTATTATGTATGTCTAATCCTGTAGCCAACTCCCTGTTTTATCAAATATATAAATGTGTATATATTTTGTCAGCAAGTTGGTTTTGTTTTAGGCTGCATCCTTTAGGCAAGAATACGACCATATCATTCCTATTTTTGTTAGAGTTGGGGTGTGACATTGGCTACGGCAATGGTGGATACTATGGAGGGTGTGACGGCTATGAGATATGTGAAATATGTGGGGGTTGCGATAGAGACAATGAAGCTGGTGATTGTTGCCGTCAGATCGTCTTGGGAATTGCAAAGGCCGCGATATATTTGATGAATTTCACTGAGGTACAGGTTCTTAGTTTTGATGGATGTATAACTGCATGGGAAGTTATTGGTTGGCTCGGAAACTATATTAAAAGATTTGATTACAAAAATATCCTAGAAATTGAAGGGCAGGGCTTTCTTACGGTGGAACAAAATGAAAGAGCGATGTTTCAGAGAAGGAAAATCACCCGTCATGACTTGGTAGAAGATGGGTAGGTTGTTGAACTATTGATTTTTGGCTAGGCATAACGAAGAATATTTGTTCGTCCGGCAAAATCAAAGGTAGGTACAGCGGGAAAAGAGCATTGGTGATTGTACAAGGCTCGTTTTACATAATTTCCAGGATCATGCACATCCATGCATGTTTCTGATGTTCCTCCAGTTTTCATTTGAAATGGTAGATGATTTTGA
Source organism: Eucalyptus albens (assembly GCA_014182695.1). NCBI lineage: Eukaryota > Viridiplantae > Streptophyta > Magnoliopsida > Myrtales > Myrtaceae > Eucalyptus > Eucalyptus albens. The sequence continues at coordinate 58,101,436 of CM024650.1, read as the reverse complement.
ACTTGAATATTCGTTTCAAGTTAGTGATGATTTTTGCGATAGCGGAGAGATTGAAACTGATCCAAATCATGAAATCAGGTTTCTTGTGATAAAATAGAAGTTACTGAAGGAGGAAAGCTGGGATTTTTACAGTGATTTTGTGATGCCTGAAATTGACGGATCTATCTCCCTACCTCACAATTGGTTGTCTAACCCCCCTCATGCCCTTTGGGTTTTATTGTGTTCGGAATCTCCTTTTATGTACTCGAACTTGTTGATATAGTAATGCAAGTCGTTTTTGACCTAAAAAAAGAAGAAGAAATGGATGGATCTATCTAACAAATTTGGTTGGGAGTCTTTGTTCAAAGGAAGAGCTGTTGATTGATTTAGTCGATGGGTTTCTAAGAGATTTGCTTTATGATGATATTAAAATGGGATTTTGAAAACTGATTGCGGTAAAAATGAGTAAACATGAGTCAGAACTCGTAAATATGCATGAAATGTAACAGAGAAAAATCTCAATTTTCTATTAATTCAAAGGATAAGTTCATTATGAAAGAGAATCATATGAACATAAATAGTCTGAATTTCCTAATTATTCACTAATAAAAAATTATCGGAAAGCTATTAAAAGAAATAAATTAAATCTTTTAAAATGTTGTTTGGAATCTAATTTACCCAGATCACTAGAAAACATTAACCAAACAGGGCAACTTGGGTACGCTCTGAAGATGGTCGCATCTGAAGATGTGTACTTCCGGAGACGAGAAAGCGAGGAGATACTTGGAGAAATCTCTCTTTGTTTCGTGATTGCCAAAGACGACAATCTTGCAATGTCGAAGTGGATCTCCCCCTCTAATTCCTGGCGTAACGAGACATTTTTCTCTACCAGGTTCTCTGAATTCAGTGTAGTTTCCGGAAAATCCTGTGTGAAAGTACCCTCCAACACTTTAGCTTTCAAATCCTTGACTGACGTTGGTAACTTCACAATCGCAGTGTTAGATAAATCCAGCAATTGCAGTGAGCTGAGCCTTCCTATTCCATCAGGAAGATTAGTTAGCCTCCGGCAGTTCTTTAGAGAGAGTGTCTTCAACTTCGCAAGCGATCCAATGGACTCCGGTAGGGTATCGATTTTAGAGCTGTCGAGAGAAAGATATTTGAGAGACTCTAAGTACTTGATCGAGTCAGATACTTCAGTCAGGTTTTTACAATTTCGAGCACTGAGAAATTTGAGAATCTTCATGGAACCTTCTTGGACATTTATCTGAGAAATGGAAGTTCCATCGATCACCAGCTCTTTCAAGCCTCTCATGGAACCCAAATCTGGCAATTGACGGAGGAGACCGCATCCCTTCATATTCAAAGAAACTAACTCCTCCAGATTACCAAATGATGGATCGATAACTGCTAAGTTAGAGCAACCTTCCAAAATAAGTCTTTCCAATTCCATTAAAGCAGAAAATTTTGGAGTGGCAATCAGATGGACGCAATCAGTTAAGTTCAAAACTTTCAATTTCCTTGCCTGAAAGACAAATAGGATATTATCGTAAATGCTTAGTTCTAAGAAATACGTCATCAAAAGAAAATGTATGAAGATAGTGAGTTCCTCCCATTACCTCTGCAAGCAGCTCCCAACCACTCCAGTCTCCATGAACCAGACTTCTGACAAATCAAGAATCACCAGGTTTTGCAAATTCAGATTTAAATGATCCTCAAAAATCTCAGGGCACCCTTGCCAATCAAGCCACCTTAATCTCCAAAAAAATGATTCCCAGAGTTTCCCCGGATATCGGCCCGATCCAGCTTAAGGAACCTCAAGTTCTGTAAACCATCAAATTGATTACATTCAAAACGGATTTTCCCTTTATATCCGTCACCAAACTCCAGCCTGAGGGCTTCAACATGCTCCGTACCCTGTCAATCAAGTAAAACAAAATTAATTTCTAAATTTGGAGCTGTCTTTTAGCATCACTTTTGAGGAAAATAACTGAACGAAATGGATCAATAACAGTATCAATTGGCATCTAAAAAAGAACAGATGTGGCGCAGTGCTTGCCGACATTACCTTCCTTCCTATTAGTACATCCAGTGCCTCTTCGTGGTTCCACAGCCTACTGCGCTGACAAGGTTCTTTCTTGTTTTCACTCCTGACAATTTCCCTGCCAAAGGTCTTCAGTAAAGCACGCGTGTGTAGTTTTTTATCCTCTCCAATTTCTACCAAAGACATGGCACAAAGAGATAGAATTGATATTGAAGGAGAAAACTGAAGGTCACGCCACATGTAATAGGGGATTCTCTTGTCCTTTCCGTTGAAGAAGCATGCTATATCAAGAAATATCTGCTGTTCGTTCTCTTCTAGGGTGGTATAGCTCTCAAGGAAGGCTTCTCGGACACTCTTATCTGGAGCTTCTTTCAACTGAATCAGTTTTTCCATCCACACATTTATGCTTTTTCCGCACAGAAACTCACCCACCTTCTTGAGCCCCAAAGGAAGCCCGTCAGTAGCAGCAACGATATTTGTTGACAGCTCCTCGAATTTCTCAGGGGGAGAATCCCTTTCAAAAGCATGCCTACTGAATAATTGCAGAGCTTTATCTTGTTGCATTGTTCTAAGACAAAATTTTTCCGCACCCTTGTGTTTTTTGAGGACGTCATCTCTTTGGGATGTCACAATGACCCTGCTCCCCTGGCCCAACCAATCAAGCTCTCCGAATAATGCACTGAGCTGTTCATGATCCTTCACGTCATCAAGGAGAAGAAGGACATTCATGGGGCGAAACCTTTCCTGAATATGTTTCAGAGCATGGTCAGAACAATCGAACTTTTGGGCTACTCCCTTGTGGACGTGGGAAATTAGTCTGTTTTGCACAGACACGATGCCGCGATCTCTAATTTGTTTTTGCAAATTTTCAAGAAAGCTGCAGGCGTCAAAGAGATGGTTAAGTTTGTTATAAACACATTTCGCCAGCTCCGTCTTACCAACCCCAGGGATGCCATGTATTAACACCTTTTCACACGTGTTTCCAATTTTACCCGCTTCCCCATTGCAGTAGACAACCTTCAGCTTTGCCATTATTTTTTGCACATGAGGATCGACTCCGACTAATTGTTTTGGCACAATTAGGTCCCTCTTCTTCAGCTTCTGCTCAACTTGGCGGACAATTTGCTTTATGACTTCGCCATGAGAACTGCCAAATGTATGTGGAATAAAAAGGACGTGGAAGGGGAAAATTGAATGCGGAAAAAAACCTATTTATGCATGATTCACCCTTCGTCATTGTTATAATAACGACTATATAATTGGATATGATTTAAACTTAGTTAAACCTAACGCAAAAGTAAGATACACGAGAAAAGTAATCTCAGAACAGAGCGTGTCATGGAAATTACACTTGATGAATTTCATGGAGATGGTGTCCCTTCAAATTTCCAATCCGTTGGAGAGCATACTTCCAGGAGTTAAACAACATGCCATCTCTGTCACGATTATTGAGCTCATCAGAGGCCCCCTCAAAAGGGTCCCTGCAGTGGCGAACATCCGACGGGTCGACATTGTAGAATATGGGGATGATGATGTGATTCTTCTTGTCCATGCACTCCACCATTTGCTCCAATTCCATTCGGCAGCTCCTGCTGGATGCGTACTCCCTAGAGAGGATGGGTATTGATACCTTTGACTGCTTGATCGCCCGGATCAGCTGGGGGTAGATTTCTTTACCTCTCTCCAGCTCTTTCTCATCCTTAAAGACGCGAAGCCCAGCGTCAGTCAACATGATGTGCAGGAAATCTGCAAAATCCCTAAGTGTGTCTGGCCCTCTGAAACTCAAGAACACTTCGTAACCTGGCGAGGTAGACATGTCCATTGTTTGTGGAGCAGAGCTTAGGAAAACGTAAGGAGCTCAGTCACTACAGTTGGGCATGGGCTTTGTTAGATCATCCTCACACGTATGGACCAGAGCTGACGTGGTTCTGTTCCGTATCCGGATTAGTTTCCGAACATTTATTTCCCTCTTCTTATTTCCGATGTTTTTATTTTGTTTTGATTTTTTCTTCCAAATGAGATAACTATTAATGAAAAAAGAACGATAAAGTCCAAAAACGTATCCATTGTTCTATTTGTGAGAAAAAAAAAGGAGATAATTAGAAAATCAATTTTAAATTAATTATACTAATGTTAATTCAATCATAAACTTTTAATTTTGTCAATATAGTCTTAAGTTTTTGCGTGAAATTCCAATATGGATAAGTGCACCGAAATCTTAAAACTTATCGTGAAAATACAATTGAATTTTAAAATTTTCAAAAGTAGCAATCAAATTCTTTAACTTGTTGAATTTGTGTAAATCAAGTCCAAATGTTGACGTGGCTTTTTTTTTTTTTTTGTTACTTTCTTAAAACACATGAAGCCGATGTAGTATCCATCAAGCGCCAAATTGGAAAAAAAAAAAATAGAAGAATTACAAAAAATGAAAGAAGGATTAAAAATTAAAAAAGAGAAAAGAGGATAAAAAGAATAAAAATAAAAATGACATTTAAATAAAAATATAAAACACTCCCGCCACCATGGCTGAATGGGCGAGTTCAATGAAGCTCGAGGGACCCTTACCCTGAGCTCGACGAAGCTCGAGGATCCCTGGTTGCGAGCTTGAAGAAGCTCCAATTACCATGGTCGCAAGCTCTAGATCTCTTTTGGTGCACGAGCTCAGTGAAGCTCGGGCGGCCATCACAGCTGTTTCTTCACCCCTCTGTATCTACCCAGATTCATAAACGTTTTGACAGAGGTAATCCAATTTTCAGAGAAGCTAAATTGTTCGCTACCAACCCCAAAAATGGAGGTGTATCGGGCTGTATCCATTTCTCCCTCCTTCATCCTCATTGATCGATCGACAAGTTGGGGGCGGATTTCGAAGAGAAGCCCGTGATCGACATCTCTGAAGCCAAGCCTGATTGCTTTTATACCAAAATCAAATCTGCAGACAGAAGTTACAGCTTGAGGAAGAAAATGAAGAAGACAAAGATTCCGACTTCGAATTCACTTGCCTCAGCATGGGGGGTTTGCCTGTCTCGGCTGACGACCTCTTCGATAACGGCTGGATCCACCGGATTTTCCCTCTCTTCAAACGAGATGCCATCCGTTGCCGAATTCTGAGCCGATCCCTTCACGGTTGCCGTTGATTCTTTGGCTGCCTAGGAAGAAGCCGTTTGCCACCCTCGCTGGGAAGTTGTCAGAAGAGCAACTTGACCGGATCCATGCCATGAGGAAAGCGATGGCAGGGACTCCCTCATGCTAAGCCCTCCTTCTTGAGCTTTGTCGAGTTCGGCCATTCGACCATGGCCACTGGAGCTTTTTTTTTTTTCTTTTTAATTTAAACTTTAAGTTTTTTTCTGATGTTGCGCTTACCAGTGGTGAGCAGTTCTAAGTTAGGTATAGGTTCTATTAGAACCTAGAATTTATCCACTAGAACAGGTTCTTCATTTTTTTTGGAATTGGAACATATTTTGCATCCTTAAAACTTGAAATCTATCTTGTCATCGATTCCAGATTTTACTTAGGTCACACCTACATTATTAATTACACTATTGCCATGAATAATCTCTTTAATGACCACAATTTACTATTACAATTTATTGATAACAACTTATATTTAGACACATAAAATATGAAATATTAATAAAATAAGAGTCTCAGTCATAAAATGAAAATTTAGACTAATGGTACTAGATTAAACACTAATCAACAAACACCATGGAATAATATAAAAATACAAAAAACTTATTTTAGGTTTTAAGTTCCAAGTTCTAGGTTTTACTTATCTAAAAGGTGGAATCTACCTATCAAAACAGGTTTCCTAAATCATTTGGAACTTGAAACCTACCATATATATCTTGAAACATGAAACCAAATAGACTCCTACCAATTTGAATCCTGGAACCATGCTCATTCCTAACACCCATAGACTCCACATTGGCGCCATCTCTTAAAACATTAATAAATTCCACTGGTCAAATTGGATGGGATTAAAGAGGGACATGATTGCACAAATTTGACATATTATATAACTTGATTACACATTTTATATTTTTAGGGCTCAAACGTATTTTCGTGATAAATTTTGGAATATTTGGTGCATTTATGCCTAATTTTTTATGACGCCGGTATCTTAGAAATTAGAAAAGTGAAATTGATGAAGAATAAATTGAAGCCAGAGCTTTGTTACGGTGGGATAAATTGAAGGAGCAAGGTTTGAGAGTAGGAAAATTACACGTCTTGACTTAATCGAAGATATGTAGGCTGTTAAAATGTTGATTTTTTTTGCCTAGGGATAAACGAGGAATATTTGTTCGATCAGCAAAAATGTAAATTGAAGGAGCAATGTTTGATTTTTGACTTAATCGAACGATTGTAAAGTTGGAAAAGAGCATCGGTGATTATACGAGGCTCGTTTTACAGAATTTCCAAAATCAAGCAAAATCGATGCATCTTTCAGATGTTCTTGAAGGCAGCCCCCGTCAAAAGGCGATGGTCGTGATTTATGAGCCTCTACACCAAATATTGAGATCTTCCAATTTTCATTTGAAATGGTAGTTGATTTAGAACCTGAACACTCATTTCAAGTGAGGGATTATTTCTGCGATAGCCGAGAGATTGAAACTGATAAAAAAAAAAATAATAATCATGAGATCAGATTTCTCGTGATAAAATGGAAGTTGTTGAAGAAGGAACTCTAGGATTTCTATAGGAAGTTGATTTTGTAATGCTTGGAATTGATGGATATTTCTCTATAGTTGGGAAAATTATTTAAAAAATCTTAAACTTGTTACACTTTTGTTAATTTAGTCCATCTGACTAATTTTGATTGACATTCACTAATGTGGACACTAGCGATACCACTACCGGCATTGATATAAATATTTTTTAATAATATTTTTACATTTTCATTAAAAAAAGTATTTTTTGAATTTTGAATTTTTCTTTTTCCTTTTTTTTTTTTTTCCTTTGCCAACGAGGGCCATTGGCAACCCTTGCCAACCACGTAGGCCTCAATGGCTTGGCCGAGGGCCTTTTTGCAGGCTAGGCGGGTCTCACCTAGCCCTGCCAAGAAGAAGAAGAAGAAGAAGAAGAAGAAGAAGAAGAAGGAAAAAGAAAATGAGCACGGTATCAAATACAATTCTATTCAAGAATCAGAAATTTTGGACAATTATTAAACAGCTTAAAATGCTTAGAAATTGTTCCTAGGAATAGAATAAAAAGAATTATTTCTGATCAGAATTTGTTCCCGGTAACAGAATTGTTACTAAACGTGCCCTTAGTGTCTATATTAGTAAATTCGGCCAAAATTAGTCAAATGAACTCAATTGACAAAATTAAAAAATTTAGAATTAAATTTTCAAAAATTCAACACGTCTAAGAATTTTTAACCAATTTTCCGTCCAAATTTGGTCGGAATCTTTTCTCATGACAAGAACTGTTGATTGGTTAGATAGATGCGATTCCAAAATTTGAGAGGACTGCAAGAGATTTGCTTTATTATAAGACAATCCGGCATTTTGAAAAGTGGTAAACATGAGTAGCAACAGAGAAAAGCTCTGAATTTTCTATTAATTCAAAGGTTAATCTCATTACAAAAGAGAATTACACGAATATAAATCCTGATGATTCACTAATAAAAGATAATTAGAAAGCTATTCGAAAAAAAGTAAATTAAAATCTCTGCTGTCCAGAACCTAATTACCCAAATCTCGAAGAACATTAACAAAACAGGGCAACTCGGGTAGGCTCTGAAGATTGTCGCATCTGGAGATGTGGAGTTCCCGGAGAAAAGAAAGGCGGGAAATACTTGGAGGTAGGCCAGAAATCCGAGTATCGGACAGTTTCAGGGTTTGCAAAGACGATAATCTCCAAATGTTAAAGGGGATTTCCCCCTCTAAACTCTGGCATAACGAGAAATCTATCTCTTTCAGTTTCTCCAAATTCAGTATAGCTTCAGGAAACTCCCGTATGAGAGTACACCTCATCCTAAGCACTTTCATAGCTTTCAAATCCTCGACTGATGGAGGTAACTCCTGAATCACAGTGTCAGATAAATCTAGGAATCGCAATGACCTGAGCTTCCCTATTTCATCTGGAAGATTGGACAGCCTCCTGCAGTTCTTCAGAGACAATGTCTTCAGTTTCTTCAGCGATCCAATGGATTCCCACAGGGCATGAATTTTAGAGTCATCGAGAGAAAGATATCTTAGAGACTTTAAGTACCTAATCGAATTGGATATTTCAGTCAGCCTTTTACAATTGCAAGCGCTGAGAAGTTTGAGCGTCATCATGGAACCTTCTTGGAAATTAATCCGAGAAATGGAAGTTCCATCAATTACCAGCTCTTTCAAGGCTCTCGTGGGACCGCAATCTGGCGATTCACAGAGTTGACTGCATCCCTTCATGTTCACAGAAACCAACTTCTTCAGATTCCTAAATGATGGATGGACAACTGCTAAATTAGAGCAACCTTCCAGAATAAGTCTTTCCAGCTCCATTGAAGCGGGAAATTTTGGAGTGGCGATTAATTGGACACAACCAGTTAGTTTCAAAACTTTCAATTTCCTAGCCTGCAAGATTGACAGGACATGAAAATAAATATTAAGTTCCTGAGAAATAAGTCGTCAAAAGAAAAAATGCGTGAAGATAGTTATTTGTTCCGTACCACCGCAAGCAGCTCCCAACCTCTCCAGTCTTCGTCAACCTGACTCCCCGACAAATCGAGAATCACCAAGTTTTGCAAATTCAGATTTAGCGTTTTAATGTCAAAAGTCTTAGGGCACCCTTGCCAATCAAGCCACCTTAAGCTGGAAAGGCAATCCCCAAAGTTTCCTCGAATATTAGCCTGATCCAGCTTGAGGAACCTCAAGTTCTGTAAACCATCAAATTGATCGCATTCAAAGCTAACATTCCTTTCAGATCGGTCACCAAACTCGAGCCCAAGGGCTTCGACATTCTTAGTAACCTGTCAATCAAGCAAAACAAAATCAACTTAAAATAATGGAGCTGTCTTTTTGCATCACTCTTGACAAATAATTGAACGAGAAGGATCAATAACTGTATAGATTGGCATCTAAAGAAGAAAAGATGTGGTGAGGTACTCGCAGAAGTTACCTCCCCACGTCTTAGTACATGCAGTGCTTCTTCATGGTTCCATAGCCTACTGCGTTTGCAAGGTTCATTCTGGTTTTCATTCTTGACAATTTCCCGGCCAAACTTCTTTAGTATTTCATGCATGAGGAGTTTTTTATCCTCTCCGATTTTTACCAAAGACTTGGCAAGAAGAGCTGGAATCGTTTTAGAAGGATTATACTTACAGTCATTCCACATGTAATAGGAAATTCTCTTATCCATTCCAGTGAAGAAGCATGCTATATCGAGAAATATCTCCTGTGCATTCGCATCTAGGTCAGCATAGCTCTTCTTCAAGGCCACTTGGACTTTCTTAGGAGGAGATACTTCCAATGCAATCAGTGTTTCCCTCCACACTTTCTTCGATTCTACAAGAAACAGAGATGAACCTGTCACCTCAAGTGCTAAAGGAAGCCGGCCAGTAGCAGCAACGATATCTGTTGACAGTGTTTTGAATTCCTCATGGGGACAATCCATTCCAAAAGCATGCCTACAGAACAATTTCAGAGCTTCTTCTTGTTTCATTGGTTCAAGGACATAACTTTCTGCACCATTGATGTTTTTAAGGACGTCATGTGTTTGGGATGTTAAAATGACTACGCTTCTTGGGCCAAGCCAATCAAGCTTTCCGACTAATGCACTGAGCTGTTCATGGTCCTTCACATCGTCAAGGAGAACAAGGACCTTCATGGTGAGAAATCTTCTCTGAAAGTATGTCAGAGCAACGTCAGAACAATCGAACTTTGAGGCATTTCCCTTCTGGAGGTGGGAAATTAGTCTGCTTTGCACAGAAATGATGCCATGATCACTAATTTCGGCTTGGATATTCTCAAGAAAGCCACAGGCATCATACAGATGGTTAAGTTCATTATAAACACATTTCGCCAGGACTGTTTTACCAACCCCAGGGATGCCATATATTAACATCTTCTCACATGTGTCTCCAATTTTAATGGCTTGCCCATTGCGGTGGTCAACCTTCAGCTTCGCCATTATTTCTTGCATATGAGGATCGATTCCAACTAGTTGTTTTGGCACAATTAGGTCCTTCTTCTTCAGCATCCGCTCAACTTGGAGGACAATTTGCTTTATGATGTTGCCATGGCACCTGCCGAATATATGCGGAATAAAAAGGACATGGAAGATGGAGGATTGAAAGGGGAAGGAAACCTATTTATGCATGATGCAGCTGTTGTTATTGTCATAATACCGAATATATAATTGGATATGATTTGGACTTATTTAATCTTAATGCAGGAGCAGGAAAGATATGTGAGAAAAGTAATCTCAGGCCAGAGCATGTCATGGAAATTACAGATCACTTCTATCAACGTGATGGTGTTCCGCCAAGGCTCCAACCTGACGGAGAGCACGCTTCTGGTGCTCATCCGCCGTCTGAAAAGTGCCCCTGCAGTTGAATGCATCCAACGGGTTGACATGGTAGAAGATGGGGATGATGGTATGATTCTTCCTGTCCATGCACTCCACCATTTGCACCAATTCCATGAGACAGATGTTGCTGGACCCGTATTCCATGGAGATGACGGGTATAGATATCTTGGACTGCTCAATCGCCTGGAGCAGCTGGGGTAAGATTTCTCCACCTTTCACCAGCTCTTCCTCGTCTCTAAAGACGTGAATTCCAACATCAGTCAACATGGTGTACAAGAAATCCACGAAGTGATTGCGCGTGCCCTGCCTTCTGAAACTCAAGAACACTTCGTAGTGTGGCCGTCCAGACATTGATGAGGAATGATCAGTAACGTGACTAATGTCCCTTGTTTGTGTAGCAGACCTCAAGAAAACGTAAGGAGTTCAGACACTGCGGACGCACACGTACTTTGGATGGACGATCCTCACACTTATAGGACGGAGTGGGTTTTTGGCGAGCAAATCGACCGTTGACTGGTTGGCGGCAGTGGCACTTGATGATCTTCTTATTTCAGTTATCTTTAGTCTTGTTTTGTTTTTCTTGCTTTTTCCCCGATGACCCGACTGTATATGAAAAAAAGAACGATAAAGTCCAAAAACCTGCCGTTGTTTTATTTGCGAGAAGAAAGAAGACGACGCCTATTGATGGAACGATAATAGCATAGTCTACTATCTTCATGCTTCAAAGGAAAGAGTCCACGACCAACTATTTTAACAAAGCATTTACAGTCCACCAATGGAATCCAGCCCCATTTGAATCAAGAGACAGCCATGTGTCACAGTTCGTGATTCTCCCATACCTGTGAACCCTTGGGAGTGGAGCTTGGGATTATTGAGTGAAGAGTGAGGATGTAGAGAAGATGAACACAATTGGTCCGTGGGAGTGATATCAAGACGGTTGGTGCTAGGAGTTCTAAGATAAAATGATATTACTTAGGAGTTTTGAAAGCAGGATTGGCCTCCTGTGCACAATTTATTCGAAAGTTGATACCGCTCTCCTAATGAAATTATGGCAGGCCAAAACTAGTTGTTAAGCCCAAAAAGATTTGTTGTCTCACTCAATAGACTAGATGCCCAAACGAAGTTGGACGTAATACGATCTCATATAAATGAGTTATTCACTGTATTGTTCACTGGAACAATTATAGAATGAAGGCTGGTTTGGCGAATTCCGCTAGCCAGGCGCCACACGAGTTATTTCGTGGCTAAGGAACTACCGACCCGTGACAAATGGTATTAGAGCGGGGATCCCTCTAATAGGTGGGTGATTCGGGGAATAGCCTGTGGTCTTCCCGGTCCTATGAGGGTGGAGAGTGATTGCCAGGGTCAGAGGGGTTTGGACAACATGCAGCTCTCGTCTAGCTTCTGGGATGGCAATGGGGGCATAAGAGGGAATCGGATTACTCGTTGAATGGAGATAATGTTCTTGGATCAATGGGCAATCCTAAGAAGAGGTCTGTGATCACGTTTCCACCAAGGGAGATCCTCTGTTGGTTTGCTGAGATTACGAGGAGCTTAGTAGGCGAAAGAAGGTGCTGCCATAGAGGTGCAGTTGACTAGGGATGCCACACTTGTCGAAGAGCACGGGTGACTAGAGATTCACAAACAGCTTTGATTGAGGGAAGCAAACAATGGAGTGGAGTGACTTGTTTTGTTGGGCGAGCATTGTTATCCATGCAAGTCCTAGGGAGTGGCATTGATGGTTAGGGAAATATAGGGAAGCAATAGAACAGCCCGCAACGAGGATGTTGCGGTATTGAGTGGGGGAGTTTGTCACGGTCCGTGATTTTCCCGTACCCGTGAAACCTTAGGAGTGAAGCTTGGCATTATCAAGTGAAGAGTGAGGATGCAGAGATGATGAACACAATTGGTTTGTTGGAGTGTCGTCAGGACAATTGGTGTTAAGAGTTCTAAGTTAGAAGGATTATATTAATTAGGAGCTCTAAAGGCGGGATTAGCCTCCCGTGCACAAACTAGTTAGGAACTGATGACGCTCTCTTGATAAGGTCATGATAGGTCGAAACCAGTCGTTTTGCCTAAAAAGATCTACTATCTCACTTGATAGACTAGACGCCTGAGCGAAACTGGGCGTGGTACAATCTCGTATAAAAGGGTTATTCGCCGTATTGTTCACTGAAACTAATTATAGAAGGAAGGTTGGCCTGGCAAATTCTACTAGTTAAACACGGCATGGGTTATTCCGCGGCCAAGGAACTATCGCCCTGTGACACATGCAAATGACAACTGAATTACATAATATCTACAAGCATGCATCATGAAAACTTTAAAGATATGCGATTGCGCTATATACTGAACCCAAAGCTAAAGCAATAATATGATGAATGACATCACCCAAGTGTGTCTACATGCACCTACCATCGTGCAGTTTGGCCTTTCAAATGCTGAGTACTTTTGTATGCCCAATGAATAATATATGTAGACCTTTTATCGGGAGATTTGCTGTTGTCCACTTCAACAACATTCTTATCTGCAGTAAGGATAAAGAATAACACATCACACATCTGCGGTAAGTATTCCAAGCTTTTGATAGAGCAAAAACTATTTGCTATCTCGACAAAAGTTACTTTGTGACTGACAAGGTAATATCCTTGGCAATGTGATGACTAGCTCAAGCATAAAAAGGGGTCTTAAAGAGATTGAAGCTATCACTTCTGCAAACGCTGCTGACGCTTCATGAGATACGAAGCTTTCATGGCCTCGCTTCTTTCTACATGAGATTGAAAAAAAGAAAAAACAATCCCGCATCAACTACTAAATGCTTAAAGGCGAAAGGCTTCAGAGTAAAGAAAAGGCGCGAAAGAGCTTTGAGCTCTGAAAGAGCATGATCATTGAAGCTCCAGTGTCAGAACTACCAAACTTTAGTTTGGTTTTTGAGGTTCACTGCTGTTGGTAAGAAAAATTTGGGGAAGATGAAAATAATATTAACCGTATGAGGCATGTAAATACTGTCTCTAAGGATAATAATGCTTTTTGGAGTATGAAACTCGTGCAACAGACTCTAGCGACTATCCTCTTAAAGTGTAGCAGACCTTTCTCTTTCATTGAATAATAGATGGAATATGAACATCGAGATCATGCGTAAAACCCAGCAAAGAAAGAAATGAAAGGAGAAGAGAGAATTTCTTATTGAGGTGTCTCTATTAGATTGTAGTTGGAGGTTCTATCTTTGGCAAATGTAAGAGAGGGTAGATATAAAACAAATTAAACCAACCGGCTTTAATATATAAAAATCAAACTAATACAAAATCATTACAAAAATTATAGCATAATAATGACTTTTATGGCTGTCATAACTTTATCAAAGCCGTTACAAAATAATAATTTTCAAACTCTCAAAACTATTGATATATCTAACAATTGCGATGCTTCAAATGTTCCACGGTGTTTCGCTCGGTCAAGAAAGCCGTCACATCGCCTTTTTGGGTGAAAAGACTGTATGATGCCAATATGTGCGTGTATATACGTGCGTGCCCGTCATTGGAGCCACTATTTGCTAACAAGAGAATGTGTTTCAGACTCTAACCATGAGGAACATAAGCATATGAAGGGTGCGTTTGGTAATCATTCTGTTCCATGAAACAATTTTGAACAGAAATAATTTTTTCTATTTATATTTCCGAGAATAATTTCTGAGCAAAAGAACGCGTTTCGTAATCTGTACAAAATTTTTATTCCCGGGATAGAAGTATGTTTGATAAAATTCTTAGATTTTTTTATTTCTTTTAATTTTTTAATTCTTTTATTACTTACTTTTTTTTTTTTTTTACCTTTTTCATTTTCCCCTTAGTTGGTTGCTAGAGCCTCGCCGGGCTAGGGAGAGGCCCGCGAGCTCGCTGGAGGCCAACTTGACGTCGGTGCGGCTTGGCCTCGCCGCTGGCTAGGCGAGCCTTGCCAGGCCACCGGCGAGGCCGAGCCTTGCGCGACCACAGTGAGGCTTGGGTTGACAAGCCTTGCCATGGCTTGGCCTCTCCGGGGGCCATTGATGCTCCGGCGAGGTCGTTGGCTAGGCCAAGGTCGGTGATTGGCCAAAAGGAAGAAGAAGAAGAAGAAGAAAAGAGAAGGAAAAAAAGAAGAGAGAGAATTATTTGCTAAAAATTGTTCCCGGAAACAATAAGCAATTTTTTTCTATTTCTTGTTTTTTTTTTCAAATATATTCTTGGGAACAAAAAAATAGATTTTTTGTTTTCGGGAACAAAAGTTTTACTAAACACGTTTCTGTTCTTTTTTTGTTTCTGAAAAAAAAAAGAGCAGAACTTTTTGTTCGAGGAACAAAAATACTTTTTAACAAATGTGCCCAAAACTCTCAAACAGAACCTTAATCGCAGACATGCAGCTTGGAGTGAATTTCTACAATCTTTTTTGTTTCTCCTCAACCATTAATCTTGCGATCTGGCGCTCAAAATCGAGTCAAGGATGCTTTAAGCCCCCAACATACGTTCCTCTCTACTATGCAAATAAACGTTATTGGATTTGAAGTAGTATAAGATATGTATGAAGTCCAAATTTTGGAAGTTAAACGCCTATAATTTCACATTGTACAGTTTCACCGTCAGTGGTGTGTTTTCGCAACGTTCCTTGCATCAAGCTATTACTTTCTAGGCCCATGATGGTAGACTAGCGGGTCATTGCGGTCATGACAATACTTGGGTGCTTGCTAGAGAGAACTTTCATTGGCCATAAAGGGCAATATAAAGCGGCTCATTGAATTATGAAAAATTTGCCCCATTGCAAAAGCTGGAGGCCAAAGCACTGTTTTTTACTTGCCCTTACATATTCCACGAGCGCCTTTAGGAAGACACGAGTGTGCACTTTGTAATGAGTTTGCCAAAGACTCAATGCAACAAGGATACAAACTATGTTTGATTCAACATTTTCAATGAGCTTTGGAGAAATGAGTTAAAGGGGTTCCCTGAAATACAAATTGCGTTCACTAAATTGTAACTTACTAGTCATTTGAAAGCAACTTTATGACATTCTAAAATTCGACCCCGTCTCGATTATATGAAATGGGCTTTTTGTCGACGCGCCTATAGTCCTATTTCTCTGAGCTTATCACTTATGAGTTAATTAACCTATTAGGTAAAGCCGTTAAGAGATATAAATGCGACAGACTTGAGAATTCGATCGGATATAGGTCGATTCGATGGAATCATGTAATTTAATTAGGGGTGATTCCGCATGATTACGAAATTCGCGTTGAACGACACTAACCTGATTTTCTATCGATTTTGTATTTGGTGCTCGTAATTAAAACCTTAAGATTTTTACGACAACTAAAAGTCACCTATGAATCGAAGATGCATAAATTAGCAACCACAGGTCAAACGCATTAAAATCCCTAAAAGCTACCTAGTAGATTATGTTGTACTAAAATCGCGTCCGGTTGATTTTAATCACGAAATTGAATTCGGTTTCAGGAATCGAATGTTCGAGCGTATCACGATTTATTTTTAGGATCTCGTCTCATCTTTCGGAGAATTTTCGTCAAGTTTGGAATTTTGCGGAAAAATCAATTTTGGACAATTCGGAAAAGAAAAAGAAATTCGGATGGAAGGTGAAATGGACTAATTTGGCCGCCCAAATGACTTATTTTGTGAAGAAATGGAAAGAAAATAGGAGGAAATTCGTATGGTCTGCCTTGGAGGGATTTTTGGCCACCAAATTGCCTTTGTTTGTGAAGATTTGAAGAGAAATTGGCCATTGGTTGATGCCTTGACTTATATGGCTGAAGACTTTGTGGCCAAACTCATCCTCACAACCACTGGGATTCGCTCCAGTGGCCACCCTTCCAACATGGAAGGGGGAGGTGAGGGGTTCAAATCCCTACCTTTTCAGGGGGGATGGGGTGGGGACGCGTAAGTTTTGGGAGTGGGTTTCAACTCCCACGCTCTTGCAAAAGGCCGGGCAAAAGTCTAAGAGTGAGTGTAGAGTAGGAATAGAGTAGGATTGACCAAAAAAAAAAAAAAAAAAAAAAAAACTCATCATCACTTGGATATTTTGCAAGCCTTGTGGTTGGCCAAAGCCTTGACTTTGTTTCCCCCTCTCTCTTCCTCTCTTTCCCCCTTGGTTGTGCGCACACTCCTCCCCACCCGAGCCCCCGCTTCGTTTTTGCTTCATCCCTTGAAACCGCCAGCCATTAGCTCAAAGCTAGTCAGCCTCGTGTCGTCTAGTCCAGCGACCACAGCATCGCTAGCCCCCGCTTGGCTATCAACACCGCCATCGCTCCATGATCGCCAACCCAACCAGCTCGCTTGACCACCCTCTCACGTCCCTTGGCTGTTTGCCTTAGCTCCCCTCGAGCCAGTAGTTGCTCCTTCCAACCAGCCACTTGACCACTATTTGTCCCTTACTTGTCTAGCTGCTGTCCTCACCCTCGCTAGCTGCCGTTCGTGCCGTTCCAGTGACCACAACACCGCCATCCCTCGCCTAGCTGTCAACACTACCATCGCTCCATGACTGCCAACCTAGCCAGCCCGCTTGACCACCTTCTCACATCCCCTGGCCGTCCGCCTTAGCTCTCCTTGAGCCAGCAGCCGCTCCGTCTGATCAGCCACTTGACCACCGTATATCCCTTGCTCGTCCGGCCGTGGCTAGCGACCAACCCCTCGTCCAACTGTTGTCCCTGCACTTGCCAGCTCCCATCCGCCATTCCAGTGCCCACCCCAAACTAAGCCGAGCTCGATCCAGCCTTCCGCAGAGCCAAAACAGCCCCTTGGCTAGGGGTTGTAAGGCTATTTTTAGCCTCTTCCGGACCTCCATTGGTGGTGTCGTAGGCTTGGATCTTGGCCGTCTTTGCGCCACCATCACCGTGAACCCACCATCATGCTAATTCGATGAGTTAACGCCCTAATCTTGGATTAGAATGTTAATTGCACTTAGTAGGGTGGATTAGTATTAATTAAGGATTAGTTAGTCTTAGTTAGATAAAGTAACCTAGTTAGATTAGTTTAGTTAGTGTAACTAGTTAGTTAGGTGGTTAGTTAGCTTAATTAGATTAATGTAGTTAGCCTAGTTAGATTAGTTTAGTTAGTCCAATTAGCTTAGTTTGGTTTGTTTATTTAAATTAATTAAGTGATTTAGTTTAAATAATTTACAATTTATTTAATTAAATGAAATTCATTTAATTAATTATAATTAGCGTAAATTGTGATGGGATAGCCGTTTTGCTCACTTATTTATGTAATTGACTTATTTATGTAATTGAGTGCTTGATGATGCTTGGTGATTATTATTGCAAAAATTGGATTTTTGGTATTTAATTAGAAAAATGCCGGGTATCGATTTTTGACACAAAAATATTTTATGTATTATATAAAATTGTGAAATTTTGAAATGGGAGAGTACCATACTTTATGGTCCAATTTAAAGGTGTGACTGAGTACAATTATTTTACTGGGAATTTTTAATACGAAGAAAAGTGGCTAAGTTCATTATTTAAAATTGAGGTATTTGAGTGCAAAGCAATGTGTTTTTGGCTAAATATGGATGTGTGTGTGATCACCTAAGTACCTTGATGCGTTTACACGGGGTAGTGAACCCGTTCGATGTGTTTATGTGGGACAATGCCCGATTAAGTTCGAATGCCCCATGTCAACGGATGCTGGTTACAGTGGAAGCTGGGCCGATGTTTCTTTATGGAATGCCGTCTTGATGCGTTTACGTGGGACGATACCGTGCTCGACAAAGCAGGACGATGCTTGGTTATGCCAGATAACCATCGACTGTTGAGTTGGTTGTTGCTGTTGGATTGTAAATAACTGGAACATGCCTAAGTGATAGAGATAGTTTTGCCTGATTATTGAGCAAAATTGTGTGGCATGGTATGTGATATCATAATGGTTTGGCTTTATAATCGGGACCCCTGTAATTATTTGAGAATGAATTGATGTGTTCCAGTTATGAGATACGTTTGCTGTGTGCATATGATATATGTGATGAGCTAATGTGCAGGGAGGTGCTAAGGCGAGGTAAGTTTGTGTGTGATGCCAGTTTAGGCTGCCTCTAAGTAAATTTTCTATCTAAACGGGGCTTAGGGTTTTGACTTGCTGAGATTTTTATTTCACCTCGTCGTGGTTTAACATTTTCAAAACCGTAACGTGAGGATTTGGAGTCAGTCGGAGGGATCCAAGGTATAGGTTGGTTAAGATCTCTTTCTGGGACAGACCTTTTGTATATGAACCTGTAGGTTCAACTCGGTCTGTATCTAAAGTGTGTTTTGTGCAAAAAGGTGTTGGCTTGCCTTTCTACTATCCCAATGTTTGTTGGTTGTCAGGGTATCTGCTTAATTTGCTTTTGCATGTGCATAAAATGAATGGGTCGGTGAAGCATCCTGGGAATGTCGCATTTTAGTCGACTGCCGAGAGATGTGCGTGTGCCTATGGTTTGAGGTGTAACAAACTTTAGGCTAAATACTTTCTAAAAAAACTCTTCTTGCAAAAGACTTTAGCTGCATTTTTATTTTATTTTATTAAAAAACACAACCCTTCGCCGACGAGTCAGATCTGATCCGACAGTAAGGATAGGAATAACCCATGACACATCTCCTATAAATATTCCAAGCTTGAGAGAGCAAAAGTTATTTGCTATGTCACTTGTCGACTGACAAGGTAATTTTCCTTGGCTACGTGATGGCTAGCTTAGGAATAGAGATGGATCCTAATAAGATTGTAGCAATCACTTCATGGCAAACGCCGCAAAGGCTTCAAGAGATTTGAAGCTTCCATGGCCTCGCTTCTTCTTTCTACAGGAGATTCATAAAGAATTTCAGTTCCATTGCCGCACCAAATACTTAATGCTTAAAGGAGAGAGGCTTCGCAGGAACACTAAGGCGCAAAAGAGCTTTGAGCTCTTAAAGAACATAATCATTGAAGATCTAGTGTTGGTGCTACTAAAATTTGATTTGGTTTTTGAGGTTCATTGCGATGCTTCAAACGTCGGCATCGGTGTTGTACTCAGTCAAGAAGACCGTGACAATGCCTTCTTCAGTGAAAAGTTAAAAGAATGCCAAGCTTAAAGTATTCAACATGTGATAAAAGAGTTTTATGCTATATTGCGGGCTCACAATCATTGGAGTCACTATTTTCTAACAAAAGGATGTGTTTTGTTCTCTGACCATGAGGCACTTAAGTGCTTGAACTCTCAACAGAACTTTAATCCCTGACATGCAGCTTGGAGTGATTTTCTACAATCTTTTCTGTTTCTCCTCAAACAAAAATCTGGCGATTCAGCCCTCAAAATCAAGCCCCGGATTCTTTAAGTCGCTGACATACATATGCTCCTCTCTACCATGCAAATCAAAGCTGTTGGATTTGAAGCAGTGAAAGATTTGTATGACGAGGTCCAGATTTTGGGGAAATTTGGAAGTTAGCGGACAGTTTCACGGTCTAGACGGCTTTCTGTTCCAGGGCAGTCTGTTGTGCTTTGCAGTATTCATTGTCAACCTGTTACTTTTCAAGTCCATGGTGGTAGACTCGCGGGTCCATTTTGGTCGCGACAGAACTTTGGCGCTTGTCAGAGAGAATTTTCATTGGCCAAGCCTGATGAAGGATATAAAGCGCGGTATATTGAGCGGTGCAAAACCTGCCACGCTGCAAGACCTGCTGGCCGAACTCTGGATTATACTTGCCGATGCCTATTCCACGAGCTGTCTTGGGAAGATATGAGATTGGACTTTATCGTTTGGCAATGACTTAACGCAACAAGGATATAGTCATGGCTATAGCCGACAAATTTTCGAAAATGGCGCATTTTGTACTGGGTTTTAAGGCTCTTGATGCGTTTTCGACCAAAGACAGTCACCTTTTTTTTTTTTTGTGATGTCAAGTTTGAGAGTCACTTTTACACATGATGGTGAAAAACAGGGACTCTCACATTGCCGGTCATCCTCATACCGATGGATAAACAGAGGCTGTTAACAGAATTTTGGGCAATATATTAAGGAGCTTTATTTGAAAACGTGTCAAAACAGTGGGATTTTTTTATGCCTCAAGCTGAGTTTGCTCATTATTTTTCAACGAGTTGAACCAACCGTGAAAGCCCATTTGAAGTGGTGCATGAAAAGCATCATTCAAGTCCTTTGTATCACATACCATCACCTACAAAACGACACTATATTCGAGATGTCAGGAAAGGGCCAAGGAAATCAACCATTACACAAGGAAGTAAGGAAGGGAATTTCGAAGCAAACTGACAAGTATTGACGTCAAGGAAGGTGATCTTGTGTGAATTCATTAGAGAAACGAACAAGTTTCACGTCGTCGTCATGCTAAGTTATCTCCTTGAGCACATGATCATTTTCAAGTTTTAGAGCGCATCAATGATATTGGCTAGAAAATTGAACTTCTTGGATGGCATGGTGTTTCTGCTACATTCAATGTTGTTGATCTATCACCACATCAGGAAGACCTAGATGCTTGATGAAGTTGGCCCCGAGGACAGAGTATTTTCCAACCGAGGGACAATCATATGAGAAATATTTTGAATCCTTATATGAGGATTTCAAAATTATCTCTTGTTATTAGAATAATAGGTATACAATATATTTGCTTATAATCAAGCTCTATTTTGATTTTTTAAAGATTATTTTATCTAGATTAGGAATTTGATATTGATGTTGCCTATATAAATTTTTTCTTTTAAGTAAGTCATCTTTTCTTTGGTTACGTTCTAGGCTCTCTGTTATAGATGCCTGGGTCCTTCATTGGAACACTGTTGAGTTATTGAATAAAATTTTTATTCTTGAGAAATGTCCGTGTTATCTTTTCCTCTTCGTTTTCTATCTGTCCCTTTTGGTGGATTCCTACGGTTCCCAAGCGATTAAGAAATTGTTGTACACTAAAGGAATATTCAAATTGGAAACATTGTCCAAAAAGTCTTAAACTTATTGCGTTTTTGTCAATTCAATTATAAACTTTTTATGTTGCCAATTAAATCAAAACATTTTGACTCAATTTAGCTAATTTTGGCTAAAGATTATTGACGTGAATGCCGACCATCCTATATGGCATGACTAATACTAGTATTGACATTTTTTAATAATATTTTAGTTTTTTTAAATATTGTTATTGGTTTTTTACTTTTCTTTACTTTTTAATTTTTTTTTTTATTTTAGGGTTTTAAACTTTGGGCCAACAAGAGTTAGTGACTAACCCTCACAAGCCATAGGCAAGGGCATTGCGGGCCTCGCCGGCTTTGGGCAAGAGTCGCCATGCCCTTGCTAGCCCTAAGTTGAAAAGAAAAAACAAAGAAAAGAATAAAAATGCAAAAATAAAATAAAATATTATTTAAAAATGTCCACATTAACTAGTCATGCTACATAAGATGGTTAAATGATTTTTAGACAAAATTGGCTAGATGAATGCCAATATATGAAAATGTTTGAAATCCAATTAACAAAATTGAAAGATTAAACATCGAGTTGATAAAAGTGTGATGGATCTAAAATTTTTTGGATAATTTTCCTCATTTAAATTCTTCCTGACGAGGTATCCAGCCTCGCCAAGGTTGACAAATTCTTTGATTTATTTATTTATTTTATTCATTCAAAACAGTCTCACGTATTCACCACACCGCCACATTTTGAGATCTCCCTCAGCCATATGTTTCGGTCATTCATATCAATCATTAATATATGACTTCAGTTACAAAATCTATTTTTTAAATTATAAAAAAAAAGGGCTCCCAAGCAATCTGTTTGTTTCTTCTCATCGTTCAGCTGAGAGAGAGACAAAGAGAGATAGAGCAGGTCTAAGAAGAGAAGAGACGGGTCAAAATAGCTAATTCTGACTGCGGCAGAGCATCGACCGGAGAGAGGGAGCTAATTAGCTAGAATGATTAAAAAGAGAAGAAATTAAGTTTTTCAAATTATGTGTGTGGCCTGTAATACTAATAGTATGATTTATTTGTGATCCCCAACCATACAATTACTTAATGAAAAATATAGGCCATTAAAATATACAATGGTTGGAAATTGCTAATACTTTTCTTATTTGCCAGGAAGATGTTCATGGGTTGCATGGATTTTTAAACAATATATGTTTTTATTGTATCCTAAACGTTGGCTATTGATTATTAGGTACAGCAATGCGATCGGTATTGTCTTCATTTCTTGATTAAGTTCATCAAAATTGCTTTGTTTTTTTCCTTCAATGAGTGCTTTTTTTTTTTTTTTTTTTTTTTTTTTTATGAGGTGTTAAAATTTTGCAATGATTGATTAATTTTTTTTTTTATTAAAAATTTAAAATGACATCAAAATATTATCTTATTAAAGTTATCTGAAATTATGTAACTGATCATAAGAATCATCCCTAATTATGCATTCGGTCATAATTTTTGTGACATATAAAAATTGTATAAATTAAAAGTATTTTTCCTATTTAAACATTATATAAATGATGGTCTTTGTATTTGCAAAAAGTTATTTCTGCTAATTTATTGATATTCATTTATTTGTAGGAATGAAGCATTGTAATTTTTAATAATCCTCTAATCTCAAAATTAGCACTGTTCAACTTCTCACCCTTATTGAGATTAGTCACAATGATCTTAAATGACGATGCCATAATCAATTACAACTTCATATTGATATAGTAAAAGCAGAATAAATGCTAACACATTTTTCACATTAAGGCAAATTTAATTTACGGTAAAAAAAACCAAATTAATGATAATTCAACCAAAGACACTGAAATGAAAATTCACTATGTTCTCGATCAAGTTCTATGTATGATTGTCCTACAATTATTAATTTGTTCAATTTGCACAAATTTTAAGTTTTCGATAAGACTTCATTCAAATTCTACCAACCTATGAACTACCACTAGAAAAGATGATTACGTGACCTCATACAATGATCACCAATTAACAAATAAAATCATACATCCAATATAATGATATGCGGAATTCAAGATTTTAATAAAAGAAACAAGGATCTCCAGCCATTGTTTGAGTTTGTTCAGGACAAAAAAATTGCTAGCACATTAAATCTTATACATGCTATCATTGAATCATGCTCTACACAATCTATATGTAGTCATTTACATGTAGGCTAACTTTGTATTTCCAAAATCATGGAGAGAAACAACTAAGGAATAAAAAATGCACTAATACCCTAGAAAGTACCTGTGTTAGGATTTTGTACGTATTTTTGTACACTAAAATTATTGTACCACAATGTAAAGAATCTTAATACGAATGCATCAGCATCAAGCAGGCTCCAAACGAAGCTCTCATTCGCCACACAGCATGTGTGGTGCACATGTCGGTTCAGCTAGTTCAACCGGTTCAACTAGCCGACCGCTTTGACCTATCTGACTAGTTGACCAGTCAACCAAGTCGGATCCTTACGACAGTTGTCGGGTCAAATTTCGAGTCAAGTCATTGACATCATCGATGATGTCATCAATGGATCTCGATCTCCGTTGCTGATGACATAAATGACGTCAACCCTGGATGCGCCCCTGAGTGCATGCAGCGTACGCGCTAGGTGGCCGACAATGCCGTGACTTCTGGCCTTGCGCCCGGGGGGGGAGGACTCGTGCGGCGTCCTCGACGGCATGCTACCCACCGTTTTGCGACAAGTTCTATCATCCCATGTTATCAAAATTGATTTCCACCGAAAATAATTTGTCAAGACATAGCCAAACAGAATGGTCATCTTCAACCTTTTGACGGATCTTTCGCATCGGTTCGTATTTACCATTCATTCAGCAATTTCAGCACATTAAACTTGCAGAAGACACAAAATTCAATTCCAATTGATCTCCATATCAAACAAGTGAAAACCCTATGGAAAAACAAGGTAGAGATCATAACTCAAACTCTGATATCAATGTTGGAATAAAAGTCAGGCAAGAAAATTAACCTCTTGATGCATGACAAATGAATTACTAAGAAATATACGTTGAATCAACAACAAGTAATAGACAAACTACAACTTCATGATTGTTCAAATACAGTTACAAGAAAATTATTCACGTTCCACAACGTTAATGCTGATTATCTTCTCAAAGTGATAGTGGAACCTTTTCTGTGTTTTCTAGTGGAGAGAAGAATAACGTATGTTCTTTTTCCATCTCTTAATTTTCATCCTAAGGAAGTTACCTTAGGTTTCCTTAAGAGACAACCACTTGCACCTTCTAAGGGTACCTTTCATAGCACGCCCTACTATCGGCAAAGAGGTGCCTCTTGAACACACCCCATCATGGTTGAATCATTGTAAAATAACACTAAGGATATGTTCATTATAAGTTTTAAAACTTGTCGCGAAAGTATAATTAAGTCCTAAACTTTCAAAAAGTACAATCAAATTCTAAAACTTATTAAATTGATGCAATTAAATCCTTTTGTTAACCTTGGCGATTTTTCTAATGGAAAATGCTGAGATGACATTTTTAAATCAATTTCTCTCTCCTATGTGGAATTTTAAAATAATTTCTCTCTTTTATGGGGTATTATTTTATTATTTAAATATTATTTAAATTGATTAAAAACTCAAAAAAAAAAGCTAAAATTTTATTTAGAAATACACAAAAAAGAAGAGAATGGTAGGGCCTTGTTGGTGGCCCCTACTGTCACTCATCACCGAAAGGGCTTATGAGGCTCGCTGACCGCAAGCAAAGGCTGGGCATTACCTAGATCTATGTGTCCTCAACCCAGGCACCTAAACTCGGCAAGCCTCGCTAGAGCAATCGAGGCACTCATATATGGGTGATACTGGAGCTAACCTAGGCCAAGCAAGGGTTGTTGAGCCTTGCTTGGGGCCAATAAGGCCTTGCTTGGGCTTAGCGAGGCTCGCCAACCCTCACCGGGGCTAAGCCACCCTTACTAAGCCCAAGCGAGGGCTGGTGCTGCCCAAATCTAATCGTTTCCATCCAAGTCAAATAAGGATTGGCCTTGCCTGGTGCCGGCAACCTCTACCGAACCCTCTAGCAATGGGCGACTATAGCAACCATGCCCCACTGAGGAGTTCATTCTCCTTTTTTTTTTTTCAATTATATTTTTTAAATAAAAGTTTAGCTTTTTCAGTCTTTAAATTTAATTTAAATCAAATTTGAATAAGAAAATAGTAAAAAAATGACACATGTGAGAGAGAAATTAATTTAAAAATCCTTACCAAAAAAATTAATTTAAAAATGCCATGTTAAAAACTAATGGTGTTAACAAAAGGACATGATTACATCGGTTTGACAAGTTTTAAGATTTGATTGCACTTTTTGAAAATTTTAGGACTCAATAGTACTTTCACAACAAGTTTTAGAATTTCTAGTGAACATATTCCATACTTCTAAGGATGTCTTGTGTTTGGGATGTTAGAATGACGTTGCTCCCCGGGCCATGCCAATCAAGCTTTCCAACTAATGCGTTCAGCTGTTCATGATCCTTCACATCGTCAAGGAGAACAAGGACCTTCATGGCGAGAAACCTGCTCTGAATATATTTCAGAGCATTGTCATAACAATCGAACTTTTGGGCATTTCCTTTATGGAGGTGGGAAATTAGTCTATTTTTTCACAGACACGATGCCGTGATCTCTAATTTATTCTTGGATCTTTTCAAGAAAACTGCAGGCATCGAATAGATTATAAAGTTGATTACAAACGTATTTAGCCAGGACCGTCCTCCCAACACCTTTACATGTGTCCTCCCAATTTCAACAGCTTGCCCATTGCGGTAGTCAAGTTTCAGCTTAGCCATCATGCCTTGCATATGAGAGTCGACTTCGACTAATTGTTTCGTCCCAATTAGGTCCTCTTTCTTCAGCTTCTGCTAAACTCGGTGGACAATCTGCTTCACAACTTGGCCACGAGCCCTGCCAAATAAAAAAGGAATAAAAAGGGATGTGGAAGAGGACGATTGAAAGCGGAAGAAAACCTACTTGTGCATGATGCTTCTGTTGTCATTGTTATTATTAAAATTTGTCTTAAATTTGAGCTCAAAGAGAAAATCTAAATTTCGGATATGAAAATTAATATAAGGGCAATTTTCGGAAATAAAGTTTCCTAATATGTGTTGAAGTCTTCGGCAACCAAAGTTGAAAAGTGCAACACGTATACGAATTGGAGTCGTTTTCTCAAATCGGAAAGTCCATCATGGACTTTGACTCAATCAACATGTCGGAGAAAGAATGAACAGGAATCCAACAGAAAGTCGGCATAAGAAGGAGAAAGGGGCTTACTTTTATGCATATATATTATGCGTGTCAAGGGATGTTTTTCTTATTCATAGAAGCGACATGAGTGCTTGGGATGCGAAGTTGACATGCAGAGCTTCTCTATGAGAGTTGCCGACCGATCGTTAATTTTGAAGCGCCGTTATCCAGACGGCACTTGGGGTGGAGTTTCCTTTGCAGAACTACACCAATAATTTTAATGTTGAAGTAGATTAAAATTTTTGTGGTAAGAATTTATGCATAACATTTTTGTGAAAATTAAGAGATTATTTAGTAAAAAATTGTGAGGCTAAACACTGTGTGAGTTATTAGGTATAATTAAGGCTTGAAAAGCATTGAGAGTGTTTGAATGACATGAGGGTGATTGTAATTTCCGTTATATTGCTTGATCTATAGTGGAATTCGTCATTATTCTTTCCATGGACGTAGGTCACTACTGTTTGAGGCTAAAAATACAATCTAGAGGAGGGTGAATAGGTTGTTTTAGAAATCTTGACAATTTTTTGCAGAAAATAGCTGACACTAAGTGAAAATCTGGTTAAGATAATGTTTCAAAACTCGTGAGCGTACTATGTGCTTGTGGAAGTAATAAGAGAGAAAAACAGTAGCACACAAAGATATATAGTGGTTCAACTTTATCTCCAAACCTACATCTACTCCAATAACCACAAGTTGGGTTGGAGTGCACTAGTAATCTTTTTAGAAAGTTACAATTGGCAAGCATTGATCCTTTTACACAATGAATCACACAATCAGGACTCAGCTACTGCTCTCACTCTTATACAACACTAAGAGAAACAGGTTAAAAGAGAGCATTTCACTGGGAACACTAACATATAGTAGATTTTTAGTCTATGTGTATTTGGCTTATGAGATCTTCTCTTTTATAATCATCTTCAATCTATACATTGGAGGTGGATTGAAGAAGTAAAGAGCCATTAGAGTCATCATTGATGTTGCTGTCCAAAGATAGTACTGCTCATAGAATCCTTTTCCTAAACATTTGCAAATAACCTAAAGATAGGTTTTGCCACTATCCCTTCGCTGCAATTTCTAATAGACCTATCAGGCAACCTAGTTTCTTGATTCATGTTATCACCTAAATTCTACTGTTGTGCAAATCCACTACCACAATAGCTAGTTTGCTAACCAACGAACATCATCAAACATACGTTGTTGCCGTAATACCGTTTACCTGATATATATAGCCTCAAATATAAACATCGACATCAGGTGATCTTTAGGTATATTGGTGCTATATCAAGACATTTTGCGATCTTCCATAATCGGGATTAGACCATGATCATTACATAGTCTTTAATACTTGTCACGAACATCGACATTTACCATAGTAAACATTATATTAAGAATAGTTTGGAAATAATCAAAATCACTTGAAGACATTTCTCCAACAATTATGACCGAACCACGTAAATATGATGTCCTATCTATTTCTTTATTTTGTCTCTTTTATTGTTCATTTGCTTGCTATCACAATAATTGGTATCAGAGCTAGGCTTGGCTAAGTTGAAGCGAATCGATGGTGACATAATAAGGAAAAGTGAGAATAAGCAAATTTGATGGAAAGGATTTTGGTTTTTGAAAGATGAAAATTGAGGATTATCTCAATAAGATGAAACTGCACTTGCCTCTATCTAGAGAGAAGCTAGAGACAATGAAGCAAGTTCATAGGGAATTATGGGATAGACGAGCTTTGGGTGTTATTCGGCTAATGTTGGCTTGTAATATCATGTTTAACATCATGAAAGAGAACACTACTGTAGGTTTTATGAAAGCCCTGTCGGATATATACGAGAAGCCTTCTTCAATCAACAATGTCTATTTGATGCAATGCCTATTTATCTTAGAAACGAGCGAAGGTGCGTCAGCTGCAGATCATAGCAATGAATGTGATTATTAGTTAATTGAGCTAAGTTGAGATTGAATTTGAAAATAAGGCACATGCTTTGATTCTATTATTCTCGTTGTCTGATAATTGGAATACTACTATTACTATTATTTAGTACAAGTTTGATGTTTGATGGGGTTCGAGATTTAATTCTGATTGAGGATATTCGTATAAGAGAACTTGATGAACCTATAACTGATGCTCTAGTAGGTGAAAATAGAGGAAAATCTAGTACACACGTTAAAAGGAATAGTATTAACATAAACAAATGTAGTCAATCTAGCACTGTCTATTGGACTTGTGGCAAAAGAAGGCATTTTAGAAGGAATTGCCTTTAGCTAAAAAACAAGAAGGATAAATGAATTATAGTTGATCATGCATATGTTGTGGCTATAATTCATGCTACACCAAATGGAAACTAGTTTTTTTAATTATCAATGCATAGATAATAGTAAAGTATAATTGGGGAACAATAGAGAGTGCGATTAAATGTGTTGGTGATTAGCATCGGAATGCATGATGGTATCATGAGAACATTGACTGGAGTGAGGTATGTTTTAGAGTTGTAGGAAAAACTTAATTTCTTTGACTACTATATATTTAGTTGGGTGTCCTTATACTTCATAATGTGAAGTCCTAAAAGTTGTTCAAGGTACTTTGGTAATAATGAGAGGATTCAAACACAATGGCTTATATGAACTTCAAGATGAGACAGTGATAGAATTTACCTTGGAGATGTCAGATGCGTCTGTTTGAGAGTCTAAATTGTGACATATGCGATTGGGGCAAATTGGCTAGAGAAGCCTAAAAGTTTTAAGTGAAAGAAATCTACTATGTGATTATGTTGCTAACCAACTCTTGTATGCAAATGCCGCGATTTAAATCAACAATGGAAAATGCAATTCAATGCTAATGTCCAAAAAATCACAGTGATTGCAAAATTAATTTACTTGAATATTTGCACATTGTTGCAATTTTTTTCAAAGAAAAGTGTTAGATATCTGCATTACTACTCGAAGAAGACATGGTTGTTTGTGTTAAGGCACAAGTCTGATTTTGTTGTCAGGATCAGGCAATTGAGAGCTTTGATTGAAAATGAGACTCGTAAGATGATCGAGTAGGTGCATACTAATAGTAGCATAGAGTTTTATTCGAAGTTGTTAAATGAATTCTGCATAAAGGGAGGCATAGTGAAATACTACACTAGTGCCAATGAAATATAACATGTTGGGGAATTGATGAGCAAAACATTACTGGAAACAACCCATAAAATGCTCTCTAGTGCTAGTATGGTTAGAAGATTCCTAGTGGATGCACTTAGTATATCGAGTTACCTGATAAATAGATCTCTATCGACTATAATTAGATATCAAACTCCCGAAGAAGTATAGTCAGATAACATTACTGATTATCTTGTTTTTAGAATATTTGGTTGCTCTTGCTATGTTCAAGTGAGTGATGGTAAACTTGATGGCAAGATAAGAAAGTGCATGTTTCTAGTTTATGCACAAGGTGAGCAAGGTTATAGGTTGTGGTGTCCGAAATTAAATTCACTTGTTTTTAGCGAAGAAATTATATTTGACAAGTCTCTCGTACTCCTGGCTATGAGTGATCATAGTAGTGTTTTTATGAATCTAGATAGTGTTCGGCTTGAGGTGGAGTTACAACTAAAAACTTCTGAGGTAGCAGGTACTAGTAGGGTAATAGATACAGATGGTGCTTATAGCAAGATAAAATATATAGAGCCAACAGTTGCTATAAATCTAATATTAACAAGGTGTGTATACAATTCCCTAACAAGTATGGATGCAATAATGGTTTTGCATTATCTATGGTAAATGAGGTTGTGTCGGAAAATCCTTGTAGAATAGCTAAAGGTGCATGTTGAGTTGGTGTTCGGATGAGGTCCACGATAATGGTTAAATTCAAGCATGAGTTTGACTTGGAAAATACTGTGGTGATTGAGCACATCAGGGGCTATGGGACAATAGCAACAGAGTTTTAAATTTCTAGTGAAGTGATTGTGAGTTGGCTCAAACGTCAAGCTAAGGTGGAGATTGTTAAGATGTCTTGAGTTTGATCCTAAAGTGAAAATCTGAATTTTGGAAATAAATATTAATATAAGACCTAGTTTCAGAAATAAGGTTTCTAATATATGCTGAAGTCTTTAGCCTCCGAAGTTGAAAAGTCCAACGCATATACAAATTGAATTCTTTTTCTCAAACCGGAAAGTCCATCATGGACTTTGACTCTGTCAACATGTCGGAGAAAGAGTAACAAGGAAATGAAATTCTACTGGAAGTCTGCAAAACAAGGAGAAAGGGGCTCACTTTTATGCATTATACACATATATACATATATGTGTGTGTGTGTGTGTGTGTTAGGGATGTTTTTCTTATCCATTGAAGTGTTGCAAGTTATGAAGTATCGATACTCTCCAAGAGCCTTCATGTCATGTTGGACATTTCGACACATGTCCAACACTCTTGGACATTCTCCGACACTCGGTCAACACATGTCAAAAAATCCGACACCTTTTAATAAATGAGTAGTGAAAATATATATGTAAAAAATAAAACACAATAATAAAAATAATAAATGGAGAAAAAGAATAACCTAATCTTTTTTCTCTTCTGATTCCCATTTACCATGATATACAATTCACCTCTTAATTTTTTTTTTCTCCTATTCCAACATATCTAATATGCGAGTCCATAATGTGGATTACTTGTTTTTTCTCCAAGTTTTATGAATTATGAAAATAGAGTTGAATTTGTCAAATTGAAACAATGAATGATGTTAATAAATGGTTGATTAATGTTTTTAGTATGTCTAGGCTTCTTTAATTATTTATCTATTTGTAAATTTGAATCAAATTAATTTGATTTAAATAATCATAAAAATGATAATTTATTATGTATATATAAAAATATATATTTAATGTACAACATGTCCCAACGTATTAGAATTCTCTGTTTTTTTTTTTTTTTTAAATGACGTGTCGGCATGTCATGTTGTGTCGTTTACGTGTCGTGTGTCAGTGTCGATACTACTTAAGCTGCAAGTGCTTGTGATGCGAAATTGACATGTAGAGCTTCTTTGAGTTGCTAACTTATCGTGAATCTTTAAGCTCTGTTGTCTAGGCAAGCACTAAGCGTGGATTTTCCTTTGTAGAATTGCACCTATTATTTTAGTGTTGAAGTCGATTGAACCTTATGGTAAGAATTTGTCTATAATTCCTTCATGAGATTGATAAATTATTTAGCAAAAAATCGTGGGGCTA
The DNA here is from genome assembly GCA_014182695.1 of Eucalyptus albens. Taxonomy (NCBI): domain Eukaryota; kingdom Viridiplantae; phylum Streptophyta; class Magnoliopsida; order Myrtales; family Myrtaceae; genus Eucalyptus; species Eucalyptus albens. The sequence continues at coordinate 58,069,482 of CM024650.1, read as the reverse complement.
AACATTGCGTGAGTTATTAGAAGTAGTCAGGGCTTAGAAAACACTTATAGTATTTGAGTGACTTGAATTTGATTGTAATCTCTATCGTATCGCTTGATCTGCTCTCCTCATAGACATAAGTCAATATGACCAAACCACATAAATTAGGTGTCCGATTTATTTCTTTATTTTGCCTATTTTATTATTCGATTGCTTGCTTTCGCAACAGTTATAGTAATGAATATGTAGTTGGAAATGATTTGAAATTAGTTAATTTTAAAAAAGGTAAGATACATGACAAAGTTAATCTCAGGGCAGAGCGGGTCATGAAAATTACACTACAATCTTTTCGTGGAGATGGTGTCCGTCTAACTTTCTGATCCGATGGAAAGCAGACACCCAGTGATATAGGAAACTGCCGTCCCCGTTGTGCTTCTGGTGCTCGGGCAAGGCCCACGCCAAAGGGCCCCTGCAGTGGCGGACATCCGTCGGGTGGACATAGTAGAATATGGGGATGATGTGTGATTCTTCTTGTCCATGCACTCCAACACTTGCTTCAATACCATTAGGCAGCTCTTGCTGGATGCGTACTTCTCGGAGATGATGGGTAGTGATATCTTGCACTGCTCTATTTTTCGGATCAGCTGGGGATGGATTTCTTCGCCAATCTCCAGTTCTTCCTCGTCCCCAAAGATGCTAATCCCAAAATCAATCGACATGGTGTACAAGAAATCAGTGATGCCCCTACACATGTCCGCTCCTCTGGAACTCACGAACACTTCATAGAGTGGCTGTCTAGACATTGATGTCCATTGTTTTTTCTCTTTTTTTGGTCGGAAATGTCCATTGTTTGTGTAGCAGATCTTGAGAAAACGTACGAAGGAGTTCAGTGATCACGAACGCGCCAGTGCTTTGGATGGACAATCCTCACAATTATAGAACAAAGTGGCTTTGGTTTTTGTTGAGCAAATGGACAGTTTACTGGTCGGTGGCAGTGGCACTTGATGATCTTATCTTTTGGTTGTTTCTGCTCTGTAACCGGATTAGTTTTGAACATTTTTTTCGCTCTTCTTATTTCAGTTGTTTTTTTACTTTGTTTTATTTTTTTCCCCAAATGACGAAACTATTTATGAAAAAAAGAACGATAAAGTCAAAAACCTATTCATTGTTTTATTTGTGAGGAAAAAGAAAAGACAGCAACTATTGATGATACAGTATTAGCAATTACTCTCTACTATCAGGAGCAATCAATCCTTGGACCAGACCAGTTCGTCCAACCGAACTGGACACTTTTCCTTTTTCACTACTTGATGCATGTGCTATGAAGATAAAAAAAAAATTAAAAAAAAAAAACTGGTCACTTTTATTTTTCTTTTCTCAGTCTAGTGACCTCCTAGTAGATTGATTTAGAACCATCGTCTGTCTCTCACTCATGTGTACAAGTCTTATGTGCCGCAATTGTATTTTGTATTGATCTAAAGCCTTCGAGAATCTAGTAAACAAGCCATTAGTGTCGTTCCCCACAGGAGATATAACCTACAGTGTATCTTCCCTTACATCACAATTAGCATATCTTGAGAGACCTTCAAAATTCCACATTCAACTAAGATGCAATATCTGAATTCGTCAAGAGCACTTGTGAGATAAGCTTCTTTCTCATCTTTAGTACATTTTTTACATTAATCAATCTTCTCAGTCCTCCATCTTGCATCATAATATGACCTATATCGAGTCCTACCACTATGAACTGTTTCGATCCCTACCACTTCACAAGCAGCATTGATTCCTTAAGCACATTGCCAACCTCGGTATACTAATTGATAGTCAATTCTCATGAAAAGTTACATGATAAGAACATTCAAAATCAAACACACACTTACTGTCAGATGAACTCGTGGTGATTGCTAGCACATCATTAAGATTGCTTGAACTATTATCTAATGTAATAATAATATTATCTTCGGCAGTAGACTCAACCTTAATTCATTTACCTTCTTATTCAGACAATCTCTCATGTAATGTCCACCTCATTGCAAAGATTATATTGCTAATTTCGAAAGTTGGAACTTGATTTAAAATAGCTCTCCATCTGCTACTTCGAACCTTTTGTGTTCGTCTCTACCTCGGATAATCCAACCTTACAAATATCCTTCGCTAAGTTATATGCTCACCACTTCTTTTCCCACTCCTTAGCAAACAAGATAGACTTTACTTCTTCCAAGATAATTGTATTATATGCCATTGTAGTGTTGAATCAATAATGTACTCAAAAGAATCCAGTAGACAAGCCGACATCATGCCTTGTTTCTCATTAGGTAAAGAGCCATTGACGTTCTTCAAGTCTATCAGAACTTTAGTAGACTCATTTACATGAAATTTAACAAATATACCTTCAACCACCCTACTGAAACATCATTTTCAGCATATACAAGGGATTGTTCAAACCCCTCATTTAACAAAAGTGAGTCCAATTTTGCCCACAATGTTGCAGCATCATTCTCTCCGTCCTCATCCACTTCAAACGACACCTAATCTAATAGATTCATTAGTATTATGCTTTTTTATCTACCCCACCAACTCTACCTTACCTGTCGCTTTTTTCGTTCCATCTACTCAGATGACTTCGCCAACTCTTGGGTTGTTAACAGGGTACACATCTCAATGCTCTGCAGTCCAAAATTATTCTTCCTTGTTCAATTCTCAATCCCAACTTTAGCTGCAGATGTAATAGCAATTACATTTCCAAAGAGTGATCAAAATGGCAAAAGCTCAACTCCAGAAAGTCTAAATTAATCTTACCAGTTGTTGTGAACATAACTCGATAGCTCATGGATCTTGCAATTCAAGTTAAGAAAGTAGAAGAAATCTTTGACCAGACTAGCAAGAATAATAAAGAACACAAGAGATTTATATGATTTGGTCTGAATGTCTAGGAAAGTTAACACTAAATAAATCCATTATTAATCCAAAGAATTATAGAGTTACAATTGGTCAATCATTCAAGTGCTTCCTTTTCCTAGATTACACTCAAAGCAATCTCTCAAGTGTTATCTCACAATCTCTCACAAAGAACTCACTTAGAAAGCTCATAGAAAGAAAACTCTAAACACTCCTTTTGTTTGCTCTAATGTGTAATGACCAAATAGAATTCTGTTTTTATATGTTCTCATGCGAATTATCAACTCAAACTCGGAAAACTTCATTTTCTTCCCTTTTATCTTTAATTCAAAATTTTTTTAGTCAAAACTTTAATTCAAGATTAGCTTTCACTAAATTTTGGACTCCACTGAATTTGCTTGACATAAAGTCCAAGTCAGAAGACATTCAAAATCCGGGCCAGACTTCAACTAGGTCGGATTTTGTATACGGGCTCAAAATTGAGACATAAATTACGAAAAATCATCAATTGTGCACAAGTTAACTGAAATATAACACGCTAATTCCTTCGGGGTAGGGAATCAATAGCGTGGGTAATGGCAAAATTAGGTGAAAGCCAGATTGCATGGACCGTACAACCCTAATTATTTGGAGATAAACCATTGATGAATACCTTGAACTGGATTCCACATTTGAATAAGTTCGAAATTCTGATCTTATGCTGCATCTGATTTTTAAGTTCTATCATCATTATTATCAATATTACTACTATGCTGAAGTGTCCTCTAGTAAAAAAAAAAATTTAAAAATTAAGATAAGGATCCAATTAAGGTGACGGTGAAGAGGGTAGAAATCAAACTTTGGAGATAAGAAAAGAGGAATTTTTTTTATAATACGAACTTAGTCCTTGAGGGGGCAAGATACTACATTTATTTTTTTGTTGACTTTCATTTGAATTATTGCATATTTTTCCATAGTACTTGCACAAAGCAACCGGCCCACTAATCTCCCTTTCCATTCGTCATTATTGCATGATATGCATGCGATGCAAAATACAACTACTTCTAATTATTATTATTTTTTTGGTCGGAGAACAATTGGTTGGAGCAAACATTAGTGGCCTCGCCAAGAATCTCTGAATACAAGCGTTACACCAAAGTCTCCTTTGTTGTCCAGGACGAGAAGACGCAACATTCCTGTTATCTCTACTATGCATCATATAAAGACTTGTATGCTGGTGTAGATTTTGCACGTCATATAAAAACGAATATAAAATAGTTGTTAGGGGTACGAAAAAAATGAATGATAGGTTTGGATGGTCATGATGAAGATACTAATAGGTAAGATCGATCGTTTTTAAACGAATGATATGATTAGATTTTTCACTATTATCTCTACCATGTGCCATATAAAAACATGTATGCTTGCGTAGATCCTACACGTCATATAAAGAGGGACGCAAAATAGTTCTTTAAGCTATGAAAAACTACATCTGGTGTAGATTTTGCATGCCATATAAAAATGGATACAAAATAGTTCTTACGGCTATGAAAAAGGTCAAAAAATTAATGATAGGTTTGGATGGTCATGATGCAGATACAAGTAAGATCAATAGTTCTTGAACGAATGATAGTTATTCATGATTAGATTTTTCACTATTATCCCTACCGTGTGTCATATAAAAACATGTATGCTAGTGTAGATCCTGCACTTCATGTGAAAATGAACGCAAAACAGTTTTTTAAGCTATGAAAAACTACATTTGATGAAAAAGTCTAAAAATTAATAATGGATGTTGGTCACATGGTAGGTTTGCATAGAGACTATTGGGTAAAGCCGGCCATTCTTAAACGAGTATAGTTGTTTGCGGTTAGATTTTTCACCGTTTTCTCCACCATGCATCATATAAAAACTTGTATGCTAGTGCAAATTTTGCACAACATGTAAAGATAGATGCAAAACAGTTCTTCAAGGTACAAAAAAGTGCATCTCATGAAAAAAACTAAAAGTTAATCGTGGGTGTTGTTCACATGGTAGGTTTGAATGGTCATGATGGAGAGACTATTAGGTAAGATTCATCGTTCCTAAATGAATAATAATCATTCGTGATTAGGTTTTTCATTGTTATCTATATCATGCATCATATAAAAACTTGTATGCTAGTATAGATTCTTCACATCATGTAAAGATAGACCCAAAATAATTATTTTAGTAATAAAAAAAGTGCATAAAATAAAAAAGCCTAAAAATTAATCGTGTATGTTTCTCACTTGATAGGTTTGAATGGTTACGATGGAGAGACAATTGGGTAAGACTGGCCATTCTTAAACGAATGATAGTCATTTGTGATTAAATTTTTCATTATTTTATTTACCATGTGTCATAAAAAAAGTTGTATGCTAGCGCAGATTCCGCACGTCATGTAAAGACGAATGCAAAATAGTCCTTTGAGGTATGAAAAAGTGCATTGAACAAAAAAAAAGGTCTAAAAATTAATAATTGATATTGTTCACATGGTAGGTTTCATTGGTCATGATGGAGAGACTATTAGGTAAAACCAACCATTCTTAAATGAATGATAGTTTTTCATGATTATATTTTTCACTATTATCTCTACCATGTGTCATATCAAACTGGTATGTTGTTGCAAAATCTGCATGTCATGTGAAGATGGGTGCAAAACAATCCTCTGAGGTATGAAAAAGTGCATTTGACAAAATAGTCTAAAAATTAATCATGGATGTTCACATGGTAGGTTTGAATTGTCATGATGGAGAGACTATTAGATAAGACCGACCATTCTTAAATGAATGATAATTATTTGTGATTAGATTTTTCATTATTATCGCTATCACGTGTTATATAAAAACTTGTATGTTAGCATAAATTTTGCACGTCAGATAAAGATAGACGCAAAACAATTCTTTGAGGTATGAAAACTGCATCTGATGAAAAAGTCTAAAAACTAATCATGAATGTTGTTCATGATAGGTTTAATTAGTCACGATGGAGAGGCTGTTGGGTAAGATTGGCCATCCTTAAACTAATGATAATCATTCATGATTAGATTTTTCATTGTTATATCTACCAAGCGTCACACGTCATATAAAGACAAACACAAACTTCAAGGTACAAAAAGTGCATCTCACAAAAAGTCTAAAAATTAATCATGGATGGTTTGAATGGCATGATGGAGAGATTATTGGGTTAGGTCGATTGTTCTTAAACAAGTAATAATTGTTCGTGATTAGATTTTTCACTATTATCTTTACCATGCATCATATAAAAACTTATATGCTAGCGTAGATTTTGTACATCATGTCAAGCTAGATGCAAAATAGTTATTCAAGGTATGAAAAAGTGCATCCAACGAAAAGTCTAAAAATTAATCATAGATTTTATTCACATAATAGATTTGAATAGTTATGATGGAGAGACTATTGAGTAAGATTGGTTATTCTTAAATGACTGATAATTACTCATGATTACATTTTTCACTATTATTTTTATCATGTGTCATATAAAAACTTGTAGATTAGTGCAAATTTTGCATGTCATATAAATACGAACACAATCTTCGCGGTACGAAAAAGTGCATTTGACAAAAAGTTTCTAATCATGGAAGTTGGTCACATCATTGGTTTGAATAGCATGATGGAGAGACTATTGGGTTAGGCTGATCGTTCTTAAATGAGAAATAGTCATTCATGATTAGTTTTTTCATTGTTTTCTCTAGCATGCATCATATAAAAACTTATATGCTAGCACAGATTCTGCACATCATGTAAAGACGAATGCAAAATAATTCTTCGAGGTACAAAAATGTGCATATGACAAAACGGTCTAAAAAATAATCATGAATATTATTCACATGGTAGATTTGAATAATCATGATGGAGAGATTATTGGGTATGACTAACCATTCTTAAACGAATGATAGTCATTCATGATTAGATTTTTCAATGTTATCCTTACCATGCGTCATATAAATATTTGTATGCTAGTGCAAATTCTGCACGTCATATAAAGACGAATGCAAAATCGTTCTTTAAGGTATGAAATAGTGCATCTAACAAAAAATTCTAAAAATTAATCATGGATGTTGTTTACTTGTTAGGTTTGAATGGTCGTGATAGGGAGATTGTTGGGTGAGATTGACCATTCTTAAACAAATGATTATCGTTCATTCTTAAATTTTTCACTATTATCTCTACCATGCGTTATATAAAAACTTGTATGCTAGTGTAGATTCTGTGTGTCATGTAAAGACAAACACAAAATAATTCTTTGAGGTATGAAATAGTGTATCTAACAAAAAAATTATAAAAATTAATCATGGATGTTGTTCAGTTGTTAGGTTTGAATGGTCATGATGGAGAGATTGTTGGGTAAGACTAGCCGTTCTTAAATGAATTATGGTCGTTCATTCTTAGATTTTTTCACTGTTATCTCTACCATATGTCATATAAAAACTTGTATTCTAGTGCTAGTTTTGCACGTCATGTAAGAATGGATGCAAAGTAGTTCTTTGCGGTACAAAAAAGTGCTTCTGATAGCAAAAAGTCTAAAAATTAGTCATGGATGTTGTTCCATTGGTAGGTTTCAATGATCATGATAGATAGAATATTGGGTAAAACCTGTCATTCTTCAAATTAGGATAACCGTTTGAGATTAGATTTTTTTATTACTATCTATACCATGCATCATATAAAAAATCATATGATGGCACAAATTCTACATGTCATATGAAGATGGACGGAAAAGAATTCTTCAATGTATGAAAAAATGTATCCGACGAAAAAGTCTAAAAATTAATCATGGATGTTGTTTACATCATAGGTTTGAATGATCACAATGGAGATGCTATTGGATAAGACTCATCATTCAGAAATGAATGATAATCGTTTGTGAGTTGACTTTTATCTATTCCATACATCATATAAAAACTAGTATGCTAGTATAGATTCTACACGTCAGGTAAAGATAGACCCAAAACATTCTTCGAGGAATGAAAAAGTGCACCCAATGGAAACGTCTAAAAATTAATCATTGATTTTGTTCACATGGTAGACTTGAATGATTATGAAGGAGAGACTATTGAGTAAGACCGGTCATTCTTAAATGACTAATAATTACTTGTGATTATATTTTTCACTATTATCTCTATCATGCATCATATAAAAACTTGAATGCTAGTGCAAATTTTGCATGTCATGTAAATACAAATACATTCTTCGAGGTACAAAAAAGTGCATCTGACAAAAAGTCTCTAATCATGGAAGTTGGTCACATCATAGGTTTGAATGGCATGATGGAGAGACTATTAGGTTAGGCCGACCGTTCTTAAATGAGAAATAGTCATTCGTAATTAAATTTTTCACTGTTATCTCTACCATTGTGATCATTGATTTTGTTCACATGGTAGATTTGAATGGTTATGAATGAGAGACTATTGAGTAAGACCAGTCATTCTTAAATGACTGATAATTACTCGTGATTATATTTTTCACTATTATCTCTATCATGTGTCATATAAAAACTTGTATGCTAGTGCAAATTTTGGATGTCATATAAATATGAACATAATCTTTGAGGTACGAAAAAGTGCATTTGACAAAAAGTCTCTAATCATGGAAGTTGGTCGCATAATAGGTTTGAATGGTATGATCGAGAGACTATTGGGTTAGGCCGATCGTTCTTAAATAAGAAATAGTCATTCGTGATTAAATCTTTCACTGTTATCTCTACCATGCATAATATAAAAATGTATATGCTAGCACAAATTCTAGACATCATGTAAAGACGAATGCAAAATGGATATTCGAGGTACAAAAATGTGCATCTGACGAAACAATCTAAAAACTAATCATGGATATTATTCTCATGGTAGATTCGAATGATCATGACGGAGAGACTATTGGGTATGACTGGCCATTCTTAAACGAATGATAGTTATTCATGATTAGATTTTTCAATGTTATCTCTACCACGCGTCATATAAAAATTTGTATGCTAGTGCAAATTCTGCACGTCATATAAAGATGAATGCAAAACAGCTCTTTGAGGTATGAAATAGTGCATCTAATAAAAAATTCTAAAAATTAATCATAGATGTTGTTCACTTCTTAAATTTGAATGGTCATGATAGGGAGACTGTTGGGTGCGACTGGCCATTCTTAAACAAATTATGGTTGTTCATTCTTAGATTTTTCAGTGTTATCTCTACCATGCGTCATATAAAAACTTGTATGTTAGTGTAGATTCCGCACGTCATATAAAGACGAACACAAAACAGTTCTTTGAGGTACGAAATAGTGCATCTAATGAAAAATTCTAAAAATTAATCATGGATGTTCTTCACTTGTTAGGTTTGAATGGTCATGATGGGGAGATTGTTGGGTAAGACTAGCCGTTCTTAAACGAATTATGGTCGTTCATTCTTAGATTTTTCACTATTAACTCTACCATGTGTCATATAAAAACTTGTATGCTAGTGTAGATTCTGCATGTCATGTAAAGACGAACACAAAATAGTTCTTTGATGTACGAAATAGTGCATCTAACAAAAAATTCTAAAAATTAATCATGGATGTTGTTTAGTTGTTAGGTTTGAATGGTCATGATGGAGAGACTGTTGGGTGAGACTAGCCGTTCTTAAATGAATTATGTTCATTTATTCTTAGATTTTTCACTGTTTTCTCTACCATGTGTCATATAAAAACTTGTATGCTAGTGCATATTTTGCACGTCATGTAAGGACGAATGCAAAATAGTTCTTCGTGGTACCAAAAAGTGCTTCTGATAGCAAAAAGTCTAAAAATTAGTCATGGATGTTGTTCCATTTGTAAGCTTCAATGATCATGATAGATAGAATATTGGGTAAAACTAGCCATTCTTCAAAATATAATAATCGTTCAAGATAAGATTTTTTATTACTATCTCTACCGTGCATCATATAAAAAATCATATGATCGCACAAATTCTACATGTCATGTGAAGATGGATAGAAAACAACGCTTCAAGGTATGAAAAAAGTGCATCTGACAAACAAGTCTAAAAATTAATTATGGATGTTGCTCACATTATAAGTTTGAATGATCGCAATGGAGATGCTATTGGATAAGACTCATCATTCAAAAATGAATGATAATCATTTGTGAGTAGACTATTATCTATACCATGCATCATATAAAAACTAGTATGCTTGCATAGATTCTACATGTCATGTAAAGATGGACCCAAAACATTGTTCGAGGAATGAAAAAGTGCACCCAATGGAAAAGTCTAAAAATTAATCATGGATTTTGTTCACATGATAGATTTGAATTGTTATGATGGAGAGACTATTGAGTAAGACCGGTCATGTTTAAATGACTAATAGTTACTCGTGATTACATTTTTCACTATTATCTCTATCATGTGTCATATAAAAACTTATATGCTAGTGCATATTCTACGCATCACATAAAGACGGATGCAAAGTAGTTATTCAACATATGAAAAAGTGTATTTGACGAAAAAATCTAAAAATTAATCATGGATATTGTTCACATGGTAGGTTTAATTAGTCACGATGGAGAGATTGTTGAGTAAGATTGGCCATTCTTAAACTAGTGATAATTGTTCATTATTAGATTTTTCATTGTTATCTCTATCATGCATCATATAAAGACTTGCATGCTAGCACAAATTCTACACGTGATGTAAAGTCAAACACAATCTTCAAGGTAAAGAAAAGTGCATATGACGAAAAAGTCTAAAAATTATTCATGGAAGTTAGTCACATGGTAAGTTTGAATGGCATGATGGAAAGACTATTGGGTTAGGTCAATCGTTCTTGAACAAGTAATAGTTGTTTGTGATTAGTTTTTTTTTTTTTTTTTAATTGTTATGTCTACCATGTATCATATAAAAACTTGTATGCTAGCGCAACTTCTGCACATCATGTAAAGATGGACGCAAACTAATTCTTTGAGGTACGAAAATGTGCATAATAGTCTAAAAAATAATCATGGATATTATTTACATGGTAGGTTTGAATGGTCATAATGTAGAGACTATTGGGTATGACCGATCGTTCTAAATGAATGATAGCCGTTCATGATTAGATTTTTTACTGTTATCCCTACCATACATCATATAAAAATTTGTATGCTAGTGTAGATTCTGTACATCATGTAAAGATGAACACAAAATGGTTCTTTGAGGTACAAAATAGTGCATCTAACAAAAAAGCCTAAAAATTAATCATGGATGTTGTTCACTTGCGAGGTTTGAGTAGTCATGATGTAGAGATTGTTGGGTGAGACTAGTCGTTCTTAAACGAATAATAGTTATTCATTATTAGATTTTTCACTGTTATCTCTACCATGCATCATATAAAATGTATGTTAGCACAAATTTTGCACATAACGTAAAGACAAATGCAAAATAGTTCTTCGATGTACGAAAAAGTGCATCTAATAGAGAATGTCTAAAAATTTATCATGGATGTTGTTCCATTAGTGGGTTTCAATGATCATGACGGAGAGATTATTAGATAAGACTAGCCATTCTTCAAAAAATAATAACCATTTGTGATTAGATTTTTCATTGCTATTTTTACCATGCATCATATAAAAACTTGTATGTTGGCGTAGATTCTACATGTCATGTAAAGATGGACACAAAACAATTCTTCAAGGTATGAAAAAATGAATCTAATGAAAAAGTCTAAAAATTGACCATGGACTTGCTCACATCGTAGGTTTGAATGATCATGATGGAGAGATTAATGGGTAAGACTCATCTTTTGAAAATGAAGGATAATTGTTCGTTAATAGGTTTTTTAATGTTATCTATATCATGAGTCATATAGAAACTAGTATGCTAGCATAGATTCTACATGCTATGTAAAGATGGACCCAAAACAGTTCTTCGAGGAAAAAAAAAGTGCGCCTAATGAAAAAGTCTAAAAATTAATCATGGATGTTGTTCATATGGTAGGTTTGAATTGTCATGTTGGAAAGACTGTTGGGAAAGACTGGCCATTCCATGATGGAGAGACCATTGGGTAAGATTGGCCATTTTTAAATGAATGATAGTCATTCATGATTAGATCTTTTATTGTTACCTCTACAGTTCTTCAAGGTACGAAAAAGTGTCTAACAAAAAAGTTTAAAAATTAATCATGGATGTTACTCACTTGGTGGGTTTTTATGGTCATGATGGAAAGGATATTGAGTAAGACCGATCGTTCTTAAATGAATGATAGTTGTTTGTGATTGGAATTTTTTTAAAAAAAATATTTATCTAGACACATGCATTTCACTCTTAAGTAGCTAATAACTCGGTAAGACTAACAATTCATGAAAGAATGATGATTGGTTTAGAGCTGGGTTTTTTTCCTTTTCCTTTAGAAGCACGCATTTTTCTTTAAGGGTAATTATTAATGTTAGAACTAATAGTTCTTGAAAGAATACTAGTTGTTCCAAAATTGGATTTTGTTTTAATACAAAAATGTGCATTTGATCACTCGTGTAAGACCAATAATTCCTCAAAGAATTGATAGTCGTTCTAGAACTAGATTTTTTTTATTATTTGGAAACGTGTACATGACTTTTATTGGAGAAATACCAAAAAGTTTTAAACCTATTATAATTGTGCCAATTATATCAAAAACTTTTTTAGCCAATTCAGTCCTAAAACTTTTGCAATTGTTCTAATTTAATCTATCCGGTTAATTTTGGTCAGCCGACCGGTGTTGACTTGGATGCTAACCATTCGAGCGATGTTGATGTAAACACTTTTTAATAATATTTTAATATTTTTTTGA